>JAPDVR010000010.1:2754443-3019443 GCA_026230005.1 Gila orcuttii | reverse complement strand
GAAATGCAATATAAGATCCATAACTATGTTTTCAGTGGTGTATAAAGACCTTGCATAATGAACCGTTATGTTTTATTACCTTAGAATGAGACATTTATATCTCCATAACCGCGGGCGCCCCCTTCTATGGAGGTCGACATATTGTGTCGTCATGTTTCTAGCGTAGCCGACAGCGAACAAACGCGTTTCGTTACTATGTTGCTCTTCGTGCAAGGAAGCAAGCTTAGTTCAGCGAATAAAACACCGACACAATGATGAACAAGTAACAATAATATTCGCAATAACATATAGTTTTACTGAATAATGAAGTAAACATAATTTCTTAATTTATCCTTGTAAAGAAACCTCATTGCTGAACTGCTACTCTCTGCTGTCTCAGACGATGATTTTCCTGTCGGCCACCGTAACTTTTGTTGGTTGCAATTCGTAACCTCACCACTAGATGCCGCTAAACATCACACACTGCACCTTTAAAGTAACACTAAGTAGTTTTTCAACCTTCATAATATATTTCCAAGACCCTTTTGATGGTACATCGACTTAAAATAAGTTAAATGACACGTCTGCCATAGCCTGACAGTGTCTGTATCGCTTTTACTGGTACTATGTAACTTCGGGTTTCGGGTAGGAACCCGTGCACAAAAAGAACTACAAAATTCGACTGCTTTACGCCAAGCAAGCGCTACAATAGTCATTATTTCGTTTTTCTTCGTTTCTGATGTCGCAATACATCATCCTTTCATGAAATCATGTAACATACTTTACCTTGTCTGTGGACATCGTTCATTCTAAAGCCGGTGCTGGGTAAACAGCGAGCGTGCGTGCGACGGTAGGCTAAATTATTTACGACAGCGGCAATGGACAATTTCGTTTCCATCCAGTAGGGCGACCGAAGAGGAAAAAATACTTGGTGTTACTTTAAATAAAGTTTTCCTAATAAAAGGTCTTAAAAAGTATTAAAATGTCTTAAATTCAGATTCAATGGGTCTTAAATATTTCTGGTCACATTACCGCTAAAATTTCTCCAGTCTGACGGACCCAATGTCCGTCAAATAACCAGTGAAGTATCGAATCGCGAGAATGATTCTGATTTTATTACATAAACAGCGATTGATAATGTATTTCTGGTTGCGCTGTTGAGACTCTGTGAGAGATTTTATAGTGAGAAATCAAAACAAATGAGCATAACAGCACACATAAAAAAACTCACAGAAGAAACAAACTGAGGTAAAATCCAAAATGTTGAGTTTTATGATAACATATGATATAGTTAAGTAACATGACATGACAGGAGCTATTTTGCTGAATATTCTCACGATTGCAAATGTTACATTGATTTTAGTTCAATAAACAAGTAGTTAATATTAAATTACTTAAATTACTTAGGTTAAACATTTAATATTACATATACGTATGTAATATAATGTGTATTTCCATCACAGGTTTGGTCTTAAATTTCATTCAAAGTGGCATTAAAAAGGTCTTAAAGTCTTAAATTTAACTTGTTTATATCTGTAGACACCCTGTTTATCCATTGGTTGTTGATTGGTTGTTGTTTGGGCCTTGAATAACATTGAGTATTTCCTCCATATTCTCAGTAGATCAGACTATATGAGCCATAAAAGCCTGATTTATCAAATATAATACTCAACAAAAAACACGTATGCTTTATTTTTTTAAGTATACTTTAATTTTCACACAAACGATTGTATGCATGGAGCCAAACGCATAACATCATGCATTTGGTAGCGTGCGCTTGACACAGTATCATCCTTATCCCGTGTCTACGCTATTTCTCTCCTGAAGTTATGACCAATAAAAATGTCATTGTACTTATTTAAAGCATAAGATCCCACCCACTTATTATTTTGGGAAAAAATAATGTGCGAGCTGTGCATAAAGAGTACATGCATTTAGAAAACACGGTCTGCATGCATATAGTATTCACATACTTTGCTGATGACGAAATTTACGTCACATGCATTGTACACAAAAAAAAGCATACTTTGGGCTTAAATGCAAGCTTATGACATTTTGATTAAGATGTAGGAGGTCAAAAAAAGAAATATTGTTCACAATGAGATCAATAACATGCATTTAGAAAAAAGATGTGAATTTTAATTTCATGCCGATTGTTAAGGAAGAGTAATGAGATTTGCCTTATATTGCTCTAAATTTGGTAATTATATACATACATAACCATATAGTTACTCCATGTCCTAACCAGACATGATGGGATAAGATGTGATGTGATGTGACAGGCAAATTGTCTGTCCACACTAGACGTGATGCGACTGAGACGCAATAAAATCACAGCCAATCAGAAGAGTGTGTGGGCGGAGTCTCTCTGCAAGCGCACTGCACTCACAGCCAATCAGAAGAGTGTATGAGCGGAGTCTCTCTGCAAGCGCACTGTAATCACAGCAAATCAGAAGAATGTGTGGGCGGAGTCTCTCTGCAAAGCGCACTGCACTTACAGCCAATCAGAAGAATGTGTGGGCAGAGTCTCTCTGCAAGCACACTGTACTCACAGCCAATCAGAAGAATGTGTGGGCGGAGTCTCTCTGCAAGCGCACTGCACTCACAGCCAATCAGAAGAGCGTGTGGGTGGAGTCTCTCTGCAAGCGCACTGCACTCACAGCCAATCAGAAGAGCGTGTGGGTGGAGTCTCTTTGCAAGTGCACTGCACTCACAGCCAGTCAGAAGAGCGTATGGGAGGAGTCTCTCTGCAAGCGCACTGCACTCACAGCCAATCAGAAGAGCGTATGGGCGGAGTCTCTCTGCAAGCGCACTGTACTCACAGCCAATCAGAAGAGCGTGTGGGCGGAGTCTCTCTGCAAGTGCACTGCACTCACAGACAATCAGAAGAGCGTGTGGGCGGAGTCTCTCTGCAAGCTCACTGCACTCACAGCCAATCAGAAGAGCGTGTGGGTGGAGTCTCTCTGCAAGCTCACTGCACTCACAGCCAATCAGAAGAGCATGTGGGTGGAGTCTCTCTGCAAGCGCACTGCACTCACAGCCAATCAGAAGAGCGTGTGGGTGGAGTCTCTCTGCAAGCGCACTGCTCTCAGCCAATCAGAAGAGCGTGTGGCTGGAGTCTCTCTGCAAGCGCACTGCACTCACAGCCAATCAGAAGAGCGTGTGGCTGGAGTCTCTCTGCAAGCGCACTGCACTCACAGCCAATCAGAAGAGCGTGTGGCTGGAGTCTCTCTGCAAGCGCACTGCACTCACAGCCAATCAGAAGAGCGTGTGGCTGGAGTCTCTCTGCAAGCGCACTGCACTCACAGCCAATCAGAAGAGCATGTGGCTGGAGTCTCTCTGCAAGCGCACTGCACTCACAGCCAATCAGAAGAATGTGTGGGCGGAGTCTCTCTGCAAGCGCACTGCACTCACAGCCAATCAGAAGAGCGTGTGGGCGGAGTCTCTCTGCAAGCGCACTGCACTCACAGCCAATCAGAAGAGCGTGTGGGCGGAGTCTCTCTGCAAGCGCACTGCACTCGCAAACAACTGGATAAATACATAATCAAATACTTAAACATTACACCATTTAACCATTAACATACTGAGTGACTGAAACAATCTCCATCATAGAACACACTTGTTTGTTCACAGTCTGAATGTTCTTGTTTCCTTTAATTTATTAAGGTGAATTATCCATGTCAGTATATATAAAGGTCACGCAAAATGATATTCAAACTCACATTAGACGATGTAAACACTAAATAAAGCTCATAATTAGTGATGCACGATATATCGGCCGATATAATATCGGCCGATATGGTCAATTTTTTACACATCGGTATCGTTCCGATGTCAAAATAGGTCCGATGTGAACAGGCCGATAATCATTCCTGTGTATTTGACGTGTGTGTAAGCTTATGTGGGCCCGGCGGGGATGTTTGTTTTTGCACGCGCGCATAAATTACACACACATAATGTGCTGAAACAGGTGCTGGAGGCGCAAGTTACGCACTCTGCCTTGTTCTGACCGACCATCAAAGTATTGTCGCGCTGGAGTTACGGGGTTATGATGTAGCAATTAAATCACCTCAGACACACATGTAAGTTACATGTTTCACAGTAATTGCTTTTGTTAGATTACTGAATAATGGCATACTCTCGGGGGAAAATGATGATGAAAATGATCAAGGTAAGAATGACACACGACACGGGTGCATAAAAAAGATAATCTTTAAAATCCAGTAATAGCTAGCGGTAGCCTTTAAAAGTTTAAAAAAAAAGTCTTTATTTAAAAAGTCTGATTATCATAAAAATTTGTTTTCTATACAGAGATATCGACATCGGTAAATATCGGTATCGGCCATAAACAGCAATATTAATATCGGTTATCGGTATCGGCCACAATGTTCACATCGGTGCATCACTACTCATAATCAGTACCTGGGATTATCATTGTCATACTTTGTATGTTGTTGTTTAGGCCTCAACGCTGGTTAGGAAAAAAAACTAACTTAACATGGAAAAAGATAACCTAAATAAAAAATAATAACCTACATTTTGGTCGTTTCATCACACTTAGCAATGGTGTGCATCAGAAGACTTGAAATATAGTGCATAAATTGTGTTGACTACTTAAAATAACAGCATGAGACGGAGTAAATAATGACAGGATTTAAAGGATTTGTGTGAAGCATCGCTTTAAGGCTGATTTTAGATTCAGTGCGTTTCCTCTTGAAAGCTGCGCTCTGCCACAATCCCGAACTCTTCCTGTATTCCTCCATGCTCCCGAGCGATGTGGTCAGCCATGCGACATCGGGATCTGTTCACATAGGGATTACCTCTCCTGTTTTAAAAAATGCCAATGCGACACATTCCCGGTGATTCACACACAGGTCCGGGGACGAGCGGGGCCGCATGATGTCATGCCATCAGACTGCGCTTCACGTTTTCCCAAACGGAGAGTAGGATGGAGAATCACTGGCTAATAAACACAAGTGACAGAGGAAGAGTTTTTGAATATTATTATTTCATATTATTATTATTATTATTATTATTATTATTATTATATTTCATTAAATTACACTTTTTTTATTTTATAAAATCAAAATGATTTTATTTGATTGATAATGATTTTAATTTCTCCATATCTTAATTCTTGGTTATTTTTAAACTTTTAAAATAATGATACTTTCCAGAGTTCATACAATGTATCATACAATATCTAGAGATAAATTATTAACAAATTATTATTAAAATAATATAGCGTTTTGTTTTAAATAAATGCATTAAAAATATTTTATTTTATAACATTTATTTATTTAAATTAAATTACAATTTTATATTATGTGGTCGTAATGATAATAAATAATAATTATAGTTATTTTAAAATAAAAATAGTTCAGGCTAAGTGCACACTTTGAATGTAATCTCTCTTTCTCGCGGTGCAAGGTTTTGAAGGTTTTGATTTTTTTCATTTTCACCACAGATTAAGTATTTACAGTATGCAACGAACTAACGGCCTTAAAGTCAAGTCTCCTTCATTTATACAGCGCTTTTAACAATATGGATTGTTTTAAAGCAGCTTTACAGAGATAATAGGAAATTAAAGTAACAGAGATTGTTTTGGCTTTACAGCAGCTCTAGAATAAAGTTATTGTCCAGCTAAAGCAAATTAAATTTTTTGGGTGAACTTTCGCTTTATCCTATGAGATAAGAGGGTTGTCTTGCATCGTTTGTGCAGCAGACATGAATGATGCCTAAAATCATGTGACTTGTTAAGGAGAGGTCGCACCAAAAATCGCACCAATATTTAATGATATTATGACATGCAATTTGATTTAATTTTGAGCTAAATTTGCTTCCTGTATTAAGTTGCATGGTAAGGATTTTTCTCTCGTTGTAATATTTTTTTGCATTTTTTTTTGTCCCTCCTCCAAACATAAGATGTGTTTATTGCTACTGTTAAATGTTTAAAAAGCTGTTTGATTGGAGTGAAGTTTGGAGGAAGCCTCACAAGTTTTGCATTACTAATAAGGTTTTATTTTACGATTTTCCAAGTTATGTAAAAGAAGTCTGTATTATTTTGTAAAAATGCCACTAAAACCATACATTAGTTATTTATTTTGGGAATGTCATATGGTGAAATTTATTTGGAAAGAATTAAAAAATATATTTTCAAATATAAATTAAGATTGTAGAAGCTGATCTGATAAGGTGTTTCTCATTTGATGCTGATAAAAATGTAGTATTATTTAATTTAATTATATTTGCTCGTTATTATATTCATCAAGTCGAAAAAAATGCCTATATTTGAACAATTTAAAACTGACATTAAAATGTATTTATAAGTAAGAACTTACAATGCAAACTATGCAATTTGTTTATACAAACTCTTATTTGTATAATATGCTTATAACAACCTAGCAGCAACAATCTAATAGTTAAATAACGACGGATAAAGCCACAGATGCAGTGTGTGTGTGTGTGTGTGTGTGTGTGTGTGTGTGTGTGGGGTGGGGGGTTCTCCAAATGGATTCCCACAAATCTGAATGGAAAAACACTCAACCTGAATATACTAAGAAAAGACTGACTATCTCTGTAGTACACACACAAACAAACACACACACACACACGCACACACACACACACACGCACACGTTTACTTAGCTATCTAAATGGGGATTCTCCATAGACGTAATGATTTTTATACTGTACAAACTGTATATTCTCTCCTCTTACACTAACTAAACCTAAAGACTGACTATCTCTAGTACTGTAGGACACACACACACACACACACACACACACACACATATTACCAACCCCTACCTATCACACAAAACTTTCTGCATTTTTACATTAAAAAGCCACAACCTTTTAATTACTTAATTTTTATACCAGATTTACAAATGAGGACGTCCCTAAAGGAGGTTTTTGGAGATTTTATGCACACACACCAGCTCAGCTTTCGCAAAAGTTTTGTTGGTTCATGCATATATGAATATACCCTACAAACATTCTCTCTCACTCACACACACTATGTTTAGCCGTTGTTCCTCTCCATCAGTAGTGTGAAGTGTGTGAAGCTCCCAGGAGGGATGCTGGACAGTTGCCCTAAACCTCTGGCTTTTCTCTCCCGCTGTATGTGTGTGTGTATGTGTGTGTGTGTCAGGACTGAGCTTGCATTCTGTGGCTTTTTATGGGCATGTTCTATATTTGAGCCGGTGTGTGTGTGTGTCTCGGGTCACGTGACGGGCCTGTCACTGGATGAGGAGTGTGTGTGTGTCCTGTAGACCGCAGCTGTTTCTCTATGATTCCTCTCGTATTTGAGTCGCTCTGTGACTTCATGACCGAGATGTTCGTTCTCGACATAATACTGTCTGTTCAGAGGATATTTATACATTTCCTAATGGTTGATCATCTTGAACCTATTACGTGAATTATACCTTCCAGAGTATAAAATGTGTCCAGTTATTTATAAAATAGATTTATTTATTTACTTTTAAACTACAATTATTCTATTCTATTTAAATGCACTTATTTCATTTGATTAAATTACAATTAATTTATTTTAATAATTATTTTATTGAAATTAAATAGCAGTTTTATAATATATTATTAAAATAAATAAATGTATAAAATAAAAAAATACATATATAAGAAAATTCTGTTCAGAGGATATTTATCCTGGTAATTTTTAACCTTTTATGTAAATTATACTTAACAGAATTAATACAACCAATATGTGTCCAAATATTTATAAAATAGTTTATAACATTATTATTATTATTATTATTATTATTATATTTCATTAAATTACACTTTTTTTATTTTATAAAATTAAAATGATTTTATTTGATTGATAATGATTTTACTTTCTCCATATCTTAATTCTTGATCATTTTTCAACTTTTAAAATAATGATACCTTCCAGAGTTCATACAATGTATCATAAAATATCTAGAGATAAATTATTATTAAAATAATGTTACATTTATATAGCGCTTTATTTTAAATAAATGCATTAAAAATATTTTATTTTATAACATTTATTTATTTAAATTTAATTTCAATTTTATATTATGTGGGTGTAATGATGATAAAAAATATTTAAATATTTATAATTAAAATGCAAAAATAGTTCAGGCTAAGTGCACACTTTGAATTCAATCTCTCTTTTCTCTCGCGGTGCGATTCATAATCTGCCGAGAAAGCTCTTAGCTCGGGTCTGGCTCCATTCATAGCTCAGAGATAGGCTATTTCTGTCGCTCTCTGTGGCTGAGCATGATGGGAAGGGAAGTTCAGAACGATGCTGTAAGGTACTCGCTCTCGGACAGTGTCCTAACAAGGGCCGTAATGTCAGAGAATGGATGAAAGAGACTCCTTTGTTCACAGAAATCAAAATCATGCGCATGTTGTTATGAGAGGAATTTATGTAAATAGGGTTTATCTCTCTCTTTCAGTCTTAAATACTTTGTGGCACACAAACCCTTTACCGTTTGACACCACAGACCAATGCTGAGTCACATTCAACCTTAAAACAGTAAATATAGATGAATAAATACACAATCTGCCAGCATACACTGTCTCTCACTTATTTGATGAGGTTCAAATCAGGTCAACTGTTATTTCACGCTACTGAATTGCACATGAACGTAAGCTGACTAAAAACAAAAAGTGGTATTTTTAGTCCAGAGACTTCATTCTCCCACGAGTTCTTATGAAACGGACTGAACGGGTGGACATGGCAACTGCTGGAACACAAGCGTAAATACAAAAACGTTCATTTAACAAAGGAAACAGTGTGTTCCCTCTCCTCCTTGTTGAGAGGTAAACTGTAAACATCGGTACGGGACCGGGCCTTACAAGGCGAGGGGATCCCATCATTACGGCAGGAATGCCGAGTGGGAGGAGGTGAAGCTCGCTGGACGTTTCATTGGAAAAAACGGTCCCACTGTTAAAAGTCCGCTTGGGTGAATCCGGCTCGGTGCTTTTCTCTCAGGGGTCAATGACATCAAAACTGGAGTTGTGTAGCTTTTACGATCATCTGTCCTTAATGCTAAAACAATTCTCGGTTACACTTTATTTTAAGGTGTCATTGTTACAGTGTAATTATATATTGAAGTACTGAGTAATATTAAGCAACTACATGCACTTACTATAGGGTTAGGGTAGGATTAGGATTTGGTTGAGTGTTAGTTGCATGTAATTATGCATAATCTACTGTTATTACTATGGTAAGTACATGTAACATATGTAACAAGGACACTGTAAAATAAAGTGCTACCAAATTCTCTTTAGCTAATTTGCATTGCATTTGCAAATCTTATTGTTTACACTTTATTTTAAGGTGACAGTGTAAGTACTGTGGAATATGTACTTACAAAAAAGGGTTCTAGGTTACACTCATTATTACAGTGTAATTATATATTTAAGTACTAAGTAATATTAAGTAACTACATGCACTTACTATAGGGTTAGGGTAGGATTAGGGTTTGGTTGAGGGTTAGTTGCATGTAATTATGCATAATTTACTGTTATTATTATGTTAAGTATATGTAACAAGGACATTGTAAAATAAAGTGTTACCGGGTTCTACATAGAACCAAATGTTTCTTGACTCAATTGACCGTTCGCAAAGACCCGCCCACTTTAGTTACTGTTGCTATGTCCGACAAGCCACGCCCCTCTCACGCCACACACCATGTTCTCACGCAGTGAAAAATACAACGCGGAGCAGAGGACACTGACAACGCGCTGACAGACACGACAGACCAGGTTACTTTTGATATGAAACAAAGTAACAACTTTCAAATTTGGGCATTTTTTTTAAGAAATTTAAACAATAAATACCGTTTTGTGGCTCTTTAATGTGTCTGACAGATCGCTGTAGAGCCTCAGTTAAAGCTGCTCGTGAACCGATCATCTCTTCCTTCTAGTTAATTTATAGCATCAAATAAACATGATGAACATAAGAAGGAATGTTGTTTTAACCGCGGAAAGATGTCAGTACACTTAGTTTTTCAAGTTAAAATCCTCCAACGTTAATCTACTAACTCTCCTGACTTCTTTGTCGGACAAAAATGGCGGATGGCGGATTATGATTGGTCAGATCGCCTGTCAATCAAACTCCTTTCGAAGGGTCGATTTTAAAGAACACTTTATGAGTGGCATCTAAAACCACATACTATATAGTAGGTGAAAAACAGTATGTGACAAAAGTAGTATGCCTGAATTCAAAGAGTAGGTGAAAATACACGGATGATCTACAACTTCTGGTGAGATTCTGAAGTGTGTATATGATGGACACTTTAATATCCCATGAGGCCACAGGAGAGGATTTATGAATGACAGTGAAGCAACTGTAGGTCACATGATAATGACAACATGGAGAATTTAGTGCGTCCAGATTACATTCAGACGTATTTACTTCTTCAAAATAAGTACCGCAGCGTAGGACTTGCGTAGAGTCGGGTACTTGTATTTATATTAGATGAAAAATGTATCCGCCTCATTGGAGCTCATACGTTTTTTATGCACATTTTTAGAATTTATGCGCATCTTGTCGTTTCCATTCAATTCGCATTAAAATAGCTTATGAGATGCTATTATAGTTTTTATTAATATTTTGTATCAGGTTTTTTTTTACTTTTAGTTTTTGTAATTTTGTTGTTTTTTCGTCATTTTTAATAGTTTCTGATATTTGTTTTTTAAAAATGTGTATAAAATTTGTTATTCATTTTTTATTTCCCTTTTTTTAGAGCGACACGATTCTGAATAAATTAAGAATCATGATTTTTTGTTTCAAACGGAGATCACGATTTCCCACGATGCTGAACAGACAGCTAAACAAAACATGTAATTTACTAGAGGTTCTGCTGCTGAAATCTATTTAAAATGTTCAATTAATCTGAATGAATTATTTTACAAAAATCAATTAAATGAATGATTCAATGACTCACTCGTAAAGACTTCACTTGTTTCATTACTGGATGAATCTGCGTTTTTGAAGCAAATCTGTTCAATGACCAATGCATTTTTTAACACTTACTTGTCGCCACCTACTGGTGTAACGATGTAATTGATACCATCTTTATTCGAAGCATCAAGTTACTTTTAAAAGGTGATTTACTCTATTTTGATCACTACCGTAGACATCAGTGTTTATATCTGAACTATAAACTTTCATCCCAGTACTTCTGTGAAAATCTGAATAAGACAGAAACAACAATACTGTGTGGTTAAAAAGACTGTTTGTGAAGCCGTTTCATACCTCTCTGGGTCAGAACGCATTTTTGAATGTTTGCTGTGATTGTACTTGTCAAATGATGAATCGTTGTCATGGGTGTTCAAATTGAAATCACAATGTTTTTTTATTTGAGTTAACTTTTATTTCAAGTAACTTGTTTTTATATTTTTGTCTCAGGTTTAGAAAATTATAACCCTGGTTTGATGTTCCACAAATGAATCTTAAAGGATTAGTTCACTTTTAAAAAAACTTTTGCTGATAATTTACTCACCCCCATGTCATCCAAGATGTCCATGTCTTTCTTTCTTCAGGCGAAAAGAAATTAAGGTTTTTGATGAAAACATTCCAGGAATTTTCTCCATATAATGGACTTCAATGGGACCCAAACGGTTCAAGGTCCAAATGACAGTTTCAGTGCAGCTTCAAATGGCTTTAAACGACACCAGACGATGAATAAGGGTCTTATCTAGAGAAACGATCGGTCATTTCAAAAATAAATAAAAAAGTTTAAGTTTTATAAGCACAAATGCTCGCCTTGCTCTGTTCTGTGATGCGCGTTCGTGACGGCACGTAATACGCAATTACGTTGAAAAGGTCACGCTTCACGTAAGCAGAAGTACCGAGTCAGTGTTTACAAATGTATACTTTTAGCCTTTTTAATATAAAAACACCCAGGATACACACACGAAATGGGCATTTTAAATGGTAAACTGACACAAAGACATTTGAATATGTGTATACGGTCCTCCTTCCTCACATTTGTAAACACTGAAGCGTGACCTTTTCAACGTAATTGCGTATTACGTGCCGTCACGAACGCGCATCACAGAACAGAGCAAGGCGAGCATTTGTGCTTATAAAACTTAAACTTTATTTATTTTTGAAATGACCGATCGTTTCTCTAGATAAGACCCTTATTCATCGTCTGGTATCGTTTAAAGCCCTTTGAAGCTGCACTGAAACTGTCATTTGGACCTTGAACCATTTGGGTCCCATTGAAGTCCATTATATGGAGAAAATTCCTGGAATGTTTTCATCAAAAACCTTAATTTCTTTTCGACTGAAGAAAGAAAGACATGGATATCTTGGATGACATGGGGGTAAGTAAATTATCAGCAAAAGTTTTTTAAAAAGTGAACTAATCATTTAAGCTTTGATTGATGTCTTTCCTCCGCTGTTCCCCATCAGACCGAGCTGGCCGACCTCCTCAGACCTCTCTCCGAGCAGATCCACGAGGTCCAGAGCTTCCGGGAGAAGAACCGCGGCAGTGACCTGTTCAACCACCTCTCTGCCGTGAGCGAGAGCATCCCCGCGCTGGGCTGGGTGGCTGTGGTGAGACCTCTCTCTGTGGACTAGGGATGGGAATTGATAAGATTTGATCAATATCAATGCCACTGATGATTCTGCTTATCGATCCGATTCTTTAACGATTTTAGCTTCTCTCTCGTGGCTACCATTGGATTTTAGGATTAAATATAAAACTCTGCTGTATGTTTTTAAAGCAGTGCATGGGATTGCTCCTGCTTATGTATCTGAGCTTATTGCTCTTCATCAAGCAAATAATAAATCATTGCTCTCTGTCCCTCGATCTCATTTAAAGGGACAGTTCAACCAAAAATGAAAACTCTGTCAGTATTTACTCTCCCTCATGTTGTTCAACCCCGTAAGACCTTTGTTCATCTTCAGAACACGAATTAAGATATTTTTGATTAAATCTGAGAGCTGGATCACTCCTCCATAGGCTTCTAAGTGATTGAAACTTGTTCCCCGAAAAGTTATTAAAGACATCATTAAAATAGTCCAAGTGACTACAGTGGCTCGATCTTAATTTTATCAAGCGACGAGAATACTTTTTGTGCGCAAAACAAACAAAAATAACGACTTTATTTCAACTCTTCATTTCCTTCTCTGTGGGCCTCGAGTCAGTTAGCGTAGTGTGATTGCGCAGCGCTTCTGTGTTGTACGTCACACGTAGGCTCACTATTGGCCGACGCTGGTCATGTGTGTGATGCGTGTGACGTACAACACAGAAGCGCTGCGCTGTTACACTAGTGAACTCACTCGACGCCCACAGAGAAGGAAATGAATGAGAGGTTGGGCTAGTATCTGTATTTGTAGTTGCATGTTGTTTTTATGTGTTGTTTGTTTTATGCTGCTGATTGTACAGCACTTTGGTCTGCAGGTGCAGTTGTAAAGTGCTTTATAAATAAAATTAAGTAAGTAAGTAAGATTCTCTTATCTATTCCTGATAGCACCGTATGGGAAAAAGTAGTCATATGCTTTTTAGTAGTTATAGTTATTTCTTTTTAGTCAGTAGTTATTTCACAGCGCTTTTCACCGGATCTCACACTCGCAGTCAGCAGGTAAATGCGTTCGAGTAGCACTGTTTTATTCCACTTTTTGAAAGTGACACGTGATGGCCAAGTATGGTAACCAATACTTGGAATTTGACCTCTGCATTTAACCCATCCAAGTAAGTGCACACACATTAGGAGCAGAGTAGTGAGTAGTGAACACACACAGTAGTGAACTGCAAACGTGGATACACACACCCGGAGCAGCGGGCAGCCTTGAGTGGCGCCTGGGGAGCGATTGGGGGTTAGGTGCCTTGCTCAAGGACACCTCAGTCATATTCCTGCCGGTACTGGAATCGAACCAGCAACCTTTGAGTCACCAGTCCAACTCTGTTACCATTAGGCCATGACTGCCCCCGATAGGAAAAAATGTCTCAAAATGCAAGCATTTAGTTGCAGTCTAAAGCCATATAAGCTTTTATAACTGATCTAGAAAATACCTGATTTGACTTTTGAGTGTCTGCACATTCAGATTCAGGCATAAAAGCCCATCAAATAAACTTCAAACAATATCACATTAGGGATATTTTCTTTGATTGTGACCTCACATAAACCATCTCTGAGAGGACCACCAAACTGATTTTCTATTATGTAAACTCTTCTGATGTCTTCATGCCGTGGATGGCTGTATCTAATCTCTGCAATGTGAATTTGGACTGGGACAGATCTGGACTCCATCATTTTCTGCTTTAAACTACTGCATCTGTTTACAGCTGAGGTTCAGAGCCTCAGTATTAGTGCTTTACATGAAACTGATGCTTTTTCTGTGCTTATTATTTACTTTTTATGAGTACACAAGCTCCTTTGACCATCTTTTGACCCTTTGTTTTCTCGCTCTCTGACATGCAGTGTCAGAAACCAGGGCCGTACGTGAAGGAGATGAACGACGCCGCAATGTTTTACACCAACAGAGTCCTGAAAGATTACAAAGACACGTTAGTGGATTGTTTTTGTATGCGTTTAGTTCAGTTGGATATGTTAAATAGGGATGCACGATATATTGGCCTCCATATCGGTATCGGCCGATATATGTTCACTTTTAATATTATCGTTATCGGCCCTATAAGAGAATTTAGCCAATATATTAAAGCTGCTAAATAATGTATTATTTCCTTCAGCTGCGCACTGTTCAACATGATGGTTTTAAATTTGCTGAACTATGATTGAAATCACATCTAAAAGGAAAATACAGTAAAGTGCAATATGTGCAGCTCAAAATCTGTGATATCGGCTACATAAAATGATGAGAACATTATAATTCTGTGCTTGGGACATGGATTTTAATGGTGAGACTTTTGTTTTTGTAGTCAGGCTCTCAAAAAATTATAGAAAATTTAGATTTATCGGCCAATATATATCGGTTATCGGTAGAGATGCACCGATTGATCGGCTGGTGACTGGAATTGGCCGATTTTCACGTGATCGGCCATGACAAAATAACAAATATGATTTCACACAAAAAGTGCCCAAAATGCACAGAATTTGCATGTCTGGTGTGTTTTAACAAGAACTAGAGTAAGCTAAATGAATTTTCTTTTTGAAATGAACACATTTTTTTAGTTGGATGTGAAAAGAAGGAAATGGTTCTTCCATAAAACTGCACTTTAGATGTGTGTGAATTTCCCACACCAGGAGTAATTTATATACTTCTATTTTATAGCGAATAGTGTTCAAAAAATGTTCTATGAAAAATGTAAAAGGTTCTACTAAAGAAAAGAGAGAAAATAAATATTTGTGTGTTTCTGTAAAGTGGTTTGAAAAATCGGAAATCGGAATCGGCCTAGAAAATTGTAATCGGTGCATCTCTAGTTATCGGTTTTCAAATATAAAGAGTTATCGGGCAAAAATTTTCATATCGATGCATCCCTAATGTTAAAGAGAAATTACCCTTACAAAGTGGTTCTTTAAGAAGCACGCATAGTAAATTTCCCTCACATTATTTGTACACAAATATTTGTTTTGATATAAAAAAATGATTTATTGATATAATGTTTCTTGTGTCTCTGCTGACCCAGCGACGGTCGTCATATCGAGTGGGTGCGTTCCTATCTGAGCATCTGGACTGAACTCCAGGCCTACATCAAGGAGCATCACACCACTGGCCTCGTGTGGAGCAAGACTGTGAGTGACACCGCAACTTCTTTGTGTTCTGGAAGTACCAACCCATATACAGTGCCTAGCATAAGTGAACACACCCATGCTAAAGTTGACTAAAAAGAGGAATAAAAAATCATCTTTTGGAAATTGATCTTAATGCCTTTATTTAAAAAATGAGGAAAAATCCAACCTTTAAGGACACCAATTTTCTTTGTGAATGAATAATGTATCGTAAATAAATAAATGTTCTTCCTTAAAATACAGGGTGCATAAGTCAGGACACCCCTATGTTAAATTCCCATAGAGACAGCTGATTTTTATTATTAAAGGCCAGTTATTTCATGGATCCGGGATATTATCCATCCTGATAAAGTTCCCGCATCATCACACACTCTTCACCATACCTAGAGATCGGCATGGGGAACTTTCCATAAGATCATCTCTCAATGCTAATCACACCAGCTATTAGCCTAACTGAAATAACACCATGCCGATCTCTAGATATGATGAAGAGTGTGTGATGATGCGGGAACTTTATCAGGATGGATATTATCCCGGATCCATGAAATAACTGGCCTTTAAAAATAAAAATCTGCTGACTCTATGGGAATTTAACATAGGGGTGTCCTGACTTATGCAACCTGTATTTTAAGGAAGAACATTTATTTATTTACGATACATTATTCATTCACAAAGAAGATTGGTGTCCTTAAAGGTTGGATTTTTCCTCATTTTTTAAATTAAGGCATTAAGATCAATTTCCAAAAGAAGATTTTTTTATTCCTCTTTTTAGTCAACTTTAGCATGGGTGTGTTCACTTATGCTACCCACTGTAAACCGATATGTTAAATAGGGATGCATGATATATCGGTATCACCATACTCTAATAATCTTATTTAAAAAACATTATAGTGTACACCGTTATCCCCTTAAGCAGTTTTGGGACTTTTGGGGATGTCAAACCTTGTCTGAAATAGTGTGTGTGTCAGACAGAAACCTGAGAGCCGTGACTGACTGTGTGTGTCAGCTGTCCCTCCTGCTCTGTGTGTGTGTGTGTGTGTGTGTGTGTATGTGGACAGGTGGTCATCTGGGTCTTTTTGCATGGGGGGTTTACCATAGAAATGCCCCCAACAAAAGCCTAGTGTGTGTCTGGCTTACACACCTGCTCTCACACACACTCCTCGTAATTCAACCTCTCTTCTCATGTATTCCACATTATACCTCTCCTTTGACTTCAGTAAATATCCTCACACATCAAACTCCCGCATCACTGTATTCCCGCTTTTCCACTTCCTAACAGTTTAAGTACCTTTGCCTTTCCACCTCATCACAAGGCATTGACCTTTAGGGTCAGAGGTCGAGCTGCCCAACCTATGCCGAACATCAGCACAAGTATTGGGATTATAAGTGTGTGTGTTTGCACAAGACAGGAAAAGATGAGTGTGCAACAGTTGTTTAAGTGGCTTAACCGTGTGCAACTGTCAATGGCAGCTGTGCTGACGATGTAAAACAGGCGTGAGTGTGTCGTCAGGGTCACACAACAGACAAACGGCCCGCGCTAATTGTTCTTTTTAGTTAAATAAGATTATCCCAGTTGTGTCAGAAACACATGGACTGATATGAAAATCAGGACCATCATGGAAACACTCATTGAGTATCAACAGGATTCATTTAGCGAGAGACGTCTTACAGCATATTTTGACTAATATTTATTTATTGTGATATTTAATATTTTAAATATGATACATTTATAATATGCATAGAGAGAGTAGCAGTCAGAGGTTTGGACACACTTGCTCATTCATTATTATTTGTTTCTTCTTTTACATTTTCCATTCTCATTTATAATTATACAATTTAGTCCAGATGTTCATAAACATTTATGTACTAATACATTTTTATAATACTAATTAAATTTTGTATACCAAACAATTTTCATGCATTTGAACGTATTAAAACATTGACAAGTTTACCCATATTACTGTATGACGTTTATGGAGTAAAATGTGTATAAATGCACAAATATTTATATATATATATATATATATACTCTACCGTTCAAAAGTTTGGGGTCGGTAAGATTTTTAATGTTTTTAAAAGAAGTCTCTTATGCTCACCAAGGCTGCATTTATTTGATTAAAAATACAAAACAAACCCAGTAATATTGTGAAATATTATTTCAATGTAAAACAGCTGTTTTGTATGTGAATATATAGTAAAGTGTAATTTATTCCTGTGATCAAAGCTGAATTTTCAGCATCATTACTCCAGTCTTCAGTGTCACATGATCCTTCAGAAATCACTATAATATGTTTTGATGCTCAAGAAACATTTATAATTATTATCACATAATCATAAAATATTTATTATTGTGCTGCTTCATATTTTTGCCAAACCATGATTCATTTTTCTCAGGATTCTTTGAAAGTTCAAGAGAAAAGCATTTAATTAAATAATAAATATTTTGCATTATTATAAATGTCTTTACTGTCACTTTTGATCAATTTAATGTGTCCTTTCTGAAGAAAAGTATTAATTTCTTAAAAAAAAAAAGAAAAAAAAAGTATTGACCCCAAACTTTTGAACGGTAGTGTATATATATTTATTTATTTATTCTAAAAAGCAAGGCAAACATTTTTTACAAATGTATGGAGTGCAAAAAATGTTTTGCCTTGCTTTTTAGAATAAATATATATATATATATATATATATATATATATATATATATATATATATATATATATATATATATATATACACTAAGCTGATACTAACACACACACATACACACACACACACACACACACACACACACATATATATATATATATATAACAATTCATTCAGGTCAGCAACACTACAGACTCAATCCGTTGCCTCATACTCCGCCTTGTGGAGTAAAATGGCCATTGCAATGAACTTACCAACACGTGGTTACAGTTTAGTATCTGGACCTTCATAAGATATTCAACCATGTTGTAAAACAGTATAATAATAAAGCATAGGGTGATATCAGGTAAAATGGGCCATCAGGTAAAATGGGCTATTTAAGGTTTGGGGGTCCCAGCTCCTATGGAATTTAGAGCCAATGACTGCAAATGATTTCAAACTGTTGTCATAACTGTGCTTGACAAGTAACAGGTGATTTGATTAGTTTATGGTTGATATGGTGGGCGGGGGAATCATTCAGATCAAGACTACACCAGAAAGCTGCATGGTAAGTAACCTGGCATACCAAATCTAACTTAATATTATAAGGATGATAAATCTATAAAAAAACAAACATGCACATAAAAAATATATGCATAATATCTGTCTTGATGGCATCAATGAGAAATAATGTTGTTAGTTTGGTATATGAACATATTGTTTTGAAAAAGTGATGTTTTTCTTGGTGGCCCAATTTACCTTAACCCACTAAGGTAAAATGGGCCACATGGATTCAGCTAAAATGGGCCATCATCTGTGTGTGTGTGTGTGTGTGTGTGTGTGTGTGTGTGTGTGCGTGTGTCTGCCTGTGTTTATATTACATTGCGGGGACCAAATGTCCCCACAAGGATAGTAAAACTTGAGATCACCTACATTGTGTGGACCAGCCAGCAGTCCCCACGAGGGAAATGGTTTAATAAATATACTTCTATCAGGTCCATTTAAGTCAAGAACACACAAGACAATAGAAATGATTAGGAAATTGTATTGAATAAATTGCAATTCAGTTGATAATGGAAATTTGGCGGTATGGCTCTGTTCAGGGAGTCCTCTGACCTTTCATGAGCACCATGAAATAGCAGAGAGTCAGAGGACAGCAGCAGCATTAGGGAACGCTCACAGTTTAGCACTGGGAGAGCAGAACTATTCCCCCATATGAACAGAGCAGCAACGATGACAGAATAGCAAATGCCACGTTATACACGACCAGGAGGAGCTGGGGAGGTGGTGGGTTGCAGAGATTGAGCAGCAAGCAGTTTGGAGCGAACTGAATCTGTTTAAATAGGGCGTCCTGATTTGAGCGTAGTCATTAGCAGCGAGGGGAGATGAACAGCTGATGCAGATCCGCTGAGCAGATCGCTGATGAGACCGTGATGGCCAATAGCGTTAGCAGCATCTTTACTATTTGGCCTGCCAGAACTGACGCTGACGCTCAATTAAACTTTGAATTTTGAAAATGTAAAAATGCATAAAGTTTTCTGTGATGGGTAGGTTTAGGGGTAGGATTAGTGTAAGGGGACAGAATATACAGTTTGTACAGTATAAAAACCATTATGTCTATGGAGAGTCCCCACAAAGATAGCGAACCAGACGTGTGTGTGTGTGTGTGTGTGTGTGTGCGCGCACACACCCTCACACACACATGTGTACACACACACACCACTGACATCAGTTTACTAATGCTGTTCCAAAATGGACTTTTTTAATTGCACATTTGAATATGTGGGTTTGCACCCAAAATGTTTTTTTTTTAATGTCGCATATGAATATGTTTGTTTAATGCAGTTTAAATGTCATGTGGCTGTATAAGCAATTGTGTTTTAAAATTAAAATTGAGGATAAATAAGCCTACTATTTCCCTTTGCAGTTTGACTGGCCCATTTTACCTGAACAACTGGCCCATTTTACCTGAAACTGCTCATGCAAAAAAAGTTGGCACAGCTGATGTTTCAAGAAATGTAGGGCCTAAATAATTATATTTTATTACATAATTTCAACACAAAATTATCAAAAACAGTCATTATTAATCATAAAAACACATGGAAAAGGCATATATGGTATTGTATTATTGTCCCAAACGATTTACCAAAAAGTGGCCCAATTTAGCTGATATCACCCTATATACTGTATATATATATATATATATATATAGGGGACTAACTCTGATGTTCTCAACAGGGTCCTGTAGCCCCTTCCTCTCAGTTCCGTCCTCCTCCTCCTCCTCCTCCTCCTCCAGTGTTCATGGATAATAAACCCAACGACACCGCAGCTCAACACTCGGCTCTGTTCGCACAGCTCAACCAGGGCCAGGATATCACTAAAGGTGGGCAGGAGACACACATCCGTCTGCAGAAACACCGTCCCGCAGCAAACGTCACGTCAGGTGGTGTGTGTGTTCTTCCTCCAGGGTTAAAGCATGTGTCTGACGAGCAGAAGACGCATAAGAACGCTAGCCTGCGCTGTCCGGGAGAGAGGATTCCCCGGGAGTCTCCGGCCAGGAGTCAGGACCGGAGACGTCCCCCCGTGCTGGAGCTGGAGGGGAAGAAGTGGAGAGTGGTGTGTGTGTGCTCTCCTCTCGAACGCACACTCATGCACACACACTCTACAGGCACTGAGGCCTGCTACAGCTGATGAAATACTGCAATACATCTGCAAAAAAGAATCTATACCACAATGCAATGCACTTGACATTTTATTATTATTATACAAAGCCATTTAGTCATTATCTTTGAAATGAAAATGCAAACTAGCAATTTACAAACAAAATAAGAGATTATATTATTATATTTGAATACTTTATTATTATTATTATTATAACATTAATAATAATAACAATTATAAAACGTATTATTATTATAGTTACCATGGTGGTTATTATTATTACTA
The DNA here is from genome assembly GCA_026230005.1 of Gila orcuttii. NCBI lineage: Eukaryota > Metazoa > Chordata > Actinopteri > Cypriniformes > Leuciscidae > Gila > Gila orcuttii. Next base: position 2,998,188 of record JAPDVR010000010.1, on the reverse strand, counting down.
TTATTTTTATATATTATATTACATATTAAGAAGAATAAATTATAATTATAATTATTATTCTTACATTAATAATAATAATTATAGTTAGCATAGTGGTTATTATTGTTATAATGTATTCTTCTAAATATACAGTATAGTATAATATAACAATAGTAGTTGTAATAATAAAAACCTCTATGCTATCTATAATTATTATTATAGTAATAATAAAAATAACCACTATGCAAGCTATAATAATTATTATTACTATAATAATAATAATAATTAGCATTATAAATACTACTATTATTTTAATTATATTATATTGTTAAATTATATATTAAGAATACATGATAATAATAAATTATTATGAGATAATAATATTTTTTTATAGTTATAGGCATAGTGGTTATCATTATTGTTATTATAAATAATTATCATAGCATAGTGGTTATTATTACTGCTATTATTATATATTATTATGTTATAGTATAATATATATTTAGAAGAATGCATAATGATGATGATGATAATAATAATTATTATTACTATACCATTTTCTCAGTAGAAAGATTTTTAGAAGAGCCTAACATGTTCTATAAAATAATAATTCTCAATGGCATAGGACACATTTGCAAGTGCAAGAGATTCATTAAGCCATGAATCACCAAAAAAATGATGATTATCTCCCAAAAAGTGGGTTGGATGAATGTATAAATGTGTATAATATGTGTATAACACTAGAACGTGTGTGGTGTGTGTGGCCAATAGGAGCACCAGGATCAGTCACATGACCTGCTGATAGAGGACACTGAGCTCAGACAGGTGGTTTATGTCTTCAGCTGTAACCGCTCCACACTCCAGATCAGAGGAAAAGTTAACTCCATCATAGTGGGTAAGAAGAGCTCCTCAGACACCAGCTGCTCTCATTCATAACGTTATCCACTCGCAACGTGTGTGTGTGTGCGTGTGTCCTCAGATAACTGTAAGAAGCTCGGGCTCGTGTTCGACAGTGCAGTGGGCATCGTTGAGATCATCAACTCCACAGACGTTCAGCTTCAGGTTAGATGAGTTACAGATCTGATGTGTGAGGGATCTACACTCTAATATAATAAAGTACACGTGTGCATGAATTATGGGCATAACGGCGAGAGTCAATAAAGAATGTCCTTGTCAACTCAACTATGAATGTTAAATAGAGCTGTGGTTTGCATATGTTGATTTTAAAGAGACGTTCACATACATAAATTACAGTCATACATAAAATTTCAGTTTCATGTGCTTTAATAGCATGAGTTGTTAAGGATTATAATATTGTCAGCCACATACAAAAGTTTGGTTATAAATAGAATATTTTTATTTTTGTTTAGCAAAGATGCATTAAATTGATCAGAAGGGACAGTAAAGGCATTACATTTATTTTCTATTTTAAATAAATGCTGTTTCTCCCCTCACAGTTTCCACAAAAATATTAAACTTTTCAACATTGATAATAACAATCATAAATGTTTCTTGAGCATCAAATCATCATATTAGGATTAGGATCATGTGACACTGATGTAATGATGTAAATTCAGCTTTAATCACAGGAATAAATTACATTTGACTATATATTCACATAGAAAACAGCTGTTTTACATTCTGATAATAATATGTCACAATTTTTACTGTATTTTCAGACTCAGTTGTACTACAATCTGAGCTGCTCTATTGTATCGCCTTATATATTTGTCACCAAATGAACCAAACATAATATATCTTGTGTTTTTGTCTCTCAGGTGATGGGAAAAGTTCCTACAATTTCCATTAACAAGACTGAGGGCTGCCATGTGTACTTGAGCCGGGATTCACTGGACTGTGAGATCGTCAGTGCCAAGAGCTCAGAGATGAACATCCTGGTTCCCGAGGGAGAAGACGATTACGTGAGTTATTTACACTGGAAATATGTTACACTTGTAAAGAGGTCCTTTATGCCCTTTCAGGCTCTACTAGAACAGGTTTTCCTGCTTGAATGTTGATTATTTTCCTCATATTCTCCATTGTTGCGGCTCCTCTCTTCCCAGTCTGTCAGTAACGCTCTGTTTACTTCCTGTCTCTATGAAGCCCCTCCTTCTGAAAAGCACACTGTGCTCTGATTGGTCGGCTGGATCCGTGTGTTGTGATTGGTCGAGCGCTTCGAGTGTGTTTGGGAAATGTCCCGTCCCTTACCATAACCGCCAGTTTAACACACTACTAACTAACTCAACCAGGCCCCGCCCCTTTATTCTGCGTATGAATTATTATAATGAGGAATATTGTGACGTGTTCGTTCCCGGAAGAAACTCAAGACTACAATGGAGGCGTTTCAGGAGTTCAGAAACACTGATATAGAGAATAACTGGAGCTTTTTCATGCTCAAACAGCAACATTACACACTGAAGAAAGATTAAAAAGTATAATAGGTCCTCTTTAATAAATGACTCGATCATGTTAAATAATATCATGATACACAATGTCATAAGTTTCATTGCAGAGATTTGACCTGCTTTACATTTAAACACGAGGGAGGAAAAACTCTCATTAGCATTAAATGTTAATGTTCATGCATTATCTGACTAATATCTCCTCATGTTTTCAACAGAGGGAGTTTCCAGTTCCAGAGCAGTTTAAGACGGTGTGGGACGGGTCCAGTCTGGTGACAGAGCCCACAAAGATCGCTGGTTGATTCTTTCCCAGCTCGTCATCTCGTTCCTATTACCCAGAATCCTCCTTGCACTTTCACTGTATCACTATGTGAACTCAAACGTAAGAATTCATTCATTGTGGTCGTGTGAGTTGTAGTTTTAGGGTAAAAAATGTCAAATTAAGAGCAAAATATGAGCAAAAAAATTCCATTTCCCCACATCAATTATGAAACCTTTAAATAAATTAGTGTTAAATATTTTTCTCCTTAAATTTAGCAGCAATAAAAATAGATTATTACTACATATAGATTATTAAAAATTGATTATTAGAGTAGAATTTTTACACATTATGTATTATATGAATTATTGCACTGCATGGCACCATTATGTGTGAATATGGGAATTTTTCAGTCAACTACTCAAAGTACGAAATCAAAATTAAAACTAAAAAACATTTTAGGTTAGCTAAAATAAAATATTTAAAAAAATACATACATATACATGGCTGAAAAAAAAAAAAAAAGATATATATATATACATAATTATTTTTTCCGCCAGTTGACTAGGCAAGATTTCTTATTTTCATTTAGTTTAACTTTATGTAGGCCTACTAAAATAACTAAAATTAAAACTGAAATAAATAATAAAAGTATATAGACAAAAAAACAAAAACAGAAAAATTACTAAAATAAATAAAAAATCAAATGAAAAACTATAATAGAATCCGAATGACACCAAAATAACACTCTAAAGTAATTTTGGATAATTTTTTTGTCCATAGCAATGTATTTTTTTTATTTAGTTTTTGAAAATGTAATCAATTTATTAATTTTTAATTTTATTTTTGTCTTTGAAATTATATAGTACTTTGGGTTGTCATAAATTCTCATGTTAAATACATTTTGGTTCCGTGTAGTATTATTAAAAACATTTTATATATAAGTACATTTAGCTACAACTCATCTTTATAGGGAAACCAGTCCTCTGTGTTCTGCGCCGTCACATTTGACATTTCCTACAGTTTACAGATCCCAGTTTCAGTTCATAACAATATTCTTCTGCATAAAACATGTTTATTTGGCAAGATAAAGTGCATCTTCAGGCTTTGGACGCAGACTGTGTGAAATCAAGTGTTAATGGATCTTTTACAATCAAATCTAGTGTGATACTGGCCTTTGTTCTGCAAACGAATGAGTGCCTTTGGGGGTATTTTTATAAGGTTTTTTATTATTTTAATATAGTTCAAAATAACATTGCTTTATCATTTATCATAATCTCAGACCATCATCTGAAACTGACTCCTGTATGTCAGAAATGTTTGTCAGGATAGTTATGACTGTAATGAATGTGCTGTGTTATAACATCAAAGAGGACCTATTAAACTTTCTTTAGTGTGTAATGTTACAAATATGTCACAATATTCCTCATTATAATAATTAATATGCAGAATAAAGGGGCGGGGCCTGGTTGAGTTAGTTAGTAGTGTGTTAAACTGGCAGTTATGGTAAGGGGCGGGACATTTCCCAAACACACTCGAAGCGCTCGACCAATCACAACACACTGATCCAGCCGACCAATCAGAGCACAGTGTGCTTTTCAGAAGGAGGGGCTTCATAGAGACAGGAAGTAAACAGAGCGTTACTGACAGACTGGGAAGAGAGGAGCCGCAACAATGGAGAATATGAGGAAAATAATCAACATTCAAGCAGGAAAACCTGTTCTAGTAGAGCCTGAAAACTACATCAAGACTTTGTAGAAGCGCATAATAGATCTCGTTAAGTAAATACGGCTGATCAAACTTCATTTGTCCTAAATTGTTTCCTTGTTGTTCTTTCTTTGGTCTCACTTTTACATCTGCCTGTACATGTACATGCTTTTAATGTTTGTTCAACAGGAAGGTCTTGAACTCTTTGAATGTATGCCAATATTTATTAATATGTAGCATTCTTCAGTGCTTAAAAGGGAATTATGTTACATTTGCTTGGTCAGTAAATAGTCCTCATTTAACTAAACATGAAATGCACATTTATAAATGATGCATAAACTCAGTAGAATGTGAACACTGTACTAAATCACACTGTACTTTATAAGTATTTTCACATGAATTTAATCAAATAAAGTAATCATGAACCTGTTACACTGTTATTTGCATCTTTTTGGCCTGTTTATCGTCTCCTTGATTAACTATAACATTTAGTTGTTCTGAAGCAAATGTTTTAAAAATGGGGTCCGGGACCCAAAATGTGTTTTTAAAGCTGTCAAAGTTAAATTGTGCAGATATTAATAATAATAATAAAAAATGAATTTTGTATAGTGCCTTTAAAATTGCAATCTCAAAGCGCTACAACACAATAATATAAATTAAAACACAAAGTAGACAACAACAAAAAAAGATATAACGCCAAATAAATAAACAACAAAATTATTAAATTTAAAAAATCTCAAGACTCGATTTCAAAATGAATAATGTTTAGCGTAATAATTTGCTCACATTCAACAAACTTGATATTGTTGATATATATAGTTTCATTCTGCTTTCTAAAGAATGATCAGAAATCATGATTTTTATTAAAATTCTATTATTTTATTGTATTGACAGGACTAGTTTTTATCAGTATGGCAAAAAAGTTTTGTGAAAAAATATGAAGCTGTTTATAGCACAAGGACACTATAAAAGACAATTGTTTAATTTTAATTTCTTAATATTTTTCCTCGCACAGTATAAATGGGTTTTTACATGTAAAAAAAAATTCCCTTCGCAATGGGATCATCAAATTTGACATTAATCATGAATGCATGAAAAAAGAGTGAATTTGTCAGCATATGCTCTTTAGATTCTTTTCCTGACTTTAATGAGGAAACATGAACTTGGCAAACGAGAACAGAATGTGAAGTATTCTCCTCGCTCATGCTGGAAATCCACAGAAATACAAAACATAAACTAACTTAAAGTGATAGAGCTTATGTTTATTAATGTGACACACACAATTCAAAAATATAGTTGATTCTATAAGCACAGGTTTATAATTCATCAGACGGACAGTAAACACACTCTGCCTTCTGCTGGCACACAGGAGTCATTACACAATATTACAGCATTTTGGCCTTTATTTGCATTTCATTCAAGTAATTTCATTGTTTATGTTTTACACTGTATCACTTAAATAATAGTAATATTATTTTTTTTACTATTTTTATTTTATTTTAGCTAGTCGTCTAAAGTGTTACTCACACACACACACACACACACACACACACACACACACACACACACACTCTTTACTCACACAAACTGAACACACACACTCACACAAACTGAACACACACACTCTTTACTCACACAAACTGAACACACACACTCAGACAAACTGAACACACTCACACAAACTGAACACACACACACTCACACAAACTGAACACACTCACACAAACTGAACACACACTCTTTACTCACAAACTGAACACACACTCTTTACTCACAAACTGAACACACACTCTTTACTCACACAAACTGAACACACACACTCACACAAACTGAACACACTCACACAAACTGAACACACACACACTCACACAAACTGAACACACTCACACAAACTGAACACACACTCTTTACTCACAAACTGAACACACACTCTTTACTCACACAAACTGAACACACACTCACACAAACTGAACACACTCACACAAACTGAACACACACTCACTCTACTCACAAACTGAACACACACTCTTACTCACAAACTGAACACACACTCACACAAACTGAACACACACTCACACAAACTGAACACACACACACACACTCTTTACTCACACAAACTGAACACACTCACGCAAACTGAACACACACTCACTCTACTCACAAACTGAACACACTCACACTCTTTACTCACAAACTGAACACACACACTCACACAAACTGAACACACACACTCACACAAACTGAACACACACACTCACACAAACTGAACACACACACTCACACAAACTGAACACACACACTCACACAAACTGAACACACACTAACACAAACTGAACACACACTCACACAAACTGAACACACACACACACACACTCTTTACTCACACAAACTGAACACACTCACGCAAACTGAACACACACTCACTCTACTCACAAACTGAACACACTCACACTCTTTACTCACAAACTGAACACACACACTCACACAAACTGAACACACACACTCACACAAACTGAACACACACTAACACAAACTGAACACACACACACACACACTCTTTACTCACAAACTGAACACACACACTCACACAAACAAACTGAACACAGGCACTCTCACACTCTTTACTCACACAAACTGAACACACACACACACACACAAATGGAAAACACACACACACACACACACAAGAATTAACTATAACAAAGAAACAACACCACCACAATTTTGTTATATGAAATAAAATAAGCAATATCTGGAAAAAAAATCCATACAAGCATTTAAACTAGTGTTTTTGTGGTAATTCTCATGTGTTTAACACACACACACGCGTTCAATGCTTGATGATCATGTTTCCCTCTGAGTCCTGAGTGAACAGCATCTCCTCCTCCTCCTCCTCCTCTACTAACACACACACACACACACACACTCAATGCTTGATGACCATGTTTCCCTCTGAGTCCTGAGTGAACAGCATCTCCTCCTCCTCCTCTACTAACACACACACACACACACACACACACACTCAATGCTTGATGACCATGTTTCCCTCTGAGTCCTGAGTGAACAGCATCTCCTCCTCCTCCTCTACTAACACACACACACACACACACACACACACTCAATGCTTGATGACCATGTTTCCCTCTGAGTCCTGAGTAAACAGCATCTCCTCCTCCTCCTCCTCCTCTACTAACACACACACACACACTCAATGCTTGATGACCATGTTTCCCTCTGATTCCTGAGTGAACAGCATCTCCTCCTCCTCCTCCTCTACTAACACACACACACACACACACACACACACACACACACACTCAATGCTTGATGACCATGTTTCCCTCTGAGTCCTGAGTGAACAGCATCTCCTCCTCCTCCACTAACACACACACACTATAACCGTGACTGTTGTCCTCATACGAGTTCCTGCGCTCTGTCAGCGAGTGCCGGTCTCGATGAGCGATCACACACAAACCCTCCGAGTCCTGAGTGAACAGCGAAGCCAGGCTTTCTCCTGCACTCACACACTTCTCAGGGGAAACAAGTTTGTGTTTCTCCTTCAACCTGCACTTGGCAGGACTGGAGACTCTCCGTCGTTTAGAAGGAGACGATTCGGGCCAGTTATTCTCTTTCGCCAGCCGGCTCATGGCTGACGCTTTAGTTTCACACTCGGCACTGCTGTGGTTTTGATTGATAGGTCGAGGGGTTAAGACACGCCCCTTAACTGTGGCTTTCTGACCTCCATGAGGAACCATTTTATTTGGATTCTCTTCTTTATTCTGACGTGTCTTTAACACATTTTGGTCATATTCTTGTATATAATGGGCAACATGTCTCCTTTTTTCAGGCGGTTCCTCGTCCTCCGACTCTTCTCCGCGTATTAAATGGAAGAAACGCTGCTCTTTTTGGTCCTTGTGTGACGACCCGTCCCGGTTCTGCGGGTCCAGCTCAGATGTTGGACGGGTTGAGTCCGAGGTCATGCCATGTTTGCGTTTGTTCCCGGTGTGTGTCGCACTTCGGTTCGGGTCTGAGCACAGAAACACCGGTCAGAAGACGGGAACTCAGATTAAAACGTTTATCATCACATTAAAGATGTTTGTGTGTGTTAGTTGAGGTAGTAATATTTTGAATTGGTTTCTATTTTTGTATTTTACACTTTAATTTTAGTTAAAGTTTTAGTAATTTTTTTTAAATATGTCTATATAGTTTGTATTAATTTTTATTCCACTTTTAGTTATTTTAGTACATCCGGTTAAACTAAAATAAATTTTGAAATGTTTATTTCAGGAGCTAGCAGAAATAAAATAAGTTAAAGTTAATTTCAGTTAAAGTTGATTTAATTTCAAGTAACAAAAATGTTTTGTTACACACACACACCAGAGTTATTAATATAATTAACCATAATCAACCATGCCAAAAAACAACAACACATTTTTGTTATATGAAATAAAATAAACGATATCTGGAAAAAAATATTAAATAAAACAATTTATTTTAGCTAATCGTCTAAAGTGTTACTAAAATTAAAAGTATATAGATAAAGACATATTACAAAACAATCATGTGTGTGTATATTAAAGACTATTAAATGTTATATTAATGACTTAACAGTTTAGTAACACATAATCTGAATTTTTTTAAATAAAACTTATTTTATTTTAGCTAGTCGTCTAAAGTATTACTAAAATTAAAGTTATTTAGACAAATACATATTACACAACAATTGCGTGTGTGTGTGTTAAAGACAATTGCACCAATGCTATATTTTCTAAATGTCCTAATCATTTGTTGACAAACAAGTATTCATTACTTCAATGAGCTCATTGTTTCTACATTCAATTATTACATTGTTTAAATGAATACATTTTAGCTAACTGTGACTTTGTATATGTACATTTCTGAAACACACTTTATGTGAAGCTGCTTTGAAATGATGTGTATTGTGAAAAGCGCTATACAAATAAACGTCAATTGAATTGAATATTAAAGGTGTACATTAAAGATTACAAGTAACACATAATCCGATACAGTTACAGTATACACAGTTGTGTAATGTCTCACCTGTGTGTGTGTGTGTAAAGAAGGATGATATAATGCTCTGTCTCGTGACGGGCATGTTGAGTTTAGTCTGAGTGAAACTCACTGTCAGTCTGGATATAGGACCTTTCAACTGAAGGACACAAAGGAAATATACTTCAAATACAACTGCAATAAGTAAAATCTGGTATAATAGCATATTTAATTGTTTTACCTGTTGTTTCTTCTCCTTTAACTCTTTTGTGTCGAGCCATATCCCACACTCTTCTTCTTTAGCAGGTTTCGCTTTAGTGCTCTTGGAGGATTTCATTCTGTGTTTACAAATCTCTCACGCACTTAAATGTGGAACATATAATTCGCTAACAATCTCATAATAGACAGGTAATTATTGATAATGTTTAGAACGTCGTATTTTAGTTACTTTATATACAACTCCTCGAGATTCTCTGTTTACTGCATCTAGTCCTTCCCGCGCGCGCATTGATTCAAAGAGACTCTCGGGTTGCCAAGTATCCTCGCGAATCACTGACATATCCTTTTTTATTAATAGCACTGGTTATAATGATGGAAGATGATTGTCTTCCGATAATGTATAATATAGGCTACTATATAAAACAGTTACTATGCTATAAAAAGTTATTAAAATTTCAAAACTGAGTCTATAAAGCTGGTATATCTATTAGTGTGGAAATGTTAAAGGGAATTGGCCATGGCAACCCTCACCATGAAACGTACACGTAAATGTTAGTTTTCTTTTAATGTTAAATAAAATAAATAAATAAATAATATACTATATAAAACAGTTATTATTCTATAAAGTAGTTATATTGTATAACTGAGTCCATAAAGCACGGGTTATTTAGCAGTGTGGAAATATTAGAGGGACTTGGCAACCCTCACCATGAAACTTGCGCATAAATGTTAGTTTTCTTTGGATGTCAAGTTGAATAAATAATAATCACTTTAGAGTTGAGATTAAATATAATATATATTATTTGCATAAGCATATTGTTGTAATAAAGGAATAAAATAAAACAAAACAGGATGTTACGAAATCATCCGGCGACGTCACGTCAGTTTGCAACAGTGGTGACGTCATTATAAGGGTGAGTGAATTCCTTTATATTTTCCTGGTGCGTTTTTTTGTTAAAAACCCCTTTAATATTTTAATAACACGTAATTTTATAATCACGTTAACGTTACTTACTTATATAAGGTGTGAATTAGTGAAAGACATCAACGTATCGTTTACACTTTCAGCGGAATGAAAGCTAAATCGTAGCTAGTTGCCTGAGCTAGCATCGCTCAGGAAATAAACAAAACAAAATCACCTGTTGTATAATGAACTCGATTCAACATTTACCTTGCGTCAAACAGCTCGTTTAATGTCTAAAATCTATTAAGTCACATATGTTGTCTGTCTGTCTATAAGTTTGAATTGTATTTCCTGTGTTTGAGATCAGATCAATACGTTTTTATATTCAATCACTGTATTCGTTTCTTTGAGAAAAGTACTGGCTCGTGGCTAAAACAAAAACATAATGATCTGATTGCCTCTTCATTGTTTTGTAGTTCATCATGTTTCATGGAATACCTGCTTCTGGAGTGATGGGAGGAGGTGAGAGGAATAATCATCTCATTCTTTAATATTTTCACATATTATCAGGAATTCATATCTCTGTTTTCCCTTTCTGCTTTAACTTAACCAGCGCCTGCCAACAAGCAAGAACTGTATGAGGTAAAATGTTAGATTGTGCACTCTTTTTATTTTAATAATGCACTCACTGTCATTATTTTTCTTTAAATGACTGTCTTTGTCTGTTTCAGGAAGTGAAATTGTACAAAAATGCCAGAGAAAGGGAAAAGTAAGTTAACCGACATCATATTGTTCAGCTGGGTCTATTTTGAGCTTCTTTATTTATTTGTCTTACTAATTGATGTCACCGTAAAGACAATGTCGGATGCTGATTAAGTGATTGGGTTGCATTTAATGTCCTTTTTATTTCATTTTGAAAGGTATGACAACATGGCAGAGTTGTTTGCTGTGGTCAAAACCCTCCAGGCTCTGGAAAAAGCCTACATTAAGGACTGCGTGACTCCAAACGAGTGAGTTTTTGTTTGTGCAAAATGTCATGATTTAAGGTATGGTCACATTTACTGTAGTTCAGCGATTTTTCTCAGGCAAAGCCCAGTCATATCAATAGAAATCAATGCAAAATCTAGGGCAAAATATTTCTGCGCAGATTCAACAGAAAGCTGTTGAATCTGCAGAAAGTGACTTGGCTTTATATATCGCTATTCTATTGACAAAGGACAATGGTCCCTTTTTCCCCTCTTCTTTTTAAATGCTGTTTTTTTATTACATTTTCTTGAACAATTACACAACAATGTACATCACATATAATGTACAAAAACAAAAACACCGGGGCTCATATTACATGAAAAGTGCAATAGCACAAACCAACATTGGATAATACCGTATTTACTTTGGAAGTCAGAGTTAACAATACATTGCAATCAATAATAACCACAGATATAAATAAGCAATAAAATAGGGTAAATATAGTGCACATTAAACTTATTTTTTTTTTCATATGAATATAATGCCTTATCAAGCATTTTGTTTCTCCCCTATTATATCGTTAATATCCCCATGTTCAATAAATAATAAAAAGGGACTCCAGGCCGTCTTAAATTTGTCTTCTTTACCCTTAAGAATATAGGTTATCGTCTCCATTGCAATGCATGAAGATATTTCTCATAACCATCAAATTATAGTAGGGCTTTCTGTCTTTTTCCAATAAATGGCGATGAGACGTTTGGCATGTGGAATACACACGTCTATCAATACTTGAGTGTCCTTTTTAATATTCCAGTTATCTGGATGAATACCAAGAATGAAAAACCCAGGATACGCCATATTATATTGTTAATTTCTTTCCAAAACTCTTTTCAGTGGTCCTTTTTTGCCTGTGAAATTCTGCTATAGTGACCCCACCCTTATTGACACATTATCTGTCCATATATAATAAATATTTGCTTTGTTTTTGCAGATATACAGGAGCTTGCTCAAGATTGCTTGTCCAGTACAAGGCTGCTTTCAAACAAGTCCAGGGATCAGATGTGGGCTCCATCGATGACTTTTGTCGGAAATACAGGGTATAGCTTATTTTACTGAATAATTTTACTATTTTATTTTATTTTACGGATAAGTAACTCTAAATTTTTTGTATCTTTGGTTAGTGATGTATTGGTCCAGTGCACCACTATATACAGTCAAACCAAAAATTACTCGCACACCAGATATAATCTTTGATATTTTTTTACTAGTGACACCTAAGTTCATTTATGTAAGCGAGGATAGCAAATTAAAGTAAACTTTGACATATTATACCCAAATATTCTTCATAGGGTGACTACCAGTAAAATGTATAAAAATTTGGGACCAAAAATGATTGGGACACTTTGAGCTGATCATGTTTTGCTGAAGTGTTTTTTCTTTAATAACTAATGCACCTTTTTACAGCACAGACTGAACAACATGAAGCATTGCTTGGTAACTGGTTGAGCTAAACTGGTATTATCTAATTGTGTAGTTAAATTTAACAGCTGACAGATATTCAACATAATTCATGTGAGAGACAGTCTAACAGAAGGATGGACAAAATTTCATCAGGAACAAGATGTCATATTTTATTACCATTTTCAAAACTATTGCGAAATAACTTGTTATAATGTGAGAAATGTTAAAGGTGTCTGAATAAATTTTGGTTTGACTGTATATCAAGAATTTGCTTTTTTAAATATTTTTTCTCTTGTGTCTCTGGCAGCTGGACTGTCCACTGGCTATGGAGAGGATCAAAGAGGATCGACCAATCACCATTAAGGATGACAAGGGCAACCTGAACCGCTGCATTGCAGACATCGTTTCTGTATGTATCTTGAACTCTTAATGCAGCCTAGAATTAATAGCTTTTAATTAGTTAAAGCCAGTTTATCGATTGAGCACAGAGGATTCCTTCTTGTTCCAGCAGCTGCATTAAGTCATTTATTTGCTCAGACTAGAATTGGCACAGTAGAGTATGTGGTGCATTGAGCTCCTTCTAAAATAAATACTTAGCATTGATAATAAGTGGCAAGATCTGCTCCTATGCTTGTTTATTAACCTTTGTGTTTTCTCCCGTGTAGCTGTTTATCACAGTGATGGACAAACTTCGACTTGAGATTCGTGCCATGGATGAGGTAGTCATTTCACAGATGAAATCAGCTTAATTAGATTAACACAATGTGTTTGATTATATGAGTGAGAATATTGTTTTGTAGATCCAGCCTGACCTGAGGGAGCTCATGGAGACCATGAACAGAATGAGCAACATGCCTCCAGATTCAGAGGCCAAAGACAAAGTCAACCTCTGGTAAGCCTAGATTCATTTTAGGGAAAGACATTTCATACTTTTATTCAGCAAGGGTGCATAAAATTAATCAAGAGCAACAGTAAAGACATTTAAAATGTTACGAAAGATTCTATTTCAAATAAATGCTGTTCTTTTGAACTTTCTAAGCAAAGAATCCTGAAAAAATAGATGCATCACTTTTTCACAAAAATATTATAGTTTTCAACATTGATAATAATCATAAATGTTTCTTGAGCAGCAAATCATCATATTAGAATGATTTCTGAAGGATCATGTGACACTGAAGACTGGAGTAATTCAAATTCAGCTTTGATCACAGGAATAAATTACAGTTTATTTATATTGTGGCGGGCCAACAAAAATATATTAATATATGGGAAACACTTAGGGTTTGTAGCGATACCCTCATGTCACGATTCGATACATATCACGACAATACTGAACTCACGATACGATATTATTGTGATACTCCAAGACATATGGAAAAAGGTTAACAAAAAATGTACTGTTGATTTAAATGGTAAATTTGGTATTACATTATTGGTATAAATGAATAGGCTTGGACTTGGTGTTGATAACCCAATGCACAGGACAATAGTGATGCCAGAATAAAAATATTAGATTAACATATTCATGATTCTGAAGCTGAAAACAGAATTATTTTAGATGAATATGCTTGTAATCTTTCACTCACTAGATATGTTTAAAATAATGTTGGCTACTTTTTACTGGTAACATCAGACATTTGGCATTATCAGAACCCACAAATATTGACCCGTTGCATTATTATACATTATATTCAACATTATATATTAGGGGTGGGCGATATCTCGATATTTTAAATATATCGAGATATTTTTGAAACACGATATGGATTTTGACATATCGTATATATCGATATATTGTTTATATTTAATTCTGATTTCGCCACTTTGCTTGTTTGCCTTCTCTGTGCTGTGTGCGCTCGCCCCCGCCTCCTTGCTTTTGTTCCCCCTCCCTTCGCGTGTTGTCTCATTCAACATGTCGGCGCGTTGCGTGTGGTAAGCGCGCTCATAATGTAAGGCCCTGTCCCAAATGGCGCACTTCATGCGGACTTTCGGTCTCGTGGACTTAGATTGCGCGTGCTCGCCGAGTCTACGAGTCCGTAGGCCAGTGGTCTTCACTATTTTTTTCATGAGAGCCGCACTGATAGGACAAAGTCAGTAGGAGAGCCATTTTTACAGGAAAGTATAAAAAGTTACATTCAGTCATAAATACCATGTCTGTTTATTAATATGTCACCCCTGAACATTCAATATGCAATGCAATAAATATTTATTTATTTTTAATGATTTACCAGTCAAATTTGTAACTGAGACAAGATGATTTCCCTTATGACAAAAAAAGCAGGATTTCCAGAATAGATTCATCCCAGAATGACATTAAGTAATTTTTTTCTACATTAGCCCCTCATGTAGGCTATCTAATCATCCAAGAGCACATGCGGCGTTAAGAGCTGGAAATACCGCAGGGACTGGATATGTTTACATGCACAACTTTTGTTTCAATCAGTCTGAATTCACTCTGATTGATTAATCTTAATGTATTGTAGTTTACATGAATGCTTAACATCGTGATATGATGCATGATCGGGGTGATGTGCACGTTTATAAGTCAAAAGATTCAAATTGGGAATAGGTTTTTTGACATTCGCACACTGCACAAATATACAAAGTTTCCCGCTGTTGTCGCGTAATAACCATTTTCCTACATTGGTTCTTTATTTGTTTTAAACAGCAGACTTAATATCAAATTCTGGTCATAATTTGGAGACTATGATGAACCGTTATGCCGTGCTGTTTGTATTGATCACGCAGTAAAAATGCCCAAAATCAGTCGTCTGTGGATGAGAATCTGAAGCAAGGACTGGTGAGCCGTTGTCCTGCTTCACTTCACAGATACTGAGTGAAAGGAGAATTATAGAACGACGGGACACTCGTTTATACGACACTTTATTCATCAGAAGAACAGCGCGTTCAGCGCGACGGACGGCGTCCTTTCAGTTTCGGTTTTCAATCGATCGAGTGAACATGTTCTCTCGATAAACCACCCCTTTCAATCCGATCGAAATTATTTGAAAATAGAGCTGACACTTTGAGTTTTTAATGGGTTATGTTATAGTCCTACTTCTTTTTAAATGTTTTTATGAAATATCTGTAGTGACTGCTTCATCATATCACTGTATTATTTACCGCCATGCGAGCCACAAATGAAAGCTTGGCTAGCCGCATGAGGCTCGCGAGCCGCGCAATGAGTAACACTGCCGTAGGCCGTCCCATTTAGCATTTTAACGCTCTGAAGTGTGCTCAGCAGCGCCCCCTTTGTACCCTTGAAGAGGTCTTCCGCGAAGCCTGCATAGATGCAGGCTCCACGCACTTTAACTACCCAGGAATCCTTGCGAAATGCCAATCAGAAAACGGATGGGAGGAGATTTCGCTCACGGACTGTTAACATGGCTTTATGATATAGGCGTACATTTTACCAGTTGTTGCTTACAGTTTATACAAACATTATCGACCAGTGGTTGATATATCAAACATAATAATAGCGTGTTAAATAATACGATCGCATTATGATTCATTACATAAATAGAACCGAATGTCATGGCTTTACTGAGTCATATAAACGTAGTATGAATATTGCAACCTATACATTTTTCTTAAACTCATTTACATTTTATTTTGTGTTAAAATTGAACATTATGTATCATTATGTACAACTGTATTGATCATTTACATAACCATGACATCTATTCTAATGCCCAGGTGGCATATACAATTATAGAACTGTAAAAGCAGGCTGTGTAGTTCACATGGACATAAGATTTGGGAAAATAAAATAAATCCTGTTCTCGATGCTAAAGACTGTAATTTTTTTTTTAATGATATTTGTGATATTTTTCTAATAAAGGGACTGATGAGATGACCTTTAAGTTTATTCAGCTTCAATGTCTGAGCTGAGACCTTCTTCCTGTTTCCGGCGTGACGATCGAGTCTGTCCCAAAAATACCTCTCAATGCGCCCTCGCGGACTCGCGCTAAGGGCCCTATAGGTCTGCACTACATGACGTCACCGAAGTGTGGACTCTGAGGAAGTCCACAAGTCCGGAGTGTGCCATTTGGGACAGGGCCTAAGAGACGCCGGCACGACCACAACATTGCCCAACATCAAATGGCAAACGTAAAACAAGCGGAATGAAACTGCTCGTTATTGTGTAGACCAGTGCAGCGCGAGTCGATCGTGATCACGCGACACTGTTACTACACAGCGCTAATAAGAGATCCAGTAAAGAAAGCATTTGAATTCGCCACAGAAGTAATAACATCGCTGCGAGATCTAGTGAGAAACATTCACATTTCTCCGTTATTAACGGATCAAACAGCGCTGACGTGGAAACCATGAGATTGTGCCATGAATGAACTATCCAGTGTCCACAGATCAGCAACATTCACCATGGATTTACTGTAGTAACACTCACTGCAACCATGGAAGTTTTGCAGGAATAGTAGGCTATAATGCCTTCAAGTAACATTACTTCGGTTTTATTTTGACATTATGAATACAATTGCTGCCCTCAAATGTTAATCTGAACTAAAATAAACCTTTGTTTATAACTACTACAATATTACATTTCATTTTTTCCAAGGAGCTGTTTTGTTTTATATGCTAAGAAGAGTCAACTAGCTCCAGAATTGCTCAAAGTAAAAACATATCATATTTATGATGTTAGTTTAAATTTAAAAAAAAATTAAATCAAGGAAAAAAAATTCTGGCATTTCTTTCTTTTTGATGTATCGAAAAGGTACCGAACCGAACCGTGACAAGTGTATAGTATCGAACAGAACCGTGAATTTTGTGAACCGTTACACTCCTAATGGAGATACTTCGGTTTTAAGGCGTCGGACGAACAGCAGACAGATGTCTACTGGTGTGAATGCCGAAAGTTGGTGCCAACCAAAGCTTCTAGCAAAAGAGTTACACAAACTTGTTTTTTGGCTATTTGTTGATGGCTACAACAGAGTTAATGCAAAGGTGAGCTTGAGTTGAGTTGTTTTATTTTTTAATGAAAAGAAGGCAATATGTATTATTTCTTCTCTTATTTTACAGTTAAATTATTATTTTTGTTTACAGGGATTTTTTTTTTAAATGTCGCAGAACCACTTTGTTCCTACATGAACTGCCTACCTCTTTTCACTTCAATAAAAAAGACTTTGTGGTATTTGACATATTTGTTTTTGCAGTAGTTTTTGGGGGGTTATTTTTCCTGTAAAGATATCGAGATATATATCGTATATCGAGATATAGCAAAATATATCGAGATATATGTTTTGCTCCATATCGCCCAGCCCTATTATATATAGTAGTTTAATGTAGTACTGACACTAAAACTCAAAAAACTTGAATTTTTTCTTTATTTTGGGTGAACTATACACAATACATAATTGTCACTATCCAAGATACATATTGTTACATTTTTGTATTGCGATATATTGTTACACCCCTAGAAACACTGCAATTGATTACAACTGACCTTGTGATGCTTGAGAGTGATATTACATCACTTAAAACTCAACACATTTCCAACAAAAGTGGATAACTTCTATCCACCTCGCAATATAGCAATTTAATTTGAATTAATATTGATTATGTAATTAAAAAAACGATTTTAAAACCGTAAACTAAAAAAATCGCAATAGTTTTTTTTTTGTTTTTTTCCCAAGCCCTAGTTATTGGTTTGCATGCAAACCTGGATAACAGGTTATTTCAATGATCTGATTTTTGTGAGTTATTATCAGTGTACTGGTGTGGATGTAAGCGCGCTCACGGTGTCGTTGTTGTTCCTCACAGGTTAACCACACTAAGCAGCATGTCTGCGTCTGATGAACTGGATGACTCTCAGGTTCGCCAGATGCTGTTTGACCTGGAGTCCGCATACAATGCCTTTAATCGTTTCTTGCACTCGTCTTAAATGCTCCTTCCATCTCTGATCTCCTCTTCACCTGCTTTTTATCAAACCTTTGTTTAATTTTTCCCTATTTTGGCTATGTCTCTTAAACATTAGGTTCTTTAGATTTCAATGAAGGAACCTCAAATCCAGTTAGAGTACTGTTGTGTTACTAAGGCTTACGTTGTTCACTAATACAATTAGGATTATATTGTTTACAGATTTGTTCTCTTTCAAAGGAGTAACTTTTTTTCTCGATCACTTGGACATTAGAAAGTGTTCTCTAGAATGACCCGATCATTAGGCTGTCAATAGCGAATACATAGACATAGGAAGGGGAAATATGCTGGCCTGTATTAATACATGTGTTAAATGACATATGAATATGATCTCATAATATATTATAGAGCAAGGTTTGATACTAAATTCTCAGTACTTTATTTTATTTTAAATGTATAATAGTTTCCCCAGCTTCACGTTTACTTTCTGTTCAAATATATTTTTTCCAGTATTTAAATGAGACGATTTTAATTGCACTCATTTACAGTACTCTAACATTTGTTGGTTGATAAGCTTGACTTTTATAACAGAGCTTGATTAAGAACTTGGTGTACTCTTTCCTTGGCATGGTGTTGGTTTAGTTTATCATTATGTAATAAGTCATATTTATTAATAAATGACCATTGTAAATAAAATAGTTTTGAAATAAACCACATAACTTTCAAAAACAATTTGCCCAGTTGTATGTGTGATGTTGATGTGTACAAATAATCATATTGAACCCTTTCCTTTGGTTGGACTATCCCACCCATACTTAATTTCAAATGGGAATAGACCTTATTCACAGCAGGATCATGACTGGTAAGAAAGCTTGGCTGTGAGGGAAAGACTTGCTGTGTTTTCAATGGCATCTTCTGTAAAAAGATGTGTAAAGCTCTAGATCACTTATTTTTCACAGCTCCGTTTTTTGTTTTGTTTACTGAAATCTCTTGAAAATATATTTTTGCAGTGTTTCGTAAGCAGAACAATCCAAAGACACGTTAAATAATAGTACAAACCACTGAAGAGATATGTCCATCCCTCACAGCCTCGTTTTCATTCCCGTTAAAAAATAAAGATTGTTTCGCAACACTTTTAATTTGGTCAAGGCGGCGAATCCTGAAATAAAAGAACAGAAAGAGAATTCTGCTTTATTTGAAGCTTTTAGCAAATAGACACAGAAATTAATGTAATGAAGCTCTTCGTCAGATTGAAATTTTAACTTAATGGGGACATTTTTTGTATTATTTTACTTTTAATACAGTTTAAAATATTTGGTGAACACACATTACAATGATTTGCTATCTGAATTGTTTGTGCAGTACACAAGTTAAGTCAAAATTTATTTTTTATTAATTCTATAGCACATTTAAAAACAGAGTTACCCCAAAGTGCTGCACAGTAAACCAATGAGAATATAACAAGAAACCATAAAAAGAAACCATGCAGAATACAAAATATAAAAACATTAAGCACAATACAATAAAAAAAATCACAATAACTATGGTTTGCCATGATTCTCATCCCAACTCACAGGATGACGCTGCAACCAAGGATTTTATTTTACTAAGAAAACATGAGAAAAATGTAAATAAAGACTTAGGGTCAATGTTCAGAAATTATGAATTATTATTATGTTTTGAACTATGCTGTATAGCTGTGTTTTCTGGTGTGTTTGTTGTCAAACTCAAAAATAAGTTTATTTTTAATTATTGAAAAATGCCATTATTTTATATGAAAAAGTTAATTTATTGAGAAAATATTTTAGTTTGTCTTGTCTATATTTTTTATTAGATCAGATAACATTTTAAGCTGTCATATGGTCATGTTACAATGTAGGCTACTCCACCTATGGGGCACGTTGTCAAATTTCATTTCCATTCTTTCGGGGTATAACAAGAAAAAAGTATACACTGTATTAATAAAACAAAACCACATAATTGTACTAGACGTGGGAAAAAAATAAATACTCTTAATCCCTAAGTAGATTTACACAAATTGAGAAAGTTGTGGCAATGGTTATGCCAGCATCTCCAGTTCTATGCAAGTCGTATTGTTACTTTTACCTAATCTCTGCGCATCAACAATAATACAAAAAATGTCCCCATTAATTAAAAATTTCGATCTGACGAGGAGCTTCATTATGTTATTAGACACTAGTTCGCGAAATGAGTGACGCTTCCTTGTGGAGCGCTCAAACGAGGAGGAGCTAGGCGTAAACTCCATAGACATAATAGAAATGATCTCTATTATGTCTATGGTAAGCTCCACCCATTTGCTCTGCAGTGAGCACCAAACGAAATTTTGCTAATCACGTGACCCCACCTTCAGGAAACGTGCGGCTCCTTTAAGAGATTGGGTCCTTTGCATAGTTGCGTCTCTATGGTGACAAACAATGACAAAACCAAGTGATGCATATCTTTTCAGCAGGCCATCGATTCTCCCTGAGCGACCGCAGATATTAATGGTGAAGACATAAACACTTGCTGTTATTTTCAACAGGTTTGGTTTAGAATTTATGTAACTCCGTTTAAATGTTTGGATTGTCAATAGTGATTAAGATTAAGGCGTATTTAGATGTTTTGTATTCGGCACATCACTAACGTTAAGGAAAAGTTAACTCCTAGGTAATCAAGTGAAGTTTTCATGTAACGTTAACGTTATTAAATATATTGCGACAATCCTGCATTCCTGAAACAGCCAGGATTTTATTCCTGCCATGATCAAAACATCGAAAGTGCTAAAACAGGTAAAAGACGGGATGAACATCACAGAGGTGGAACAACACATTAGCTTGAAGTATGACATCAAGAGAAGACTTGGAAAAGGGGTAAGTTCTCTATTCTGTGTTTTTAAAAAGTGCCAAGATAAAGACGGAGTTATATAATAAGCAGACAGCTAGGGTTATGTAGGATATTTGCTGCTGTGTTTTAATTGTGGTTAAGAATTGGACCATCAGCCTCATCCGCACTAATCTAAATGTCATGGGTTATTGTTTCTGCAATGTGTTGTTTTGCACAGTAAGTTAGTGATCATATGCTTGGAAGAATAGCTGTACTAATGCCGATGACTGATTCTTCTGTTTAGCTATAACGTTACTTTAAAGAAGGGATAGTTCACCCTAAAATGAAATTTCTGTCATTAATACGGCCAAACCAGTAAATGAACGTTCGTTCATCTTTAGATGAAATCTGAGAGCTTTCTGTCCCTCCATTGACAGCTACGCAACTACCATCGCTTTATATGATGAACAAATTATATTTAGGCTTTTATTCACATATAAATATTCAAGCTCAAGCATGTTCGCTTGACGTGCGAGAACCAATGAGGTTCATTCTCCTGTTACGCAGCATGTTTGAGCTTCTGCAAGAACCAATGAGGTTCATTCTCCTGTTACGCAGCATGTTTGAGCTTCTGCAAGAACCAATGAGGTTCATTCTCCTGTTACGCAGCATGTTTGAGCTTCAGAATCAATGAGGTTCATTCTCCTGTTACGCAGCACGTTTGAGCTTCAGAATCAGAATCAGAAAGAGCTTTATTGCCAAGTGTGTTTGCACACACAAGGAATTTGTTTTGGTACTGAGGCTTCCAGTGGACATATACAAATACAACAAGAAACATAATACTACAAATTATAAGAATAAAAAATAAAAATATAAATATATGATAATAAAAGTATCACAGTTGGGTTTAGTCGGAATAGACATTTTCAGATTTACAGATTACGAACGTATTTACAGTGTTTTGAATATTATAAATAAATAAATCTACATATAAGTATCACCTGAGTTGTAGGATATTGCACTAAACAGTGGGAGTATTGCACTTAAGGCATATGCCTTGGGAGGAGTGTTAACTGTTCAGGAGGGAAATGGCCTGTGGGAAGAAACTGTTCCTGTGCCGAGATGTTCTTGTGGCCAGTGATCTGAGTCGCCGTCTTGACGGTAACAGATCAAACAGGAGGTGTCCAGGGTGAGTGGAGTCTGTGATGATTTTACCTGCTCTCTTCCTCACTCTGGAAGAGTACAGGTCCTGGAGGGATGGCAGGGGGGCACCAATGATCCTCTCCGCAGTCCGGACTGTCCGCTGTAGTGTCCTGATGTCTGATTTGGTAGCTGAACCAAACCAGACAGTGATGGATGTGCATAAGACAGACTCAATGACGGCTGAGTAGAACTGAATCAGCAGCTCCTGTGGCAAGTTGAACTTCCTCAGCTGGCGAAGGAAGTACAGTCTCTGCTGGGCCTTTTTTTACAGTGGAGTCAATGTGATTGTCCCACTTCAGGTCCTGAGAGATGGAAGTGCCCAGGAACCTGAATGACTCCACTGCTTCCACAGTGCTGTTCATGATGGTGAGTGGGGGGAGTGCTGGGCTGTTCCTCCTGAAGTCCACGATCATCTCCACTGTTTTGAGCGTGTTCAGCTCAAGGTTGTTGTAACTGCACCAGACAGCCAGCTGTTCAACCTCCAGTCTGTAAGCAGACTCGTCACCATTTCGGATGAGACCGATGACAGTGGTGTCGTCTGCAAATTTCAGGAGCTTGACAGATGGGTCTTTAGAAGTGCAGTCATTAGTGTACAGGGAGAAGAGCAGTGGGGAGAGAACGCACCCTTGAGGGGCGCCAGTGCTGGTGGTGAGAGTCCTGGATGTGTGTTTCCCCAGTCTCACTCGCTGCTGCCGGTCCGTCAGGAAGCTGGAGATCCACTGACAGATCGAGGATGGTATGGAGAGCTGGGTCAGTTTGGCTGTGAGAAGATCAGGCATGATGGTATTGAAGGCCGAACTGAAGTCCACAAAGAGGATCCTTGCATAAGTCCCAGGTCTGTCGAGATGTTACGGATATAATGCAGTCCCATGTTGACTGCATCATCCACAGACCTGTTTGCTCTGTAAGCAAACTGAAAGGGATCCAGCAGGGGTCCAGTGATGTCCTTCAGGTGGGCCAGCACCAGTCTTTCAAACGACTTCATGACCACAGACGTGAGAGCGACAGGTCTGTAGTCATTAAGTCCAGTGATTTTGTTTTTTTGGGGGACAGGAATGATAGCTTCTGCAAGAAGAACCAATGAGGTTCATTCTCGTGTTACGCGCAGCATGTTTGAACTTCACCGAGAAATTTGTTCTCATTCTCGTTCTCATTTGTTCATCGTTCTCAGCTTCTGTTTATGTTCGCTGATCAATGTTTATATGCGAATAAAAGCGTTAATCAAATCTGTTCATCATATAAAGCGATCGAGTCTCTTCAGAAAATTTGGCTGAACCGCTCAATTCATATGGATTAGTTTTCGATCCCATTGTGATTTTTTTGAAGCATCAAAGTTGTTGCGTAGCTGTTAGTGAAGGGACAGAAAGCTCTCAAATTTCATCAAAAATATAATTTGTGTTGAACGAAGATGAACGAAGGTCTTACAGGTTTGGAACGACATGAGGGTGAGTAATTTATAACAGAATTTTCATTTGTGGGTGAAGTAAGTTAGCTATCCTTTTAAAAATGAGTGTGCACCCTAAAGGTTAATAATAATGTCAGTCTGTAAACATCACAGGTGTCCTAAACTGTGCTTGATCTCTCATCTATCAGTCCAATAAATAAACTGAAACTGCAGTTTGCACAAATGAGTTTTATGGCAACCCTTCCAAGACACCTGGTCTGTTTTCTTTCAGTCAGCTGTTTTTTACAGTGTACTTTTAAATCCGTTTCTCACAGGCGTATGGAATTGTTTGGAAGGCGGTGGACAGAAAAACAGGAGAGATTGTCGCTGTGAAGAAAATCTTTGATGCCTTTAGGAATCGAACAGATGCTCAGGTTTGAGACGAGTAAAACACATAGCAGTTACTATATTATACTGTACTATTACTATAGAATTGTTCTATGTGTGAACAGGTGAAGGTACAATAAGTTAGTTATTAATTGTTAAAAAAAATTTAAATTTCACATTTCTTTCTGCCATTTTCCCATAGAGAACATTCAGAGAAATTATGCTCCTCCAGGTAAGAATATTTCCAAATTTAGGAATCCACATTCATTTTAATCCATAAATTGAAGCTACTTTTCAAAAGTTTTGTTTTTTAAAATAAGTCTCTTCAGCGCACCAAAGCTGCATTTATTTGATCACAAATACAGTAAAAATAGTGTAATATTATTCCAATGTAAGACACCTGTTTTCTATGTGAATATATAGTAAAGTGTAATTTATTCCTGTGATCAAAGCTGAATTTTCAGCATCATTACTCCAGTCTTCAGTGTCACATGATCCTTCAGAAATCACTATAATATGATGATTTGATGCTCAAGAAACATTTATGTTTATTGCCAATGTTGAAAAGTTGTGCTCCTTCAGATTTTTGTGGAAACTCTGATGCATTTTTTTTTTCATTGATGAATAGGAAGTTCAAAAGAACAGGATTTATTTGAAATATAAATATTTTGTAACATAAATGTTAACTGTCCCTTTTGATTAATTTAATTGGTCCTGGCTGAATTAAACTTTTAAAAACACTTTAGAACTGTAAAAAAGTAAGTTCTGTGTGTAGTTATGGTATATTATCAATAATTTCCCTCTTCTTTTCTCTTTTGCAGGAGTTTGGGGATCATCCTAACATAGTTAAATTACTAAATGTCATCAGAGCCCAAAACGACAAAGACATTTACCTCGTGTTTGAATTCATGGGTAGGAGAGCAAATTTGCACTTCACACTGTGTTCCCTTTAGATTAAAAATAATTAGGCTATATTTTATGGCAATATTCATATTTCCAAGTTAGTGTTCTTGCCTTAAGAGTTAGTAATTATTACATTGATGGTGGCAGTAGGTGATTTTTGTTCATACTTTATTCACACCAACTAATCTTTTCTTTTCAGACACAGACCTACATGCAGTAATAAAGAAAGGAAGTCTATTAAAAGACATTCATAAGCGTTATGTAATGTACCAGCTTCTTAAAGCAACAAAATATCTTCATTCAGGCAACGTCATTCACAGGGACCAAAAGGTATGTCATTGTACTCAACTTTTAATAATTACTTCATGCTTAGAAAATTAGTTGAAATTCTGATTTAAGTAAATTTCTGTATTTTTATTTCTTAAAGCCATCCAACATCTTACTAGACTCAGATTGCTTCGTGAAGCTGTGCGACTTTGGCTTGGCAAGATCCCTGTACCAGATCCAAGAGGATGCTGTGAATCCTGCCTTGACCGAGTATGTGGCGACACGATGGTACAGAGCCCCAGAAATTCTCCTGGGATCTATCAGGTGCATGGCCTTTAAAACAGGACCTATAATGCTTTTTTCCAACTTTCTTTAGTGTGTAATGTTGCTGTTTGAGGATGAAAAAGCTGAATAAAGTGGCGGGGCCTGGTTGAGTTAGTTAGTAGTGTGTTAAACTGGCGGTTATGGTAAGGGGTGGGACATTTCCCAAACACACTCGAAGCGCTCGACCAATCACAACACACTGATCCAGCCGACCAATCAGAGCACAGTGTGCTTTTCAGAAGGCGGGGCTTCATGAGACAGGAAGTAAACAGAGCGTTACTGACAGACTGGGAAGAGAGGAGCCGCAACAATGGAGAATATGAGGAAAATAATCAACATTCAAGCAGGAAAACCTGTTCTAGTAGAGCCTGAAAACTACATCAAGACTTTGTAAAAGAGCATAACATAACTTCTTATAATGTGTTAATCATAATAAATAAAATATTATGATAATGAGTCCTTTATTTCCTGCAGGTACACAAAAGGTGTGGACATGTGGAGCATAGGTTGCATTCTGGGAGAGATGCTCCTGGGCAAGCCGCTCTTCCCTGGGACGTCTACCATTAATCAAATCGAAAAAATCCTGAGCGTAATTCCACATCCTTCTACAGAGGGTTAGTTTTTCGTATCTCACATGAGGCTTGTTCTTACAGACAACAACCAAAATAACTTCCCACAAGTGTGTTCAGAGTTACTTAAAAAACACAAACCTTCACTAATATGCCTATGTGCATTTTTTTGTTTTTTTTACAGATGTGTTGGCCATCAGATCAGAGTATGGGCCTTCTGTTATTCAGAGAATGCTGCTTAGGTATGTTAAGTATGCTAATGTTTAACAGTTTGCCTGCATAATTCCCTCTATGAATGGTTGTTTAGCTGAACTTGAATGACGACTCTGCTGACATGATAATCATGTTTGATGTGGATGTGTGTTTAGACCACAGGTGGCATTAGATGAGGTTCTGCCAGCATCGGTTCCACCTGACGCCCTTGATTTAGTGCAGCGTCTGCTGGTTTTCAATCCAGACAAGAGACTCAGTGCAGAGGAAGCTCTCCAGCACCCTTATGTGTCCAAGTACGTTTCGCTTTCTGTAGTGTCTTATTTAATGTTTGTAATTCAGGGATGCACAATATATCGACCACCAACATTGGTATCGGCCGATATATGTTCCTTTTTACTGTAATCGTTATCGCCCTGATAAGAAATTATTTCCTTCAGCTGAGACTCTTCAGATGTGCACTGTTAAATATGATGGTTTTGAAATGCTTTAAATACGATTGGAATCACTTCAAAAAGGAAAATACAGTAAAGTGAGACATGTGCAGCGCAAAATCTGTCAACTGAGAACATTATAATTGTGTGTTTGGGACATGGCTTTTGTTTTTGTAATCAGGCTCTCAAAATTATATAAAAACTTGGATTTAGATTTATCTGCCAATATATCGGTAATCGGCTTTCAAATATAAAGAATTATCGGTTATCGGTATCAGGCAAAATTTTCATATTGGTGCATCCCTGTTGTAAATAATAATGTACTGCAGTGGCCGAAAATAATGTCCAGCCTAGAAAAATTTACATCCTTACCCGTTATTAAAAATGTGTTAAAGGGATACTCCACTTTTTTGGGAAATAGGCTCATTTTACAACTCCCCCAGAGTTAAACTGTTGAGTTTTACCGTTCTTGAATCCATTCAGCCGATCTCCGGTTCTGGCGGTACCACTTTTAGCATAGCTTAGCATAAATCATTGAAGTGGACAAGACCATTAGCATTTCTCAAAAAAAATGACCAAAGTGTTTCGATATTTTTCCTATTTAAAACTTGACTCTTCTGTAGTTACATCGTGCACTAAGACCGACGGAAAATGTAAAGTTGTGATTTTCTAGGCTGATATGGATGATATGACGCAGCGCAGTTGACGGAAGGTAGCCTATTTTCAGGCGCTGCGTCATATCTTTGCATCTGCTGCACTCATGGTACGGCAGTAAAGTTTCTTGATTATTACGCAGAAATGAGAGTTTAGTTCCTAGCCATATCAGCCTAGAAAATCGCAACTTTACATTGCGTCGGTCTTAGTGCACAATGTAACTACAGAAGAGTCAAGTTTTAAATAGGAAAAATATCGAAACTTTGGTCATTTTTTTTTGAGAAATGCTAATGGTCTTGTCCACTTCAATGATTTATGCTAAGCTATGCTAAAAGTGGTACCGCCAGAACCGGAGATCGGCAGAAAAGAAATTAATATGAACATATATGTAAAAACAAAAGAGAACCAATTAATTATTAAAAACTGTCAATGCATACTTTTTCCTTAGTCTTCTTTTTGTTTTTCTATTCAATTTTTTTGCATATTAAAAAAAAACTTTAGATGTAATTTGCCAAATAATTGTGTAGGATGAATACCTTAACCAAGTTTAGTGTTTTGTTTTTCCCTCATATTTAAAAATATTTAAAAAATGGCCTCATGTTTTGATGGTTTAATCAAACTTGTAGGGTCATTAAAAACAAATATCCCCTCCGAACATCACTTTTGACCACTACTGTATGTCAACATGAAATCAAAATTGACTTTGTTCACTTTCTTAATAATTAATAATATTAATGAAATCAAAATATGATTGTTATTGTTGAATGGCTGTTAATTAATGTTAACCAGAAATTATAAGTTGTTGATTTTAACCAATTACTGACTACAGTAGCTATAGTATTGAGACATTATTTTTGGCAATTTTAACCAAAATTAAAACTCTGCTACACTTATTGAGTGTATCTCATTACAGATATTTAGTATTTCCTTTTGGCTGTAAGTGATATTGACTAATGGTTTGAGTTTTATAATTATTAAATGAGTATAAACGAGAAAATGAATTAGTAAATAGATGATTGAATAATAAAACAGTAAAAATATTCATCTTCTTTCCATATTCCATGCAAGATTTCACAACCCAGCCAGAGAGCCTCGTTTGGTCTATGATGTCATTCTGCCGGTGGACGATGACGTCCAACTCTCTGTTACTCAGTACAGAAACAAACTCTATGAGGCGAGTGGAAACTTTTCTTTCATTATTTCCTCAGTTTTCACAGATTTATTTTGACCTTTGTCCTCATGCTTTCCCTCAAACGCAGTCATACTGTTGTGAGTGCACACAGTCATGTGATTTCTTTGTTATGTTAACAAACGCTGTGTCACAGTGACAGTTTTTTTTTTTAAAGAAACAAGTGACATTTGTAATGTTACAAAAGTTTTCTATTTCAAATGTTGTTCTTTTGATCTTTCACTTTATCAAAGAATACTGAAAAAAGCATTAGTTTCCACAAAAATATTATACAGTTTTCAACACTGATAATAATCATAAATGTTTCTTGAGCATCAAATCATCTTATTAGAATGATTTCTGAAGGATCATGTGACACTGAAGACTGGAGTAATGATGCTGAAAATTCAGCTTTGATCACAGGAATAAATTACACTTTAATATATATTCACATAGAAAACAGCTATTGTAAATTGTATAACTGTTTTTACTGTGTTTTTAAGAAATAAAAAATGATTAAACTTTAAAAAATCCTATGGGTAGAAAAGCAACGTTCCTAGTACTGAGCCTTGCGGTACTCCATACTAAACTTGACTCCATAATATAATAGCAAATGCTTAAAAATTACTTTCTTTCCAATTTCTCCTGTAAAAGATGATCCTGGAGAAAAGAGCCATTCGGCATATGCAAAAACAACCTCATTACAGGCTGAAATTAGAGGAGAAGACTGCAGAAGTGGATGAGGACAGAGGATTGGACAAAAGAGATGGAGATGGCAAGGGTTGTGTAGATGGAGATCGTGAAAGGAAATCTCCCAGTGATAAGAAGAGCCATACTGGAACTGGAGCTGCAAAAGCTCTCCGTCGGCCTGAGCAAACACACGAAAGCACCAGCCCGACACTGAGCCCCAGCGCAGGCAAACCCTCCTATAACCCCATCACACACGTGCCTAGTGAGTTCTGTTTTACAGTCACATTCATTGAATACGCTTAGGCCGCATTTACACTGCAGGTCTTCGATATGTTGACTATATCTGAGTTTTTGGACGACCAGCTTACAACTTCTTTTAAAAGTGACCCAGTTCAGTTCATCTTTATTTATTTCCCGAAGGCAATTTGGTTGCAGCATCCAAGCATACACATAAAACAAAGTCACACACACACATACAACAACAAAAAAACAACAACAACAAAAAAAAAATATATATATACCCATATCTGATATCTGCATTTACACTATACTCTTGGCGAAACAACCCAAGGTAAACGTACTGACCCGGTAAAGCTTAGGCCGAAAAGTTGCGTCGACACAGATTAAATGATAATACAAGCTCTTTAATGGTCAGCAAAACATTGGTCTATAAGGCCCTTGTTGCAGCCTGAGTCATGTGATCACGATTGTTGACATAATTCGCCACCGGGGTTTTTTTTTTCTATGGCGTACGACTCGCGTTGACGGTAATATCCGATCTGTCTGCTACTCCGCTTACATGGCAGACGCAAATGCATGTATCCGATTAATATCAGATTTATTTCCACATGAGAAACCGATCTGAGAATAGATTTTTTCCTGTTTATATGTTTGTGGGTCATTTCCGATCATGGGAGAAAAAAATCGGAATTGGGTCACTTGAACCATGTAATGTAAATGCGGCCCTATACACACCATTATGTGCAATACACATATAGCTTCGGTCAATGAAGGTCCTGGTTTCATGATGTTATAGAGTATACACTAACGTTTGAAATTAGTGAGATTTTTTTTTTAAATAAATAATTTTTATAAGTGACAGTAAAGACATTCATAATCTTACAATATATTTCTATTTCAAATAAATGTTGTTCTCTTGTTCAAAGAATCCTAGAAAAATGTCACATTTTCCTATTTTTTACAATGATAATAATCATGGTAACACTTTACTATAAGGTTCATTAGTTAACTACATTAGTTAGCTTGAACTAATAATGAACTGCACTTATACAGCATTTATAAATCTGGGTTAATGTTAATTTTAACATTTACTAATACTTTATTAAAAATCTTGTTAATATTAGTTAATGCACTGTGAACTTGAACAAACAATGAACAGCTGGATTTTTATTAACTAACATTACCAAAGATAACTAACAAATAACAAATGTATTGCTCATGGTTAGTTCATGTTAGTTAAAACATTAATAATGTTAACAAATGAACCTTATTGTAAAGTGTTACCATAATCATAAATGTTTCTTGTGCATCAAATCATCATATTATAATGATTTCTGAAGGATCATGTGACACTGAAGTAATGATGCTGAAAATTCAGCTTTGATCACAGGAATAAACCGATAAATTCACATAGAAAACAGTTATTTTGTATTGTAATAACATACTGTTTTTTTTTATGTTTGAGCAGAAGGATAGTCATAAAAGGATACTCATTGCATAGTCATAAAAGGCATAATGCATTTATGTTCCAGATGGTTCAGTAAAGCCGCCCCACTTCCCGTCTCCTCCTCAGCGGTTTGGGAGAAGGAATCAGGAGACTGATGTTGGAGCGGATGGGCCTGTGGTGCGTCCCACTGCCTCTACCATATTCATTTTAGATAAGAGCTGTTTAACACCTAAAATGCCCCTATTATTCTTTTTAGGATATGACTTTTCATGCAGTGTGGAATAGAGCTGTTTGTGCATGTAAAAAGAGTTTGGTTCGTTTTGTTCGTGTCGAGAATACGCTGTTTTCTGCTGACAAAGCAAATCCACTTTGATGAGATTGATACGGTGAAACCCACGCCATCGTTACTGTTCGTGTCACTGTGTATCAAGAGCTGAGATTCAGATATGATAATTAGCATTTGGTTTCTGATCAATCATAACAAACTGGGCCATCTGACCAATCAGAGCAGAGCACGCTCTGGGAAAGGCGGAGTTTAGAGAGACTGAATCCTTTATCGAACCATTTCAGAATCTGAGAGAAAAGAGCTGATGCTGCAATGATTATTATGAGAAAATTAAAGTATTTTTGACCTTGTAAAGTTATTATAGGAGACTCCTAAAACTAAAATAGCATAGTGGAGCACTGTTAAAACATTTCATATAATTTATGGTTATACGGTGGTAACATCATTTAAATGTTTTATTTGTTCATCAGGATGTGGAGCACCGAGGTCGTTCGGCCCCTGTGGGACGCACACACTCTTTCTCTCTCACTCTCGCACAGCCTCATAATAATCCCCTGCTTCGCAAGGATGAACCCTTTGTTTCCCCCGGGTTATGCGTCACCTCTGCTCGCTTGGTGAGTAGAGAAAAATCTGTCTATTACACCATAAATGTTTCCAGTTTGCATAAAAACACTCTGGTTTACTCTGACCTGGGAACTTTGAACCTGTCAACACAAGTCATTGGTTGAGACTGAATATGTTACAAGCAGGGTTTGAAATAAACACCCGCCAACCCGCCAAATGTAAGTCAAAATCAACTGTGGTGGGTAACACTGTCAAATCTCTAGCCAATTTGGCAAGTTGCTTATTAACTTACTTACTTTGCTGGGGAAGTTCTTTCAAGACAAATCTGCGCGGATTTAGCGCAAATACTCAACCCGTGATTCATCATTTTATATTAAATATAGTGTATTGTGCAGAATCTGCTCATATTTGGCTTACTTTAACACACACGTCACTACGCAACAAATAACGTCACGCTTGTTCATTTGCATTGAAGCAATAGCGAAGATTAAAAAGTATTTGGTTAACAGAAAAGACATTGTTATTTTCCAACATTCTAATTTTTTTATGTTCTTTGTGCTGTATTGATCTTTTCAACTAAAATGTGTATCAAAGAATGTATGAAATCCAAATTTTATAATATATTTATACATATATATATATATACATATATATACACACTACCGTTCAAAAGTTTGGGGTCGGTAAGATTTTTTATGTTTTTAAAAGAAGTCTCTTCTGCTCACCAAGGCTGCATTTATTTGATTAAAAATACAGTAAAAACGTAATATTGTGAAATATTATTTCAATGTAAATCAGCTGTTTTCTATGTGAATATATAGTAAAGTGTAATTTATTCCTGTGATCAAAGCTGAATTTTCAGCATCATTACTCCAGTCTTCAGTGTCACATGATCCTTCAGAAATCAGTATAATATGATGATTTGATGCTCAAGACACATTTATGATTATTATCACAGTTAAAAAAACAGGACATATTTTTGTGCAAACCATGATTCATTTTTTTCAGGATTCTTTGAAAGTTCAAGAGAAAAGCATTTAATTAAAAAAATCAATATTTTTCATTATTATAAATGTCTTTACTGTCACTTTTGATCAATTTAATGCGTCCTTTCTGAAGAAAAGTATTAATTTCTTTAAAAAAAAAAAACGTATTGACCCCAAACTTTTGAACGGTAGTGTGTATATATATATATATATATATATATATATATATATATATATATATACACTGTGAAGTAGTTAATCTGGTTCTTTTCTTTCCTTTTCTTTTTTGGCTAGTAGAAGTAACTTAAAAATGTAGTAGCCAAATTGGCTGGTGAGTGAAAAAGTTAATTTCAAACCCTGATTTCAAGCATAGAAAGCAGTGCCATATTGACAATCCCTCTGTTTTGACACACATCAGGACATCTAGTGTGTGCATTTTTCCTTATGCTAAAACTTTGCCCTAAAACACTGCACTTTACATGCTATGTCTCATAGAATGCTTAATGATATCTTAATATCTCACTGTGCAGAACCAGCGGTCTAATTCACATTCACGTGATGCCAAGCTTCCTCCGAGGTTCAGCAAGAAGGTTTTCCAGAGTAATTCCAACGTTTCTGCAGCCGGGGATCCTCGTGCAAAACTAGGCAGTTACTCTCAGGCGTACGGGACTATCAGCAAGACCGGACTGGACAGTCTACTGAAGAACTGCCACTAGGTGTAAAGAGTGGAGTTAGAGATCATGAGACGGTCATTGGAATCTCCCAGACCAAATACAAATGGTGGATTTCACATGAAAAGCAAACTATATAGTCATCACATGCTATGAAGATTATGGCCATTTTGGAAGATTCACAGATTAGTGCTGCCAATTACTTTATTCTGATCACTTTCAATTCAGGTGTCAACGACTTGTTTGTAAATATGTGGTGAAAACATTTATTAAACATGTGTAGGGAACATCTTTGCAATATGCGTGTCCATGTTCTTGGCTTATAAAACTTTAACAGTTAATAATACTTCAATGATTAAGGTTATTATGACAGTGGTTCTCAACCGTTTTGCTTCCAAGGCCGCCAAACAAATGTTTATTGTATGTATATATATGTGTGTGTGTGTGTGTTAGTGTTATATTATTTTGTGAGAATTATTAGTGTATTACTATTACTATTTTTATTAGATTAATAGTGTTTGAGAACCACTACTTTAGAGGATTTGTTTTTTAACTAAAATGTTTTTTTGGAATTATATGAATATATTTCATACTATTTTAAGTAACATACTGGTCATCAATTCTCCCTTTTTACTTACACCGATTTGCCTGTTTTGTTAGATCATTTGAATAATGAAAAACTTACTAGTTTTACTATCTGCAAGAGAGGAAATTGTATAACACTAAACTAGTTGGTTTGAATAATATTTAAGTTTTAAGCCCATTTCTCGCTCTCAGCGTCTCACTTTTGGTTACCGAGAACCCCTGAAAAAATGAATTTTTCTGTCTCCTTTATATATTTGTCCTATCTTTTAAACATATGTTCGAATCTTGTAGATATTTGTAGAACATTCCAACAATTACGCAATGGGAAAGTCTCGTGAACAGTGCGAGGATGTTTCTCATGTGTCACGTGACTTCTCGGTCAGGTGGGCGTGGCTAACGGGTTCAGAGCAGACGCGCATCACTGCAGCCAGCGTCAACACTAACCAACAAACACGGACTCTATTTCTGCTGTTATTTAAAACACAAACGTTGTATTTTGCTGAGCGTCTTCTAATCTAAAGGGTAAGTCTGTCTAGTTTTCTGTCAGCGCGTTTTATTTGTTAATTTCTACCCGAATATCGTTGAATAACGCAGGTGGATGGAAATGGCGCTAATGTTGTCATGTTGTTTGGCGGTGCGCAAAATCAAGGTTTATGTTTTCAAGCGAATATATGTTTACAACATGCTCTGTCATTTTCTGTCATATCCTTTTATGCTGTAATTTTGTTGTTTAACATGAGATATGTTACAACAAATGTGGTTGGTTCATATCATAATAACGATATATTCAGCGGGCCGCCCGTTATATCAGAAAGATTAAGACAGATTTATTGTTAGGTTAGCCTAGCCTAATCCTGCTTTTAATGAGCTAATGACATGGCTTACTGAAGTAAGTTATAGATTTTATTTTAGATTTTTGAATGGATATGAAAGGAAGGGATCCTCCTAACATTAATTTGTTGCTGAATAGAGGAAAGTGTGGTATTTAAATGTTTACATCAGTGTCCCATATGTCTCATTAAAATGGTTTATTTAAACCTCCAGGCTTTATGTGTAAAATCTTAAGTAATTGGAGCCACTTCTGATCTTTTTATGTTTAAAAAAACTATGATATGGGTACTAGTTACGCATAATTATAGTAACTTAGTAACGTTATAGTTTGAATGGACTGTTGCTGATCACATAATCTGTGTGGCAAGCCGTTTTAACATATATTCCTAACATAACTAGTCTTATTTCAGTTACTGTTACTTATTTCGTAATTAATAGTGTGTAATCCAATAATGGATTATTGTAATACATTTTTCGGTTTAACTACTAACTGTTCATTAAATACTAGTACTCATTCTTTAGACACTAGTAATTGTTAAGTGTGATGTTGTTGGGATGGATGCTGGTAAATATATAGTGTCCAATAAGCCTGCCAAAATGGCTAAAAAAAACTAATTCGAATTTTATACTAAAATATTACTAATATTCTAATTTAAAAGGCATAATTTCATTTAGGGAGAAAAGCTTTTGGTTTGTCTCCTGAGGCCACAAGATACTGTAATTAATACTGCATTAATGCACTGCATTAAAGTGCCCCTGTAGTCAATCATTTATCTCTTAAAACTCATCTTTAATCACAAAAATGACATATTTAAACGTTTTTTCCGTCATGCCTTAAAATAGCTTGAATGTAATTTGACACCCTTGGTTCATTTAGCATCTGGTTAGGACTCACAGAAATGCTTTGAACAACAACAAAAGGTATAGTTCATCATAGCATTTGTGATGTAGAGAACAACTACGATTTCAAACCGTGTTTTTTTTTTAGACTGTCTTTGGCTCACTGCAGTTTTAAGGAGAAAATACTCAGCAATGGTGTTGACTTATCAATTTGCACATGGTTAAAAATACCACATAGACATATAAACAACATTAAAAACTTGATTTACATCACAGGGGTTCTTTGAATAATTGTTTAATATTAAAACGCAACAACTCTTACATCATCATCATCGCATCTCCTGCATTTCGTTTAGGCTATTCAAATGCACCTTTTTTGCATTCAAATGTGGATTTTATTTTATTTTAAATTCGATTAAGATTTTAAATTTAATTTTAAATTTGACAGCCCTACTGTCCGATAAATAAATACTAGAAAAACTGGAATAGATACTAAGTATTGGTTATATACTATTACCTACTGAATAGTAACTAGTCAAACTGTTCTAGGCTCCAGAAGTAATTAGAATACATAGTAGATAGATACTATTGAAATAAGTTCTAGTACTGTATCTAATAAATAAATACTAGTAATAGTCCATTTAATAATTAAATAATTTGAGAGAATTTGAGAAGGAAAAAAAGTATTTAAAAAAATAAGTTATAAAATAGTTGTATAAATGCGTAAACGGCTTGCCATAAACAGTCTGTAATGGTTTCTTTTTGTTAAGCAAAAGAACATGTGCAGTGTTGGTCAAATTCATGTTAGAAAACATCCAAACAAAACAAACTGCGCACATGTCTAATGTGCGAGACTTTGATAACTACTGCCGCTTTCTATCAGCATGACGTTGCATTTTATTGGCATTCCTCTTATCATGTGCTTTCGCTTGTGACGCTGGAGCCTAGGGAGATTTCCCAATGAAATCTTCGATTGTAAATTTTATTTTTATTAGATTTAATTTTTTTCTTTTATGATAGAATATTGATGTTTTCAGTTCTCACTATTTGCCAAGTCACCACCTTCTCCCCTTCCTGGATAACATTCAGGCCTACTCATCATCCCAGCTTTACCCCTCTCAGCATATTTTACAGCTCAATACCCATGTCCATTTCCCCAGCCTTGCTTGACAGTGCTATTGTGCATTGCTTTTCAGTAAGGGGCTGTAAAACTTAAAAAATACAGTTTATCAAGCAACGTGTGTTGGCGATCCTTTTCTATGCAAACCACACTTCTGTTGTCTGGTAGTTGTGGAGTCGTGGCTGTTTTCTGTTGGGCACAGAGCATTATATTAGTCTGGTGCTTTTCAGTAGAAATGACTACCGGCGGCAATGCTGGAATATGGCATTTATCTGATGGAGATGGACGATTACAAATGTCTGCTCAGCCACTCTTTAATCTTATCTGATTTAGCTCAGTTCCTGTGCATTGGTTAGCTGTGTTTTGTTGGCCATTATATGCCCCTGGATGCATGTAATTGCTCGGTTATACCCTGTAGCCAATGCAAAAACGTAGGGATGCACCAATATACACATTTTGGCTGATGATACAGATAACCGATAATTCTTTATATTTGAAAGCCGATAACCGATATATTTGGATATAAATCTAAATCCAAATTTTTATATCATTTTTGAGAGCCTGATTACAAAAACAAAAGTCTCTCCATGTCCCAAGCACACATTTATAATGATGTTCTCATTATAAATGTATAGCCGATATGACTTGTTGCATTTTACTGTATTTTCCTTTTCAAAGTGATGCCAATCATTTCAAAAGCATCATGTTGAACAGTGCACATCTGAAGTGTCTCAGCTGAAGGAAATAATACATTTCTTATCGGCTATATCGGCTGATACCAACATGGTGGCAGATATATCGTGCATAAAAAACAACGTATTGAACCCTTTCACAGACTTTGAGTTTTAACACTATTATCTGTGTTATATTACCTTGCAATTACATTTCAGAAAAGTATTTAAAGCTTCTTCAAGGGTGTTTTTGACATCTTTCTCTCTTCTGACTGCTGTAATCAATCTTTCGAATCTCTATATTTTTGGATGGTTTTGTAAAATGCTATCTTGGATTTGTTTTCTTGGGAATGCAAAAAATATATATATTTGTTGTAGTTTCCATTCCCCATATAGAATTTTACCCTAACTATGACGAGTTATTAAGCTGCTGTTCATGCAACTGCATCAGTTTATTTTGGGTAATGTTAATATCGTCGTTTAATCTATGCCTTCCAGTGTAGTGTAAAAACACATGTATATGTGAGCAAGGGGATGACATTTAACTTCAGATGTCTTCATCCACATGGATATAAAATGCTGAGGTGGTGGTGAAAGTTTTTTTCACATTTGGAGAAATATAAGGTGATCTCATTTGATCCAGTTTAATGGATTATTCTGTTGTGTGGCATAGCCTAGTGCCGTGGCTGTGTGATGAATTTGACATAGTTCCATAGATTACAGAATGGACAAAATATCCGTGGAAATAATTGAGAGACACATTTGCTCTGGAATTTTGTGAGGCTTTCAGGGAAATCAGAAAATTATATCAGTCGACCAATTTCAGCTGCAACTTTCAGTTTAGATACATTTTATCATTCTCTTCTGCACATTAAGGCTGGATTTAAAAAATAAATATAATAAACAATAAAAACAGTAATATTGTGAAATATTTTTACAATTTAAAATACCTGTTTTCTATGTGAATATATAGTAAAGTGTAATTTATTCCTGTGATCAAAGCTGAATTTTCAGCATCATTACTCCAGTCTTCAGTGTCACATGATCCTTCAGAAATCAGTATAATATGATGATTTGATGCTCAAGACACATTTTTTATTATTATTATTAGCAATGTTGTCTAACAGCTTCATGTATTTGTGGAAGCCATGATTATTTTTTCCAGTTTTTTTCTTCCAGTTTTTCTGTCACTTTTGATATATTTAAATCATCCTTGCTTAATACAATTATTCTTTAAAAAAAATCATACAGACACCAATCTTTTGAACGTATTTTAAGAGCCATATTTTATTAGCAGTTATTAGTATAGGCTTTGGAATAAGCAAAAACACTGTCTGTATACATTTTATGCTTAACTTACATGTTTATGAATAATACGTTGCTTTTATCTGTCATTGTTTCTCAAAATAGCCAAGTTTGTAGTTTTAATAATAATAATAATAAATAATTTGTTACATTTATATTAGGGCTGTGTTCAAAATATCGATACGACGATACATCGTCATGGACTCCTGACGATGCGCGTCTCGATACTGTCGTGCTTTTGAATGTAGCCAATTCAGGGCTCGAATTTCAGCACGGGATTGCGAGTATTACGCATTATTGTAATCATTCCCGCAGGTCTCCCACTTATAATGTGGGAAATTCCCATAAACATTGATTGAGTGTTCAGCTGTGCCGCGTCTTCTGTCTCTCAAAATGGGTTGCTCAATATACATACAATATACAATATATGCTCGGCGATACATTCTCGCTTTTAGGAGTTGGGACATGACGGAATATTCACTTGCATATTCGGGCGAGCATTGCATTGTCACTTAAGTTTACCATTCGCTCGTCTTTTTAGTCTTACCACGCAAAACATTCAAGCGATTTTAAACTATTCAGTGCTCGCGCGCTCTCTGAGAGATGGTTTTCTCTGCATGCACACATAGAGTAAAGCCGCCTCACAAACAGCCTGTGAGTAACAAAAGTTCTTTTTCACGGATTATATCGCTTTTACAGACAAAAACAAGCAAAATGATGTAAAAAATGTCAGTCTTGGTGAGTATCCAACACAGTCGGTTATGTATTAAATAAGCATAAATTGCATGTGACAGTATAATTAACACAGGATCCGTGCACTAGCTCTTAAAGTGACAGCAGCCATATGTGTCTGTCATTAATATTGTTGTCAAAACAACAAAAGATAGCTTTAATTATAAGGAATCTGGATTTATAGTCGATGTATTTAATTTAGTCAGGACTAAAATACTACCCAATGTTATTACATTTAATTACTTAATTATTATTACATATATAATTATATTACTTAAGTTTCTGTAGTATTTCTGAATACTAGTGCTAGACCTATTCAAAATCTTTTCTCTTTATTGGTAGGCTATCTTTATTCTATTGTATTTATTTGTTTAAAATGATTTCAACATAATGTAAAGAAATTACTGTGCTTGGTGCACATTCCAACACTTATTTAATTTAACTCATTGTCTCGGGTCTGTCCAGTCACACGAGTCAGTGCACATGTGTTAGTTTTGTATGTTTGTGTGTCTGTGTGTGTGACAAATGACAAAATGACAAAAACTAAATAGTTTTTCAGTTATCACAACTGTTATATCACTGTTTATTCAATAAAGATATTATTGTTACTAAACTCTTCTCAAAAGAAATTTCAATTAAAAAATTGATCCATATCGTGATACGTATCATATCGTGGCTTTAGTATCGTGATGCGTATCGTATCGTGACATTGTTGGTGATACACAGCCCTAATTTATATAGCGCTTTTCTGGGTACTCAAAGCGCTTTACATAGAAGGCGGAATTTCCTCAACATCCACCAATGTGCGCATCACCTGCCAGAACACACACACACACACACACACACACACACACACACCAGCTTACTGGTGGAGAGGAGACAGTAACCGCGTTTCCATTACAGATTTGCGCAAAACTTTAGCGATTTTTTTTTTCTCTCTAAATGTCGACAAAAAAATGATTGCGAAATGACGCCGTTTCTATTAACCGATGTTATGCGACAAAAACTTAATTTTTTCCTCTCGCGATAAGTCATTACAAAAATCATGGCGATGGATGTTGGTGGGTTTACATATACCTCAGCCACTGCACTGGCCATTATTAATAATCAAAGGAGACGTGTGTGTGTGTGTGTGTTATCCAAGCATTAATGGTAAGGAAAGACTTTATACTCGAGAGCGACAAATATGAGGAGTTTCTGGGTGTTTCTCCTCATTTTTGTTTCGAGGTCTTGATTGTGGCATTTCTTTGAGGTTTAGAATCCAGTATTCCTGTAATTCTTTTGTCTTTTATGAGTTTAATAAAGAACTCTGTCTCGTATTCTGTCCAAACGCACCGCGTCATCTACGTCAGGTGACCTGTAAATGTGCAAAAACTGTTTCCATTGCAGTTTT
Source organism: Gila orcuttii (assembly GCA_026230005.1). Classification (NCBI taxonomy): domain Eukaryota; kingdom Metazoa; phylum Chordata; class Actinopteri; order Cypriniformes; family Leuciscidae; genus Gila; species Gila orcuttii. The sequence continues at coordinate 2,956,720 of JAPDVR010000010.1, read as the reverse complement.
GTGAAATATTTATTTTTCAAATTGCCTGAAAAACCTCCTCATGCGAGCGTAAGAACGTTTTTGCGATATATGGGAGTTTTTGCGAAATTGATGTGTTTCCATTGGGCGTATTCAATTCACAATTTCAATTTGCGCAATTTAAAGGGTAGTGGAAACGCGGCTACTGATAAAGCCAATCAGTATAGGGATGATTAGGAGGCCATGATGGATAGAGGCCACTGGGGTAAATTGGGCCAGGACACCAAGGTTTCACCCCTACTCTTTCCGAAGGACATCCTGGGATTTTTAATGAGCACAGAGAGTCAGGACCTCGGTTTAACGTCTCATCTGAAGGACGGTGCTCTTTGACAGTATAGTGTCCACGTCACTGAGCACAGGGTGAGCGCCCCCTGCTGGCCACACTAACACCAGTGAGCTGTTAGTGAGTTCTGTGGCTTTCCAACCCATAGTTTAACCCAGCTTTTATTTAGGAAGAATGCAGTTAAATAAGCGAACACATTTAGTCTGTAACCTTGTCTACTGATGCAAACTGTTTGGTGTTCAGCTCACTGAAGCAGTAGCTTATGTAATTCCCCCTGTGAACATAGCCAAGTAAAGTGTCTGTTTCTTTATCCACCGCATGTGTCCTAAGAGGATTTCTCTCCTTTCTAACCCTTCTGAAACCAAACTATATCAGAAATCCTTAGATGTCTCTAGCTGTTTGCTTTTGCTGATTTGTCCTTAAAACATCCATATCCGGTGTGTTGATAAAAACACGTCTGATGTTTTCTCCATCAGTAGGTTTCTTTAAATTTGGATTTTTTACTTCGACTTTTGAATCTTCCTGTATCATCATCTATATGCACCCATGTTCTGGTTTTATGACCTTAATGAGTATCGACAATCATAATTTGAAGGACTTTTAACATTAATTGAGAATTTCAATTCATTAGCTGACTGCTATAAGTAATAACTAAAAGAATAATAAAGTGAAGTAAACAGTAAAATGATGCACTATAAACAAGTGTGTTTATGATAATAAATACCAGTTTGTGACAGCAGACAGTTTAACAAAATAACATGCCATTTACTAGAGGTTCTGACAATATATTGCTGCAGTCTGTTTAAAAATATTTAATTCATTTTAATTATTTTTAAATCTGTTTGAATGGATGATTCAATGACTCATAAAGACTTCATGTTTTTCACAATTCTTTTAACAAATCTCTTGTATTAATGATTCAGTGACAAACTACATTTTTTAACAGTCACTGTCGCCATGGTATAAAGATGTAGGCTAATTAATGCAATCTTATGTCTTATATCTATATCTCATATCTATACATGACAGCCGCTCTCTCTGAGTCAGAACGCAGATCTGAATGTTCGCTGTGATCGTACTTATCAAAGGTTTAATAGACGCAGGTGAATCTCTGACATAGGATTAAGATTGCGTGGGTGTTTGAATCAAGATCGTTACCCTTTAACGATTAATTGTGCAGCTTTACTCTGCAGGAATAAAATTAGGGATGCACGATATATCGATCAACATATCGGTATCGGCCGATATATGTTCATTTTTACTGTTACCGTTATCGGCCCGATAAGAAATTTTGCCCGATATATTAAAGCCGATTAAATAATGGGTTATTTCCTTCAGCTGAGACTCTTCAGATGTGCACTGTTCAACATGATGGTTTTGAATGGCTTGAAATATGATTGGAATCACTTCAAAAGGGAAAATACAGTTCAGTTCAACATGTGCAGCCCAACATTATATTGGCTACATAAAATTATAATGAGAACATTATAATTGTGTGCTTGGGACATGGCTTTTAATGGTGAGACTTTTGTTTTTGTAATCAGGCTCTCAAAATGCTAAAATGTAATTTTTATGGTTGTCTTTATATATAAAATTATAGACATTATAATAGTCAAGGTACATGTTTAATTTTATTTGCATTGATGGCACATTTGAGGTCATCTGATTCTGAATGCACCAAGACTTGATGACATCACCTTTAAATCAAGGAATGACTAAAGTTCACAGTCAGCTGACAAACATGCTTGTCACAGGGTTTGTCACAAGTTGAAAATTCCCCTTTAAATTAGACTTTATTCATCCACATACATTGGATCCTTTATTTTAAATGTATTGACTTTGACAGCGAATGTTTTGACTTTTGATTTTTAATGAGTGGTCAAGCCATTTTATGCTTTGTACTAAAGCTGAACTCAAAAGACATGAGTTGTTATTGATTTAAAGACTCTCCATAGCTAATTTTGAATTACTTGATTTTAATTTTAAGTAATTTGATTCCTCCGCATTGAGCAGCCAATATGTTTCATTTCCAGTATGCCAGTCATAAATATGAACCTGTGGAAACCCCTAAAATAAATATGCTGGAATTAGTCAAGGTAATACCTATTGCATGTCTAAAAAAAACATCTCTGAACCCTGACTGATTCTTGAGGATTGCAGTGATCTACAGAAAATAATAGCTAATGTTTGAGAGCTAAAATTTAATTTGAAAATTAATTGTGTTATAATGATCAGGACTTTTGTCGTGGTCTTTGTTAAAGGAAACGATGTGGAATTGCTTTATTTAATCTGTGTGTGAAGGGAGATGGTGGAAAACTGCTGAATATAACCTGGTCTTAAATGCTGGATGGACCGCTGAGCTGAGATCACATGGGATTTGGTAAATGGGACGGTGTTGCATAACTGCTGTTATTCAGTGAACTCCTTAAAGGGGAATTAAGATTATTAATTTGTTCGTTTTTTTACTATTCTACATATGATATGATGTACAGAAGCGAAAGGCCGAACTTCGATTAAACCACCAAATATGAGGAAAATATTTAAAATTATTTGCCAAAAAAGTCAAACTACAGCTTCAGGTTTTATATCACTATGCAAAAATTAAAATGCATTGAAAAGCATACATTGACTACAACTCATTCAGTTATTAATATTTTGTTTTTGCGTGTGTTCATAATTTCTTTGCATGATAGCCTGGAGAAAAATTATCTCGCACAATTTGGCATGTTTCACTGCATTATTATCACAAATAAAACTGTCGACTCAATGCACAACTACGTAATAAAGGGTGAAGATAGGCCGGGCATCACTTTTGGCCACTATATGTTTCTTTTTTAGTATTATTTATATATATATATATATATATATATATATATATATATATATATATATATATATATATAAGTTAATGCTTTGGCAACATTGAGCTACTCTATACAGTCATGCTAATAAAGCTTATTTGGAAATTTATTTTAAAAAATTGTTCATAGTGACATTTATTGGACAATATTATATGTTACAGAGAGTCATTATGTTATTCTAACTAACTTGCCTTTTTGTGTTTTTATTTTACTGTTGATTCATTGACATTTGTAAACATTTTTTTTATCAGATAATATTAGATATTAAATCGGTCATGCTAATTTCCCCATTTTATGTTATATGACATTTTCTAAATTTGTTTTAATAATGCTGTTAAATATAATCTTTGAACAAATCTCTAAAATGTATCCTAAAAGTTCATAAATTCACTAAAATAACTGATTTAAGTTTTTAGTGTTTTTTATTATTTACATATAAGATTATAATGATAAATCTGTTGTATAATTTGGTAACACTTTTGTGAACAATGTATTTTAACTAACAATCAGCAATATATTTGTTACAGTATTTATTAATATTTTTTAATGTTAGTTAACATATTCACAGTGCATAATCTACTGAACAAATACACTCTTAACCCGAATTAGTTGACTTTACTCTGAATTAGTTGACTTTACTCGCAAATTAGTCCGTGAGGCAAACCCCCAAATTTCAGAAATTTGTCTCATAAGAGGGCACCAATGCTACTCTTTTTTTTATTCAACAGAGGGATGTCCCTGGACCACAAAAATGCATGATAGCAATTCTTCGTGGGTAGCTTAAGGTAAAAAAATCACCAGTTTTATGTTTGATCCCCCAAACATTTGGCAAATTCCATTTACAGTCGGTTATTTCTATAATTCATTATTTTTGGTACCAAAACATTCATACTTGGTGATATCTAGGTTGGAATTTTGTCGAAATTTTAACTTGTTTAAAAAATATTGTTGCAGAAAACATAGTGGTGTACAGCTTTAACTCATTGTTTTAAACTTAAGACCAGTCTGTAAATGCCTCCGTTTAACAGGTAAGACTGAATTTTGCAATGAGGGCGTGGCTATCGAACAAACGCTCTCTGGCTATTCAGCGACTCGCAAGCTCGTTTAGAGCGGGGACTAAGAGTCCCCACAGAACCTTTCTGAGGATGCTAGGCCTCATGGCCTCTGCTTCATAAGTACGTCCGCAGAGTATGCTACACATACTGCAGTACTGGCTAAAACCACAGGTTTCCCCCAAATCATGGCGCTAAAGCCATCTCTATATCAGGGTAAACCACGGCTGCACCAGAGCCCTGGTCGAAACCCGGTCTCTTGGAGTCAGGGGTGAGCTTGGACCAGCACGGAGGGACGGTTTAATATAAACTGCCTAGAATTGCTGGTGGTTTTAAAACCTTTCTACCACGTTTGTCAGGTCACCATGTCCTGGTCCACACGGACAACACAACAGTAGTGTCCTATATAAACTGCCGGGGGGGGCTCAGGTTGAGACGACTGTACGAACTGGCCAGAAGTCTCCTCTTATGGGCAGAAAACAACCTGCGCTCGCTGAGAGCAACGCATGTTCCACAGAAACTGAACCAGGAAGCAGATATGCTGTCCCGGGGCAATGTGTCCCCAGGGGAATGGACCCTCCATCCCCAAACAGTTCAAATTATCTGGAGTGTTTTCAGGAGGGCAGAGGTCAAATTCTTTGCCTCCAAAGACAACTCTCACTGCCCAATATTTTTCTCGAAAAGCAAGAATGCGCTTGCCCACGAATGGCCCAGCCTTCCCCTGTATGCCTTTCCTCCAGTCTTGCTCCTTCCTCAGGTCATAAAGAGGATCAGGGAGGGCAGACACTCAGTCCTACTAGTGGCCCCTCTCTGGCGGACCCAACCTTGGTTCCCCGAGTTGATTCTGCACAATCAACGAGGCTAGAGCTCCGTCCACAAAGACGCCTCTATGCTCTTAAGTGGTCTGTGTTCTCTGGCTGGTGCTCAGCAAGAAACCAGGACCCAAACCTATGTGAAGTGTCACCAGGACTAGGGCTGTGCGATATGGACAAAAAAAAACTATCGCGATTTCTTGATTTTTTTTTCGATTTCGATTTTAATCACGATTTTGACACAAACAGACATGCTTTACAGTTTTAATGCATTCTGTGTGAATTTGAAACATATTTCCAAAGGAAACCAATTAGAGCTTTATCGTGTAGCACTACATCTGGTAAAACGTTACACATTGCTCTTTGTATTGTTGTAAAATACATTCATGAAAAACAAGATAACAAAAATCAAAAAGATCAGTTAACTTATTTTATATATAGTCTACTATAAAATTAAGACATATATTAAGTATAGCACAGCTGTTTAATGAGGCAACAACATATGATAGATAGGACTGAACAAAAAAGGCTATTAATAATCTTTCAATGTGCAAAAGTATTATGATATGATTATGAAAGACTCCAATACAGTGGAGCACACAGCGCTTATGCGCATCCCGAGCGCAGAATGATGCGCTTGAAGCAACACAGAGTCACAGCGCGCAGCTCTTCGAGTCCGCATTGAAAAGTTCAAAGCACAAAGGAGGAAAGACATATCGATGCATAGTGTATTATACAGTATCTATCTATGCAATCGCTTATTGAGCCTTTTCTTTTAACAATTTTAAATTTCAGTTACTGTGCGCGTGAAGAACAATTATAGACAGTGCTCTCCAGTGTTGTGATCTAACAGACACACGGTAGAAACGAACATGATTAAGGTACAGTCCAGCAAGATAGTCATTTAATGCGAAAACCATAGAGCTTTATCTACAGATCAAGTATAATATTAACATTGAATCATCTTGGAGAGAGTTTCATCATTGACTGTCATAACCTAATGCAACGCGCTGTTTGAACGCTGAATGGAGAATGACTGACAGCCGCAGCGGAGGGAACTACTTGTAAACCAATCAGGTAATGGTATTCCCTTACCTTCCCAGAGAAAGAAACTGGTGAGGCAAGCCCCTTTGCGCTAATATTTCCATGCACTCGCGCTCCCTTCTGGCACGCGCACCTGTTCGCAGTTCACTGAATCTCTACCCGCCCGGTCTGTTCTGTTCTCGCGCTCAATTTAGGCGCGCTGCATTCTGATTGGTTCGGATAGCATACTGGGAGGTTGGAGCCGGGAGCGCGGAAAAAATCGTGCTATGAAGCGATTTAGAAATCGCGCATGCTCAAATCGCGATTTTATTACGATTCCGATTAATCGCACAGCCCTAACCAGGACCCAAACCTATGAGGTGTCACTGATACTTTTCTCCAAACTCATTCAACCCTGTTTAAAGCACAAGTGATCAGTCTCCCCACATCGGAAGATGAGCAGCAATTACACCTACTCTGCCCGGTACAGACGCTCCGCTCAGTACAAACAGTCAGAGCAGCTCTTTATGAGCTTCGGTGGTCGCACAGTGCTTGATCACAAAGCAAAGATTATGCCGATGGCTGGTGGATGCTATGGCTTTAGCATATGCCTCTATGGGCCTGCAATGCCCCATAGGCATCACAGCTCCCTCCACTAGAGGCATGGCCTCCTCCTGGGCATGGTCCAGTGGAGTATCTATTGGCGATATATGTATAGTGGCCGGCTGGTCCTCGCAGTCCATCTATGCCAGGTTTTATAACTTGGAAGTCCCTGCACTGCAGGCACATATCCTTTCTGTGTGATGAAGTCAGCCTCAGTGAGCCAGGCCCATCATAATTAGGGCTTTTGCAAAAATATTATTTTGTGTTAATATAATTCTAAAATTGTGTTATATTTTCCTCATTTTGTTGTATATTTTCTGTCCTAAAGAGCATATATATTTTATTTTTAATTTCACAGTGATATCTCATCATAAAAGAGAAGATCTAAAGCAATAGATATGTCAATATAACAGTTTATCAATGTTGAGATTTAGTTTGCATAATTAGAATTTTTCAACACATTTAAATGTAAAATTGGTATTTTTCATACCTTAAGGCTTAAGCTACCTACATGGCACTGCTATCATGCATTTTTGTGGTCAGGGGGCATGCCTGTTTTGAAAAATAACCATTAGAATTGGTGCCCTTTTTGATACCAATTTTCTCCCCGCCTCACGGACTAAATCGCGTGGAAACCCGTTGCCCTATACCACTTTAGTTTTTACACAAGCTGAAACTAAACATGTTGAATTGTATTAACATGGAACCCTAACTTTTTACACAAGCTGAAACTAAACATGTTGAGTTGTATTAACATGGAACCCTAACTTTTAACAAGCAGAATCACCGAAGGAAAGAGAAACGCAATAACTACAACTGACTTCAGCCACAGCTGCGATTAAATCAACTGAAGAGAAAAGAAGACATTAAATCTCTGAAGATCTCTGCAGAGGAGGATTAAACAACTCAAACAGCATTACCAGCTTCACATATTACTAACCAGATTTACTTTATTTAATTTCCATTTGAATGAAATCAAGTTGTATTTTAAGTCACCATGATGGTGGTTAGTGTTTGCTTTAGTTGGGCTCTTGACCCTTGACTCTTTAACATTAGATTTTTTCTGGCTGCTGTAACTGTGTTTATAATGCACATTAGTTGTAGCAAAAAAGCCAAGAGAAAATGAGATCTATTGATGAGGTTGTAATCATTGTAATCAATTGTGACCTGAATCTCTGATCTGAATCAGTGTCAAATATTTTGATTATTGGCGTATTTTTTTAAAGTGCATATAGTAGCAGTGTGACTTGACAGTGTGAGATCCAACACTGTTAATCAAATAATATAAAGGATTTAAAAAAAAATAGTGCATTAAACTTTTTCTTTACATTATTTCTTAGACATCAAGACTCAGCGTATGACTCTCAACAATGGTGACAATAAATTAAATGCTTCATGCTGCAGTGCATGCTGGGTGCCACCAATCAAAACTCAACCACATCTCCCAACATGCATTGCGGCATTAATAAATTATGCAGCTGGATTTTTTTAGTAGCTTTTTTATGCTCAGAGTTGATCTGATTATCATGATATTTTGTTTGATTGTCACCATTGTTGAGATTCATATGCTGTTACTTGATGTCAGTGTGCATCAGGTTTTTGTGCACTAAATATTTTTTTTAAAACAAAGTATATTATTTGATAAACAGCACTGATAGATCTCATACTGTAAAATCTAATGGATTATATTATGATAAAATAATATTAGAAACACAAGAACTAAAAAATCAAAGCATTAGACACTGAATAAGATAGGGATTCAGGCTATTATTGAGTGATGATGTCATTGACATTCCAACTTTTTGTTCCATTACTATTGCAAGATGTTCCGTCTTGCTTTTTAAACACAAGAAAACTTTGCATGTGAACGGCCACTTAAGAGGCATGTCATGCATTTTGACAGGTTGAATCTTCTTTTTATAGATGGCTTTGAATGAAAGGATTTCCCCAACAACACATGCATTCATAAACACACATGCATTAACGTCGACTCGGTGTCCATAGCAACACCTTCTCTCTTCCGCACGACCTGGGTTACCAAGAAGCCGTTTCAGCACCTGCAATCATACAGTCTGTCCACTTTCACAATGAGAAACTGACACCCACAAAGCTCTGAATCACTTGTGCCTGTTGTATGGTTGAGTGTAGGTTGACAAGATGTTTTTGAAGTGTTGTTTAATGTTTATTCTCAGTATTCAGTTGTAATTCCCACAGAATCATGCCCCTTTTGTGCTGAAATGCTCCATTATTCAGTGTTTGAGGAAACAGAGCTGGATTGTTCACTGGCGGATGGTCCAGTTAGAGTTGTTTTGATCAGATCATCACATGCAGAGATTATTTTAACTGGAGGGGATTCATAGCAAGCAATTTGAAACTTTTTTTTTTCTCTCAGCTCATTGTCAGTTTGACCATTTTTATTCATTTTTAGGGTGTATAACCCCTGCACAAACTACTTTAAAATGTAAAGTAATTCCGTTTTAAAAGTTTAAAAAGGTGGCAGTTTTATTTTAGTTTTATTACAGTTTTTTTGTTTATTTGTTTATTTGAGCTGTTCACAATCATGTTTGTTACAAAAGTCTTAAGATTACACAAAAATGGAAGCTCAAAAGGGGTAGGCTAAAGCAAGAAAGCTTATGTGCGCCTACCCCTATGTTCAATACTCTCAGTACTCATGGATTTCACGATTGTATTCCCAATTGTAACTCAACTAATAACACTGCATTTAACAATTTATATTATGTTTATAAAGTTACCACAAGATATGCAAAAATTCAAGTATATCATTTTCATACCCAGGCACACACAACCACAAGCGTGCACCTGTTTATCAATTACATTTCCAACCATACAATCAGTAATATGGACATTGCAAATTGCAGCATTTGAGATAATAAGAGCTTGTGGCTACATTCCACATCAAACATATATTGTCGCAAGCTTATAGAGATAACTATACAATCTTTGAGTTATACATCTATTGTACAAGCAGCATGACTACATCTATAATAATAAGTTCTTCCATAAGGCATTATGCCGCGAAGGATAACATTAACACATAATTCTGCATACTAGAAGATTTACACCTGATGTTAGCAAAAACAAAACAGAAACAATCATAACTGACATGACCAGTCTCCATATTGTTTGCTTCTTTCAATTATTGTTATTATTATTATTATTGTAATTTTTGGTTAACCATATGTTTATTATAATTTTTATCCATTCTATTATGCCAGTATTAGATTCAAAAGTATCATCATTATTAACAGTATTGTGTAAAAAATTTAGTTTTCCTTATACATATTTTATCTTGTAATCACCTTGTTGTCATTACCATCTCTACAGCAACTGGGTATACATTTACAACATTCATTTTGATTATGAGGTGTATCCTATCTTGTGTTGTGCGTTAAAAAGCCAGGGTGTGAGCCAGTTGGGAGTGGATCTTAGTCCCCATCCAACAGGCTCGCCCAGCTACCCTAAATAATTGTCTAGGCGGGCGATGTTTGCAACCTTTGCTGTGTGATGCGTTTAAGAAGACGGTGTATCATGAGCCAGTCTGGAGGAGGAAGCCCTTCACCCGACAGGTCCATGTCTCGTCTGCCCTAATTCTCTTTTGTTTATCGTATGTTGCAATAGCAATGACAATGGTAATAAACAGCGTTAGTTTAACTAGTTTCCTAATTTTAATTATGACGGATCATGTGGAGACATTGGTGACAGTAGCTGTGACAGAACAGAAATTCTGCTTAGTGGTTACATGTGACATATTGCTAGGCCTGTCACGATAACAAATTTTGCTGGACGATAAATTGTCCAAGAAATTATTGCGATAAACGATAATATTGATAATAAACGATAATATTGTCGTTCTGAGACCATTTTCATCTAAAATAATGATAATGGCATTATAATGCAGGTACACCTTTTCAAAGATCAATAAACTTTTATTTCTAAAGACTGTTTAAATGAACAAAACAACCAAAAACAATAAAAGCAATGGACTCTGTCTCTGTTAACAAAAAATGCACTTACCAATGTGTGACTTCTGTTCACACTGAGAATCATATCATGTACTGTGTGAACATTAGTCTCATATGAGTATGTGTGTGTGCGCGCTCGCGTCTCATATGAGTATGTGCGCGCCTGCGCGGAGAGTTTGTGTGTGTTCCGTCTCATTGAGTTTATGCGCGAGTTTGTGTGTGTGTGTGTGTGTGTGTGTGTGCGCGCGCTCGCGTCTCATATGAGTATGTGCGTGGAGAGTTTGTGTGTGTTCCGTCTCATTACGTTTGTGCGCGAGTTTGTGTGTGTGTGTGTGTGTGTGCGCTCGCGTCTCATATGAGTATGTGCGTGGAGAGTTTGTGTGCGCGCGCGCATCTCATATGTGCGTGGAGAGTTTGTGTGCCACGTGTCTCAAATGAGTAGGCTATGTGCGTGGAGAGTTTGTGTGTGCGCGCATCTCGTGTGTGTAGAATTTGCGTGTATGTGCGTGAGCGACCTTAGGTGTGTCGATGTGCATTTCATATGTATTTGTTTGAGCATTCAGCAGTATACATGTATGTTGGACTACTTAATATATGTGTATGCAAGTGTTTCATATATGTGTGCGTGAATGAAGTTTGATTTAAGCCCTAGACGGCGTCTCATATGAGGGTGAGAGAGCGCGCGTGAGAGATGGACGAGCAGCGCTCTGCAATCAAATACGATTGTAAATAGGCAAAGTAAAAAAAAAAAAAATAATAATTAAAAAAAACATTCGAAAATCAATGTGTGGCGGTCAGCGTTGATATTGTCATCCAGCCTCTTTGGTAGAGAGAGAGAGAGAGAGAGAGAGAGAGAGAGAGAGACGAGGAAAACAAACAAGCATGCAAATGGAAATTATCGCGGCCGGAAAAATTATCGAGCTCATTTTTTTTTTATCGTGCGATTAATTGATTTATTGATTATCGCGACAGGCCTACATATTGCGTTAAGATACTTTTCTTATATTGTTTTTTGAAATGATGGAAATTTACAGCATTCTTTAATTCATCCTTTAAGCCATTCCATAAGTTCACACCTCTCCGAGTGACACATTGGCTCCTGAGGGTAGTATGAACACGTTGCACCTTAAAATTAAGCGTTCCCCGCAAATTATATCCGCCTTCTCTGTTGATGAATAATTGCTGGATGTTGCTAGGAAGTTGGTTAGCTCTAGCTTTAAATACAATTAAAAGCACTTTTAGCTTTATTAAATCTTCAAGTTTTAGAAGGTTAGATTTTATAAACAATGTGTTAGTATGGTCCCTGAACCCAGCGTTGTGCACTATCCTAATAGCTTTCTTTTGTAATTTAAATACAGTCGCTAGATGGCTACTGTAGGTAATTCCCCAAATCTCCGTGCAGTAACTGAGGTAAGGAAGTATGAGCGAATAGTACAAGATAAGGAGAGCTTGTTGGTTCAATAGATATCTACACTTATCCATAATAGCAATATTTTTTGCTAATTTAGTACGCATGCTGTTTATTTGTGGTCTCCAGGTAATATTGTGTCTAAGAATCACTCCTAGGAATTTATACTCTTTTACTCTTTCTACTTCGACTTTGTTAATTTTGATTTGGAACTGTACATCCTCCTTATGTTTACCAAATAACATCACTTTTGTTTTCATTATATTTAAGGATAATTTGTTTTGATTGAACCATTTTTTAAGTTTCTCTAACTCCGCTGTGATCTCATTCACAAGTAGCTGAAGATTTTTGCCCGAGTATAAGATTGTGGTGTCGTCGGCAAATAATATAAGTTTAAGTTTAGATGATACATAACATAGATCATTTATGTACAACAGGAACAATATTGGTCCCAATACCGAACCTTGAGGGACTCCACAAGTGATGCTTCTCCACCTTGACCTTTGCTCACCTATCTGTACAAATTGCTGTCTATCAGTTAAGTAAGATTTCACCCAGTTATATGCAAGACCCCTTATCCCATTTTGTTGTAGTTTCTGTAAAAGCATTTCATGGTCTATAGTATCGAACGCTTTTTGGAGATCAATGAATATACCCACAGAGTACACTTTGCTGTCAATTTTGCTACTTATATATTCTATTAGATCAATCAATGCTTGAGCAGTTGACCTATTTTTTCTAAAACCGTATTGACTATCATGAAGTAAGCTATGGCTACTAATAAAGCCATTCAGGCGTGCAACAAAATTTTTTTTCCAATATTTTTGATAATTGAGAAAGTATAGAAATAGGTCGGTAGTTTGTGAATTGATGACTATCCCCGTTTTTATAAATTGGAGTGACCTTTGCGATTTTCATGAGCTGAGGGACTTCTCCATTTAAAAAAGATGTGTTGCAGATATAGGTTAGAGGTGTTGCTATATTACATATTACTTTCTTAATTATGGCCATATCGAGGTCATTCCAATCTGTGGACTTTTTATTTTTACAGTCAATGACTATTTTAATGATTTCATTCTCATTTGTTGCAGTCAGAAACAGTGAGTGTACAATTTTATTTGTGTAGCCAGCGTAATTATGATCTGTGGTGGTAATCTTTGATGCCAGTTGTGGGCCGATGTTAACAAAAAAATCATTGAATGCGTTAACAAGTTTATCCATATTTGTTACTTTTTGGTCGTCTTTAATCATGTAATCAGGAAACGTAGCATATTTATAATCCTTATTGATTTCATTATTCAATACTCCCCAGAGACCTTTCATATTATTTTTATTTCTCTCAATCAAATTCCTATAGTATAGTTTCTTACAGGTTTTTATAATACTTATTAATTTTATTTTTGTACTTTTTATATTTTAATTCTTTCGTCCTTTTCCGTATAAAAGTTTTATATAAAGTATTTTTTTTTTTGCACGCATTTAACAGTCCCTTTGTCATCCATGGACTAGTTTTATTCATCTGCGACGCGTATATATATACGTTTTTACAGGGCAGTGTTGATCATATAAGGTATTAAATGTATTAACAAAACTGGAATATGCTTTGTTTACATCATTTTCTCCAAGAACATCATCCCAATTTTGTTTGGACAGGCTTTGGTTAAGAATATTTATTGACTGTTCAGATCTTAGTCTGATTTTCTTTGTTATTGTTTTTCTTATCTTTTTCGTATTTATTCTTTTTTCATAGGATATAAAAATTGGTAAGTGGTCGTTGATATCATTAACCAGCAATCCACTTGATATATTAGAGTTCTGAATATTTGTGAATATATTATCGATTAAGGTAGCGCAGTGTGCAGTAATCCTTGTGGGACGCGTAATTGTTGGATATAAAGAAAGACTGTACATAGTGTCTATGAATTTTCCAGTGGGTCTATGTAATTTTGCTTTTAATAAATCTATGTTGAAATCCCCACATATAATTAGATCTTTTTGATTCTTATGTAACATTCTTATGATTCTTGTAAACAACCTTTCCATGTGATCAATAAACACTTCCATGTCTGCACCCGGAGCTTTGTAAATACAAGATATAAGCATTTTTTTCATTTTATCAGTAAATATCTCAACCGTGACACATTCAAACACATGATCTATTTCCATAATCATACAATCAACCTTCTGAGCTTTCAATTCTTTTTGCACATAAAGTGCAACCCCCCCACCAGATTTATGGTGTCTGTTTTGGTTACATTTGATAGTCATCAAGTTTAAAATTCCCATATTTGTTTTCATTTATCCATGTCTCTGATAGTGCAATTACATTGAATTTGACATCTAGCTTGTTCAAATATTCTTTAATATACTCAAAGTTTGCGTATAAGCTGCGGCAGTTTAAGTGCATTATTGACATACGATCTGCCTTATTTAATGTTTTAATTTGTTCATCGCGATAATATTTACAGTTATGAGAGATAGAGTTATAAAAATGTATATCAGGATCCACGTTATTTAGCATATTCATTGGTTTGTGCTCAACATTTGAAAATATTTCTAACTCTGACTCCTGAATGTCAGCTGTATCCTCATTGTCCGATGAGGACGAGTCGTTAGTTAGAATGTCTGTCATCATGGTGAATGAAAGTTAGGTTATTTGTTACCTTATCTGTACTGATCCAATTCACAGCATTCCTTAATCAGCAGAACTTTAGCTTGCTCAGGAGATCCATTTAATTTGATGAACACCCTGCAATTGGATCCGTGCAGCTCTTAAAGTGACAGCAGCATAATTTTCTGCTGCGCTGCTGTCTGTGTTTTAATGTTAAAAAACAACAACAAAAAATCGCTCACATCTCTTGACTAAATAACTTTTGTAACTTTAACAAGGATTTAATTCATAGAGCTGTTTTATTTTACATTTTTATTACTTTATTCAATTTCTGTAAACTTAAAACTACTATTTGACCTGAGAAACACTGTTTAATTCATATGTATCTTTGTTCTGTTGTATTTATGGTGGCCTGTTGAATGTTAAATGAATCCAATCCATGTTCAATAAAGATGATTTGATGATAACTGAAACTAGCCAGTATACCTTATACACTCTGTAAAAAGTGATCAGTTGATTTAAAGGGATAGTTCACCCAAAAATGAAAATTCTGTCAGTAATTACTCTCCCTCATGTTGTTCAACCCCGTAAGACCTTCGTTCATCTTCGGAACTCAAATTAAGATATTTTTGATTAAATCTGAGAGCTGGATCACTCCTCCATAGGCTTCTTAAAGGATTGAAACTTGTTCCCCGAAAAGTTATTAAAGACATTGTTAAAATAGTCCAAGTGACTACAGTGACTCGATCTTAAGTTTATCAAGTGACGAGAATACTTTTTGTGTGCAAAACAAACAAAAATAACGACTTTATTTCAACTATTCATTTCCTTCTCTGTGGGCCTCGAGTCAGTTAGCGTAGTGTGATTGCGTAGTGCTACGTCACACGTAGGCTCACTATTGGCCGACGCTGGTCATGTGTGTGATGCGTGTGACGTATAACAACAGAAACGCTGCGCTGTTACACTAGTGAACTCACTCGAGGCCCACAGAGAAGGAAATGAATAGTTGAAATAAAGTCGTTATTATGTTTTTTTTTGCGCACAAAAAGTATTCTCGATGCTTGATAAACTTAAGATTGAGCCACTGTAGTCACTTGGACTATTTTAACGATCATGCTTGATCAAAAAAAAAAAAAAAAATTACTTATTTTTTTCAATTAGCCTAAGTTTATTAAGTTAATAATTTTAAGGCAACAGGTTTACTAAAAAAGATTAAGTTAGTGAACTGAACACTTTTTATAGTGCATTCGTTTTTGAACTTTCCTCATTTAAAACATGATCAAAACTGTAATCTATTTTAATGACAAAAGTTATATCGGTATCAGTATCGGAAACGGCCAATAGTTGTTTGTTAAAATCGGTAAAATCCTATCGGTGCATCCCTAGTTATTATTTATTTACAGTAATTTTCGTGCTTCAGCTTCGGTTTATTGTCAAGGCAACATTTCTGAATTTTGTTTAGTTTAAGTTTTTCAAATAATATTTATATTTCATTTTATTTCAGCTTTATTTCAATGAAAAGACATTTTTAAATAGTTTTAAATAATAGTTAAAATTATTAAACGTAAATAAATTAAAACCAAAATAAAAATAAATGAATCCTAAATGGAAAAAGGCTATAATTTTTTTTTTTTTAAAGACAAAATTACATACATAACAATTACTAAAAATTAAACTAAAATGAAAACTAAAAATAAAAGTGAATTCAAAATATTAATAAAACAAAAAAATTGTTTCTTAGTTACGGTGCCACTTACAAATATTTATTGTACTATTTTTTTTCATTGCTTTCCTTTTCTGTACGTTTTAACCTATTTGTTTTTCTGTCAATATCAGGATTCCAGTGAGGGAAGGAGACATGTCTCAGGAAAAGCCAAACTACCCTATTATGGGGGAGAACAACCCCCTTCACAACAATGTCTACGGGCCACCCAAAGTTGATGCCTTTGGAATGCCTCCACCCAACTACAGCCAGGGTACAGGGGCCCCTCCGTATGTGGCCCCGGGGCCCTATGTCCAGCCCGGCTACGGCCAGCCCGGTTACGACCAGCCCGGTTACGGCCAGCCTGGGTACGGCCAGCCTGGGTACGACCAGCCCGGTTACGTCCAGCCCGGTTACGGCCAGCCTGGTTACGTCCAACCCACGGCACCAGGGTTCGGCCCTGCACCGTACCCAAACCCACAGCAGGCCTACACTCCGGGGCCGTACCCGCAGGGGCCCAGCCAGCCTGCCTTTGGTGTAGATCCTAATGGTAAGTACAATCAGGCTCTTTTTCCCTCCATCATAAATGAGTTTGTCTCAGAGCGCCAGACGAAAGGCAATAAACGCTGTCATGTTCTCTTGGGTTCGGATGCTGGTGTTTTTGGGAACCAAAATCATTCTGATGACGACAGACTTTGACTCCGGCGTTTCAGAGCCACCACACCAACATTTAAGATGCTGTGATACAATTGACCTATGGCTAAGCCACGCCCCCTCCACTCACTCGGACAAACAGTCAACATTCGGTGACAGGCGCTATCACAGTAGGAGACATTTCACAGGAGGCAATTGATGATTTTTGGAGACAGAAAGATTATATAGATTATATTTTGGTAGAAAGTTGTCTAAAATGTTGTGCTTCATTATGTAAATAATGGTTCATGATTAAATTAAATATGTACAGGTCTAAGTTGCATACGTTTCCAGGACAAGCCTTTTTACCATCTTTACCAAGAGTAGCCTACCTCTCCGTTAGTTTGGTGCTACTGTATTTACATGAATCATTCAGCACAACATTGCTAACATTTGTTATCTCGGTTATTTACAGATACGTTAATGAAGCTAAGTGACATGATGTACAACGCAGCTAAAAGCTAACGTTAACGTTTTCTAATGTTAGGCTAACGTTACGTTAGAGATGTTAAAGATAACGTTCAAATACGTTGTTGACTAACCTTAGAACAGATGTAGACATCCTTGTTTAATTTATCCATGTTTAGTTGGTGTTGTGGTCTACCGTATAACTTAATCCAGAGCAGACACTTATCTTGGTTGAGATGTGGCTTGGGAAAGGGTAAAAAATACACACCGTCGCCCAGCCTCTCGGGATACCTAGTGTATGTACCTCATGCGCACCATTTGACCATTTTAAACTTAAAATGACAAGAAAAAACATGTAAAAACGAATGAAAACTGACTAACTACAATGCATTTCAATGGATGTGGAAGCAGAGAATGTCCGAGTGTATTGGGTTAGCTATGCGCACTGTGATTGGCTCATCACGTTTGGGGGCGTGGCTTAGCCATAGGTCAATTGGTCCGCTGGTTAGTCCAGTTAGCCAATCACATCCTCCATTGAGGTAAAGTCACATGAGTTTTTTTGTTGTACATTGAGGGATTTATGCAAAAGTACCATTAGGAAATTTACTTGTTTTTTTACTCTGGAAATGTCCACTTATGGATTTTGCTTAAATTGCTATAAAATAATGTAGATAGTTTGAGTCATTTTGTATCTGAACGACCGATACGCCTGTGTATCCATCCACTTATTTTTATGCAAATTTTGTGATTTGCATAAATCCCTCAATGCACAACAAAAAAACTCACATGACTTTGGCTCAATGGAGGCTGTGATTGGATGACTGGACTACCTAGCGGACCAATCGCATCACAGCATCTCAAATGTTGGTTTGGTGTTTCTGAAACGCCGGAGTCAAAATTCTGTCATCAGAATGATTTGGTTTAATTCCCTCAGAAGCGTCTCCATGATTGTGTTCCCAAACACCAGCATCCGAACCCCAGAGAACATGACAGCGTTTATTGTTTCATCTGACGCTCTGAGACGCAACTCATTTATGATGGAGGGGGGAAAAAAGCCAGATTTCAGAAACTTCTATTTTTATTACAGATATTTTGCACCAGTTTCCCAGGAAGTTATTATTTTATAAGTTAATAAGTTCAGTTCTAGTGTTACTCTCTAGAAGCAGTAAGTTCACAGGTTTTCAGTAGGGCTGGGACGGTTACCGCAATACCGCGGTCACGTGACTCCAACCGCGGGTCTAAAAAAAAAAAAAACATTGGTCTGCACATGTGCACGTTGTGTCTAATGACATGGATTCATTGATTCTAATGACATTGTGTCTTGCATGGATTTAAGGTTTTCTAAACAAAACTTATCAAAAGATGGAGCAAATCCGATGTTTCGCGAGTTGGGGAGCGCAATGTTCCATGACACAATAACATTCCATTTGTATTAGACATGCGCGTATGGGCTATTATTATTTCATCCGCAACCGCATCACAAAACTCATCATCTGTCCGCACCAACGTTTTTTGATCAATTTTCAAAACCGCATCCGCGGTGCTGACTGTTTTAAGGTCTATGAGCGATGCGAGGCGCTGCTGCCGCGAGGCTAGAAAGCTCTTGGCTGTTCTAGAAAGAACACTGATCCAATGCAGCAAAGATATTTAAAGGCTAAAGTAGTATAGCCTATTGGCTATGTTGTATCCCCAGAATATCAGCAGTGAACTCATTCTCTGATCGGCGCACAGGGATAAAGATAAATAAATAGCCTATAACGCACATCGGCAAACCTGACCTTACCTGACTAGCCTACTGTAGCCTAAAATGTTATCATTTCGTTTTGAATTTTGTTTAAAAGTAGACATTAAGCCTTCTATTTATTTCTCATGTCTGTGAGGCAAGTTCATTTATGAGACGAGCTCCAGTTCACGCGCAAGAGATCGCGCCGGCGCCTCCACGTCCTCCTGATTATATGTCTGCTATATTTACTTCTTATTTATTAATTCCAGGCAATTAGTTAATGAAACAGTGATTAAAATTAAGATACAATTTATACAAAATGAAATTTAATTTAAAGAAAGGCTTTCTACAAAACAAAACTTAATAAAGTGGTGAAAATCATGTCTGACCCATCTTATGATCCTATCTTACTCATGCTGTTCACTTTTCATATAATCGACATAGATTAAATGAAAAAAACATTATATTATGTAAACATAAATATGGAATATAATTTTTGTAATTAAGACATGTTGGAAAAGGTGTTCATCTTTCATTTCCAATGTGAACATCATAATGTATTCTCCTGAAAATGATTAATTCAATGCTAATGTATTTGAGAATATTCTTAAATAAGGAAATCCATTCAGTGATTGGTTCATGCCAAATTACTGCTTGATGAAAATTTGACTATTTCAAATTGTGCTCGACTGCTCGTTTTTTTTCGGATGTAGGTGACAATATTTAACAAAGTCTGTCTAGCAAAAACGACTTCTGGTGTGTGCGCGAAAGTCTGTGGGGGTTATTTAAAGCCTATTTTTTTCTTTGAATTTAAAGCGGTTTACTGCTATACCACGGGAATATCTTGCTTTTCAACCGCTGTTACAAAAAATCCATACCGCCCTAGCCCTAGTTTTCAGGTTAAATAAATGTGTTTAGTTAATGTACTTGGTCCTCTTGAGGGTTATTCAAGATAAAATGCTTTCAACGAAAAGGTCACAAGCTCCGTGAGTGCCATAAATATATAATTTGTTCTTTCCTTACCTTATCTCCAGTCCCTGCTGTAACAATTAGGACGTCTTTACAACTGTATTATTAACAGGCCTTTCTGGTGCTGGTAAAATGGGCTTTCCCTTGGCAAAGCTATAAAACTGTTTAAAGGGTACATATTATGCCCATTTTCACAAGATGTAATATAAATCTATGGTCTCCCCAGAATGTATCTGTGAATTTTCAGCTCAAAATACCCCACAGATCAATTATTATAGCTTGTCAAATTTGCCTCTTTTTGGGTGTGAGCAAAAAGCAACGTTTTTTTTTTTGTGTCCCTTTAAATGCAAATGAGCTTCTGCTCCGCCTCCGTTCAGAAGAGGGCGGAGCCTTTACTCGAGCTTCCGAAACTCCGGAAATAACAAAACAGGCCAATCTCACTCATCCAGAATCCCAGAATAACCAGTAGCGAGTGCAGCCTTACGGAGAGACTCAGAATGGTTAGTGGAGAGATTTATGTAGGTGTTGTGGAGTTACATTGATAAATCTCATCGACTTGCATGTACCGTCATGTTTAACTTCTACACAAGTGTACACAGTTCCTGAGGTCTTTATAAGACCTTTATAAGTCTTTATAAGCGGCGTGATATTTTGGTCAAATCGTCTGTGCTCAGCGACAGAACGGTTTCATGCTTTGCTCGAACTTTTGCCGTTGCGTTAGAACTGGTCTCTGTTGTCACTTGCGAAACCAACTGTCGGCTGGTGTGTGTAAACGTGCAGATTAAGAGCCGGTAATATTATAATAAGATCCTCTTCCTACGTCAGAAGGGGAATGAAATCTGATTGGCTTATTTTTTGACATGCTTGCAGAGAAAGGCTCACCTAAACAAAGTTAATGGGTTTCACTTTTTTTTTCACGTTACCTGTGTTGGTAGAAGCACCGGGGACCCGATTATAGCACATAAAATGTCAGATTTTTATGATATGTCCTCTTTAAATTGGTCCTGTTCTTCAGTGTACATTAAAAGCTTTGAGGGCTCTAACATGCATTATATTTCACCCATCATCACATTCATTATTTGTGTTTCGACAGCTTCTATTGAGAGCCCTGGATACCATGGTGGAGACGGACCCCCCTCTTACTACGGCAATGATGAGTTTACAAACTCTGGCTGGGAAGATAAGAGTATCCGACAGGCCTTCATTAGAAAGGTGAACAGTAAGAATCAATCACTGTATATAAATATTATACAGTCAAACCAAAATTTATTCAGACACCTTCAACATTTCTCACATTATCACAGTTTATTAGCTATAATTTAGAAAATGGTAATAAAATATGACAAACTCAGAGTTATGAATATTTCACTGGTTTTGTCCGTCCTTCTGTTAGACTCTCACACATGAATTATGTTGAATATCTGTCAGCTGTTAAATTTAACTACACAATTAGTAATAATACCAGTTTAGCTCAACCAGTTACCAAGCAATGCTTCATGTTGTTCAGTCTGTGCTGTAAAAAGGTGCATTAGCAATTAAAGAAAAAACACTTCAGCAAAACATGATCAGCTCAAAGTGTCCCAATCATTTTTGGTCTAAAATTTTTATAAATGTTACTGGTAGTCACTGTATGAAGAATTTTTGGGTATAATATGTCACAGTTTACTTTATTTTGCTCTCCTCACTTACATAAATTAATTATAGTGTATAAATATCAAAAATGATATCTGGTGTCTGAATATTTTTTGATTTGACTAAGTAGCAGTTCAGTGTGTTAAAGAGAAACACTCTCTCCTCAGGTGTTTATGGTCCTGACTGTGCAGCTGCTGGTCACTTTCTCTTTTGTTGCCATTTTCACCTTTTCAACTGACGTCAAATTGTTTGTACGGAGAAATCGGTGGACGTACTACGTGTCCTACGCAATCTTCTTTGTGTCACTTATCCTTCTCAGCTGTTGTGGAGACTTTCGCCGCAGACACCCCTGGAACTTGGTGGCACTGGTACAGATGCACATATTTACACTATTATTCAGTGTTTTTATATGTAATATATCCAATATTGTTTATTATACATGTGTTATATATTTTTTTTATTAATATACATTATATATTTATATTTTCTATATATATATACACATATATACTTACATGCATGCATGCATACATACACACACACACACACATACACACACACATACACACATATATATATATATCAGGGTTCTGCGGGTCCTTAAAAATTCTTAAGTCTTAAATTTGGTTTGAGCAAATTTAAGACCATAAAAAGTCTTAAATATAATGAAAAAAGTCTTCATTATTTTATGAGATCTTAAATTTAGGGATGGAAAAACAGAGTAGCCGTGATTCAGAAATGTGATTTATTATATATTAGTTATTATACGTGTTATAATTTAGCTATATATAACTTCTAAAGTCTATGATTCAATTAAATAGATGTGAGCGCTGCACGTTCAACAGGATCTCAGTTCGCAATCAGTGAATACTGCACATTTATGCCTAACGATTACATTATGGTTTTTATATTATAATATGTTGTAGATGGTTGTAAGAGAGCACATTTATGTCTCATCTTTTTGAATGAGTAGCTGGAAACAGTAAAGCATAAACATTTCAAAATAAGAGTCCCGGTGTATTTTGGGGCCGTTTATGATTAAAAGTCCGTCATTATGCATACTTTTTTTTCCCCTGGCTATTATTGGTGTTTTGGTTACACAATAAATAATATCTGACATTTAAATCTATGTAAACTCTTGCATCTTCGCCCCATCACAGGAAAGACAGGCTACGAAGATTAATTAAAATCACATTTAATATATAGATTTTTTTAGTATCGGCACAATACTAACTTTTTATTGCCTTTCTTTAAAAACACATATTGTTACCGCAAAATCCAATATGGATGGACCTCTACTTCGTGTGTTCAATTTTAATTCACATTTATTTGTATAGCGCTTTTCACAATACACATTGTTTCAAAGCAGCTTTACAGAAAATGCATGAGTCCACATTACAATTTAGAGTGATCTGTTATCAGAGGTAACTGTCTAAGTTATGTATTTTCAGAAATGTACATATACAAATCACAGGTTGCTAAAAAAATGTATTAAAAAATTCAATAATTTATGCAAAAAATGCATTTAAACAATGTAATAATTTAAGGCAGAAACAATGAGCTTATTGAAGTAATGTGTATATTGATATATGAGAACATTAACCAATTTCAAATAAATATGTAAATATTTTCCGTGTCTTTCTCAGTCCATCCTGACGCTGAGTCTGTCGTATATGGTTGGAATGATCGCCAGCTTCTACGACACTGATACGGTCATCATGGCTGTGGGCATCACTGCCATCGTCTGCTTTTCCGTTGTGCTTTTCTCACTGCAGGTTCGTTACTCACGACCCTTTATTCACAACAGCTCAGCGCTCTGGACCGTTTAACTAGCAGTTTGGTCATTTCTTTATGTGCACTATTTCATTTTATACACGTCACCAAAAACAGGATAATGGCAACATGTATACATTTAAAAGGATAGTTCATCCAAAAATGTGTTATATTTTTTGGAGCTTATACCAGACATGGTCTAATTCCTTAAAGCTGAATTCATTTCTGAGCTTTAAAGGTGCAGTGTGTGATTTTTAGCGGCAACTAGTGGTGAGGTTACGAATTGCAACCAACAAAAGTTACGGTGGCCGACAGGAAAATATCTCGTCGTCTGAGACAGCAGAGAGTAGCAGTTCAGCAATGAGGTTTCTTTACAAGGATAAATTAAGGAATTATGTTTACTTCATTATTCAGTAAAACTATATGTTATTGCGATTATTATTGTTACTTGTTCATCATTGTGTCAGTGTTTTATTCGCTGAACTAAGCTTGCTTCCTTGCACGAAGAGCAACATAGTAACGAAACGCGTTTGTCCGTTTAGGGCCACCGTAGAAACATGTCAGCGCATTTCAATGTAAGGGAGCCCGCGGTGTGTGTAGACAGAAACTGCTCATTCTACGGTAATACAAATATAACGGTTCATTAAGTAAGGTCTTTATACACCACTGAAAACTTCTTTTTCAAGGTAGTGAGGAAACGCGCTCTGTAGCGCTGTGTGTTCGCTGTCGGCTACGCTAGAAACATGACCACACAATATGTCGACCTCCATAGAAAGGGGAGCCGCGGTTATGGAGATATAAATGATCATTCTAAGGTAATAAAAACATAACGGTTCATCATGCAAGGTCTTTATACACCACTTAGACCTAGTTATGGATCTATATTGCATTTCTGTCAACAGATCCTCAGAAATATTACACAATGCACCTTTAAGGCCAAAGATGATAACAATAAAAAAAATATAGTTCTAATAATGGTTCTAAATGTAAAATAATAGCACAACTATAAGAGAGAAATAAAATCGTTGGAATCAATTTCAGGCTCTTCAATTTCTCTGGCTTTATTTTTCAGCCAATCAGAATCCATCCTGCTTTAAGAGCTTGAGCATTTAAAGCGGCAGATGACAAAACTGCAGTGTGCACTTACAGTCAAACCACAAATCATTCAGACACCAATATCATTTTTACTAGTGTGTGCAGGACACTATAGTTAATTTATGTAAGTGAGGAGAGCAAAATAAAGTAAACTGTGACGTATTATACCCAAATATTCTTCATACAGTGACTACCAGTACAAATCTATAAAGATTTGGGACCAAAAATGATTGGGACACTTTGAGCTGCTCATGTTTTGCTGAAGTGTTTTTTCTTTAATAACTAATGCACCTTTTTACACCACAGACTGAACAACATGAAGCATTGCTTGGTAACTGGTTGAGCTAAACTGGTATTATCTAATTGTGTAGTTAAATTTATAAGCTGACAGATATTCAACATAATTCATAATTTATGAGAGTCTAACAGAAGGATGGACAAAACCAGTGAAATATCAACTGAGTTCATAACTCTTGAGTTCTTGTCATATTTTATTACCATTTTCTAAACTATAGCGAATAAACTGATAATGTGAGAAATGTTTGAATAAATTTTGGTTTGACTGTATAATAAAGAACGTTATCGTCTGCGATGCTAATATAGTCATCGTTCTTGGTGTGAACGGGCCTTTAGAGCTTGACTGTTGTTGTTTTTTCATGCGATAAACCACCACTGATGACCATTATTCTTCCCTTTTTCAAAAACAGAGCAAATATGACTTCACCTCCTGCTATGGCGTTCTTTTCGTGTGTTTGATTGTCCTGCTCTTCGCCTCTATCCTCTGCATGTTCATCCAAAACAAAATCCTGCACATCGTCTACGCTTCGATCGGGGCGCTGCTGTTCACCTGCGTGAGTACTGCTTTACTGAACTCACATCTATACCAGAGAATGTCTAATAAGGGGAGAACTGTAACTCTCAGTAAACTTCCGGCTTCTGAACTGGTTGCAGTTCCACTCTGGCTCCATATGAGGGCGCTCACAGGACGAGTGCAGAATGAATGGAGGTCTATGGAGCTATACCCCTCAAAATCCACTTTTCTCAGGATATCATTTTTTGTCTAGTAATTTGAATGTTGTATTCGAAAGGAGATGCAAAGAAAGTACACATTGCTGGGTGTTAGATTTTTTAGAGGCACTTACTTGCTTTAAAAAGTATTTTAAAGACCTAACGACATTAGGCTCCGACAGACGGAGGTTCTGAAGAAATACTTCAGGAGCCTTATCGATACGGTACGCAGCACATCGCCTGAAACATCGATTATTGTGTCTGGACCGCTTCCTACGTACCGACGAGGGCATGAAAAGTTCAGTAGATTATTCGCGCTAAATGAATGGTTATTGTCATGGTGCAATGAGCAGAAACTGATTTTTGTAAATAATTGGAATCTGTTTTGGGAGCGACCAAGGCTCTTCCGTGCTGATGGCTTACACCCAAGTAGAATCGGGGCAGATCTTCTGTCGGATAACATCTCCAAGATGTTAAATACCATTTGACTAGTAACCAAAAATCCAAATCACAGTCTCTACTGCACCAATTTAATAGATATTATTATCTATTAATCTAGAAAAAATCTAATTGTTATTAAAACAAAAAATCTCGCTATTAGTGAACAAAAACAATTTCTAAAGCTAGGTCTTCTAAACATTAGATCGCTCACACCTAAGGCGGTTATTGTAAATGAAATGGTCACAGATAATAATTTCGATGTTCTGTGCCTTACTGAAACCTGGCTTAAACCAAATGATTATTTCGGTCTAAATGAGTCTACTCCGCCAGGATACTGTTATAAGCATGAGCCCCGTCTGATCGGTCGTGGCGGCGGTGTTGCAACAATCTACAGAGATATCCTTAATGTTACTCAGAAAACTCGTCATAAGTTTAATTCGTTTGAAGTGCTTGTGCTAAATGTTACGCTCTTAGATGTAAGAAAAAAATCCCTATTATCTCTAGCATTGGCTACCGTATATAGACCTCCAGGGCCTTACGCCAATTTCTTAGAAGAGTTTGCTGACTTTCTATCAGATATTTTGGTCATTAGTGATCTTTAGAATCGAGTGGAAAGACAGTATGTCACTTTATAAAAAGGCACTTAAAACGGCCAGGGCTGAGCACCTCAGCAAATTAATAGAAAACAACCGAAATAATCCAAGGTTTTTATTTAATACCGTGGCTAGACTAACAAATAAACAGACATCGTCTGAACAAAATACCTCGTTACAGTTTAGTAGTAATGATTTCATGAACTTCTTCACCGAGAAAATTGAAAGCATCAGAATCAAAATCGTAAACGTTCGATCTTTGCTCGCGCCTTATAATTCGGCCGCAATTATCACCCCGCAAGAACAATTACAATGCTTTACAACCATAGAACAAAAAGAGTTAAATAAACGTATCACTTCATCTTAAACAACAACATGTTTATTAGATCCTATACCAACTGAACTACTGAAAGAAGTGTTACCTATAGTGGAAGAGCCTCTTCTCAATATTATTAACTCATCTTTATCTTTAGGTCATGTTCCAAGAACGTTCAAGCTGGCAGTTATAAAACCTCTTATTAAGAAACCACAATTAGATCCAAATAACCTAGCAAATTACAGACCCATTTCGAATCTTCCATTTATGTTAAAAATATTAGAAAAAGTTGTGTCCGCTCAACTCGGCTCTTTCTTGCAAGAAAACGACATCTATGAAAAGTTTCAGTCTGGATTCAGGCCACATCATAGCAATGAAAATGCGCTTGTTAGAATCACAAATGATTTACTTTTAGCTTCGGACCAAGGCTGTATCTCAGTACTAGTTTTACTTGATCTTAGTGCTGCGTTCGATACTATAGATCACACAATACTCTTAGATCGACTACAAAATTACACTGGTGTTCAAGGACAAGCATTAAGCTGGTTCAGGTCATAATGTTAGTTAGTCCAAAATGCAGCCGCTAGAGTTCTTACTAGATCAAGAAAATATGATCATATAACACCGATTTTATCATCACTTCATTGGTTACCTATAAAGTTCCGTATTAAATACAAGGTATTGCTTTTGACTTATAAAGCTCTAAATGGTTTAGCTCCAGTCTATTTAACGGATCTTCTATCGCCTTACAATCCATCGCGCTCTTTAAGATCACTAAATTCGAGGCTTCTGGTCATTCCTAGGATATCCAGATCCACCAAAGGAGGCAGAGCATTTTCACATTTAGCTCCGAAGCTCTGGAATAGCCTTCCTGATATTGTTCGTAGCTCAGACTCGCTCTCCCAATTTAAAACTAGACTGAAGACGCATCTATTTAGCCAGGCATTCATATACATTTTTTATCTTACAGTTACTGTAAATTCGGCCTCTAGTTCATAAACGCCAGAGGAGAACTGGCCCCCGACTGAGCCTGGGTTCTCCCAAGGTTTTTTTTTCTCCATTGGGTCATCTGATGGGGTGTTAGGACACCATTAGGTCACTGGATGGAGTTTTTCGGTTCCTTGCCACTGTTGCCTTTGGCTTGCTCAGTTGGGGATATTCAAATGAATTAACCAATCATACCATTGATCAGCTCTACCAAACTTGGATGTCTTTTTTCCAGTAATAAACAAACATTGTTAAGTTGTTTTGATTGATACTGTGAAGCAGCTTTGATACAATCTGTATTGTGAAAAGCGCTATATAAATATATTTGACTTGACTTTTAAAATGTCAATGACGTCATACACATCGTGCGACCAGAGATACTGCTTTACGGCAATCCTTCTGTCACTTTGGTGCTTTCGCGCTCTGCATTTTCTTTTCTCTCGAGGCATCGACAACACAGCTAACATAAGTACTCGTTCATTCAACTATCGACCTATAACCCATGTTGAACTTGCTAAACCTACAATCAAATCTGAGATTTCTCAACGGCAATCGGGTGAAAGAGACAAATTCAGCCGTCTAGCTCCATAGACTCCCATTCATTTTGCACTCCGGGCGATCGCCCCCCAGTGGAACTCTGGTGGAACTACAACCAAAATTTGGTACAATAGGGCTTAATAGGGAGTGAATAGGCTCTCCGTAGACGGGCTCTGTCTATACCTTTTTCAAGGAAATTAAAATTAAATTCATCAGACCTTTAAGCCTTTACTTGCATTAATGAAAACTTTTAATATGCATTCAAGCTGTCAGTATATTAAGATATTCATGTGAAGTTGTACATCTGAGCTTCTCTTGGGTTTGATTTAGTTCTCTGCTTCACACACAGACCTTCATCTCTTCAGCTTTTACTTTTAACTACTTCAGAAACCACAATTTACTTTGAACTTTAGAAAAGACGTTTTATTGTGAATTCCACACTTCATTAAGTTACACAACTGTTTTCAACAAGATAATAAAACTTGATTTTCAAGTATCAAAATAGAACACTATAGTGGATAATGATGACGTAACACTGGTTTCTCAGTGAACTGGACTAAGAGCTTTGCCTTTATACATAAAGATTAATCCTCTGGTGCAGTTTAGTAATTTTTGACCGAAGAATGTTTTTTATTTTTATTTTTTTACTTAATCTGAATGGTACAAAACTTGGTAATGGTTTTGGCAATTTAAAAAAATAAAAATAGACATGATTCAAAAAGGTTAAATGGTCCTGAAAAAAAGAACCCCAATTTTTTTCGCTCAAAGATTTCTTCTAGTGGAAGCATTTGGTACTGTGCCCAAACAAAGCTAATTTTTTGAGAAATCAACCTCAAATTGGAACACGTCTTATGGCTTTGATTTTCTCACATTTTTTGAGTAAAATGTGTTTTGAAAAATATATATTTTATTTAAAATGGAAAAAAAAAATTCAAGTTCAAGTTGGAAATTTCATTTTCAGGTCAATGCTCAAAAAGTAAATAAATGGATTATAACTTAAAACATAAAAATAATTTAGTACCATAAAGTCCTCTAAAAATACAAAATGTTAAAAAATAGTACAGTAGTAAAATATAGTGCAATCATTTAATTGAAATAAAAAAACAAAACAAATTGGTCATTTTTCACCGCCACACAAAAAGAGCACCAGAGGATTTAAATAACCGTATATGAATGGTTATGGTTTTTTTTGTGGTACATGTATAATGTTTTACCATCTGTCTTAAACTGGGTCACCAAACTTAGGCGCATTTGAAGCCTCCAATTTTCCAGTCTGACTGGCTGTGTAAAAGTCTTTCGGCGCAGTGAGATTCAGCATTTGAAACTCAAATTGTTGGAACAACAGGAAATGATGACATATGCTACCATTCAAAAGTTTGGGGTCGTTATGATTTAAAAAAATATATATTTTTAAAGGAATCTCTTCTGCTCATCAAGGCTGCATTTATTTGATCAAAAATACAATAAAAACTGTAAAAATGTTCTACTACGTGATCAAAGCTGAATTTTCAGCATCATTACTCCAGTCTTCAGAGTCACATGATCCTTCAGAACTCATTCTAATATGCTGAAGTAACATTTCTGATTATTATCGATGTTGAAAGCAGTTGTACTGATTCATAGTTTTGATACTCTTTTTGTCAGGAATCTTTGACAAATAGAAAGCTCAGAAGAACACCAGGATACTTGAAAATGTCACAATATTCCTCATTTAAATAATCTTTTTGTGTGCGATGTTGCTGTTTGAGCATGAAAAAGGTCTGCATTTACAAGGTTTTTTTCTATATCAGTGTCACTGTTTCTGAACTCCATTGTAGTCTTGAGTTTCTTCCAGGAACGAACTCATCACAATATTTAAAAATAAATACATACCTCATTATAATAATTCATACGCAGAATAAAGGGGCGGGGCCTGGTTGAGTTAGTTAGTAGTGTGTTAAACTGGCGGTTATGCTAAGGGACGGGACATTTCCCAAACACACTCAAAGCGCTCGACCAATCAGAACACACTGATCCAGCCGACCAATCAGAGCACAGTGTGCTTTTCAGAAGGAGGGGCTTCATAGAGACAGGAAGTAAACAGAGCGTTACTGACAGACTGGGAAGAGAGGAGCCGCAACAATGGAGAATATGAGGAAAATAATCAACATTCAAGCAGGAAAACCTGTTCTAGTAGAGTCTGAAAACAACATCAAGACTTTGTAGAAGCACATAATAGATCCTCTTTCAGACATTTTAGACTGTGTTGTGACTGGTTAGAAAAGGTTGACAAATGCAACCAAACGGTGTTGGTAGTCACACAACATGAAAGTGACTCTCAGTGCTCGTTTGTTTCTTCACAGTTTCTGGCTGTGGACACTCAGCTTCTCCTGGGGAACAAGAAGATGTCCATCAGCCCAGAGGAGTACGTCTACGCAGCTCTGAACCTTTACACGGACATCATCAACATCTTCCTTTACCTCCTGACCATCATCGGGCGCGTAAGGGACTGAGAGAACAAGGGAAATGCGGGAATAATGCATCACCTCACCTTTCCTCATATTCTTCATTTATTCCTCTCTCACATTCTCACATGTACAGGTTGGTCAGGTCAAAAAGCTCTCTTCTGGGCAATTGCAAAAATCAACCTATATAAATTCATCTAAGAACCCATTTGAATGTAGTTCGTCTGCATTGCTCCTGTTAAAACCGCTTCTGTGATTCTGGAGATTTATGATATGATTCAACCGTTGCATTTAAAAGGCATGGCAGAAATTTCACCCTTTTGCACGTGTTTAACACATTGAAGGAGAACGAAAGTGCAACGGGTGTTTATATGTCAGAGTTATGAACACTATTAATACTAATGCTCTCCACTAGTCAATATAAAGTCTATAAAGCATGATAGTCAGACAGACACAGATCCTCCTCTAGCTGTAAATCGTCAAAGGTCTGATTGCGTTTTTAACATCACCGCTTTGCAACTTAATAAAACACCAATATATACAGTCCAAGATTACAAACGGTTGTACAGTTGACCGTATTATCTTCAGTATAACTGATAAAGTAAAATAAAGCCTGTATATAGTTTATTTCTGTTTCTTTTGAGAGGAAGGTGAGGTCGTCTTAACATTTATGAAATCGTTCCAACGGTCAGTATTTGAGGCTCAAACACTACATGACTCTTTTCTCTTTCAAGCTGACTACTTTATTTTATTTTTCATTCAATAGATGTTTTGTTTTGTTTTTGTGCGTGTGAATGAGTCGAAAAGATTCCCTTGTTTTAACTAATGCGATTGAAATATTGGATTATATGATGCTTTTGAAAGCATCACTAGTTGCATGTTAACTTGCAAAATATGTGCTGGAATTGAAAATAACAGGATATTTCTAGGATGATTCCTGTAATTGATGTTTTTGTGGTTATTTATGAGTTATTTATTGAACTGCCAGAGGGTAATGGAAGAAAGGCTCATTTTAAACTATCCTAGAAATTAAAGAGCGCAAATTTAAACACAAGCAAGCATATTAAGGATATAGGGATGGATTTCTGTATATTAAAGAATATCCACTCCAGATGGTTTCAGATGTAAATGTACGATTAATTAGTTAATTCATAATAACATTGACTGATATGTCATGTTATCCAGCCTTGCATGTGGAGCTGCTGAACACTAAACTGGCTGTGAAAGACATGGGTGAAGAAAATATTGACTTTTTATTTTTTGTTGTTTGTTTTAATAAAATGTTTGTCTTCATAACTAACTTCTGCATAAGTAAAGCTATAGTGGATTGAGTGTGTTTTGGGCTTGTAGATCTCTTTGCACTGTACATTTGCATTAAACTGAAGTTAAATTATATTCTCCTGCAGCCTGTTTGTGTTTCATTACAAGAATAAAATGAGAGGAAAACACGGCTGAAATCTTGTTTTCTTGTGCTCTCGGATTGCAAAGCATGTCACATGACCTGAACTGTTGAAAAAATGGTTATGAGATCAATTATGAGTCAGCATCTTTGAAGAAATTGCTCGAGTGAATCACTTAGAGACCGTTTCATTCAAAGTGAATAAAAAAATTAATCATAAAAAAATAAAATAAACTACAGCTGTTGTTAAAATTCATCTTATGTAAAACTATGAAACATTGACTAGTGTTTTTGATTTATTAGCATTTGTTGCTTAAACGTTCTATTCTTTACTAAGTAAATAAAAAGTGAAGTGTAACATAACCTTTGTTTTTCATGTAAACAGGGTTTTTGAGTTTTACTAGTCCTCATTAACAGCTTTGTTTAGACAAATTGTGGATTTATATGATCACATGCTCACTTTGACATTAAGTAATGATATACACATACAGTTGTCAAAAACAATAGCATGTGTATTCTAAAGGAGGAAAAGCTCACTTAAAAATGAAACCGTTTAATATAATTTAAGTTGAAATGACTTAAACATCCAAGTTGATAGTACTTAGATTAGTTATGATAGAGGATATTGTATTTACACAGGTTAAAGATGAAGAGGATATTTTATTTACACAGGTTAAAGATGAAGATGAATCTGCAGTTGCGTTCTTGAAAAGCTCTAAAAATACACACTTTCAAAAATTATATGATCAATATAAAATATAATAACTCATCCAAATAAATTAAGCCATTTAAAAAAAATTCTATAAGCAATACAAGATTCAACTATTTTTTTAAGTCAGTTTAATGTAATTTAAGTTGAAATGACTTAAACATTTGATGGAGAGACGATATATCGATCTGTTACTGACCTGTGAACTTCACTCTTATGAACTGAATTGAATGATTCACTTCCTAGTTAAACAGTTCCATTCAAAGTGATTCACTTCATATTACACGTGTTTTATGATTCAACAGTCAAGAAGAGTCATGAATCTTTCAATTTTTATTTTGCAATTGTTTTTATTTCCACAGGTAATAAATGAAGAGGATGTTTTATTTACACGGGATGATGATGATGATCTTCATCAGGAGGAGCTGTAGATGCGGTTGTGCTTGTTGATCCGCAAGTGCTTCAGTTTGGGATCATTCCTGTAGCGTTCGAGCAACAACTCTCTCTCTCTTCGCTCCTTCTCCTTCATTGTTTTCTTCTCCTCCTTTCTCCTCCAGGTGAACAGAAAAAGTGGGAGTTTTCTTGTGCACTTTTCATGGACGTTCACATCGCGCTGGATCTCATTCTTGGGAATGTCAGGAGAAGCCGTGAAGTCTCCCATTTCACTGGGATCATCCTCAAATCCCTGGATCTCCTCCACTTCGCTCGCCCACTCTTCCTCCTGCACCTCTCTCTCCTCCTCCTCGTTCTCCATCCAAGCAAACATCTTTCCCGGTTTGGCTTCGGCCTCCGGCGTTCGGGAGCGTTTGAGTGAGTCCCGGAAGGTTTTCCCGGTGAACTCCACGTACTCGTTCTCCTCATCCTCGATGTCCACCAGCAGGAGTTGGGAAGAAGGGAATGGATGAGGCTTCCGGCTGGGAGGGCGTTTGGGAGAACACACTCGTCTCAGGGAAAACAGCTCATCCGGTGCAGGAATTGGACGTGGAGGAAGACGTTTGAGAGGACACACTCGGGATGAAGAGCGTTTGAGGGAAACGACTTCATCGTGATCCTCTTGAATCCGGGAAAAGTCCTCCTCGGATGCGGGAACTGGTTTCTGAGGATGAGTGTGTGGTTTTGTCACTGGCGGCAGGAGTTTGAAGCGAGCGGATGGAAGAGCGACGTGTTCGGAGACAATGGGAAACATCGGGATTTCTCCCTCTATTGGCTTCAAGACGGAAGATCTCACTGGATCCAGAGGTTTGACCTCCACGAGAAGAACCGTTGTCTTCCGTTTTCTCTCCTTCCTTTTCTTTTCTCCAGCTTCTCCAAGCTCAGGTCCTCCATCCATCAGCTTTTCCAGACTGAGCTTCTCTCTCTTTTTCTGATGCACACGTCCATTCTTCTTCTTTATCTTTTCAAGTGTGTCTCTGTCTGTTTCGGCCTCATCTTTATGTCTTCCTCCTCCTCTTTCCTCCTCTCTCTCTCCATGCTGGCTCTTCTCAGGTAACGTTACCTTGGCAGTGAAGGCCTCACACTCCTCCGGAAGTTTCTCTGGTTCTTGCGCCGCTCTCTGCGGCAAGAAGTGTGTGGAACACTCCAACAGTTGTCTACACACACGGCTGAACAGCGTCATCATGGACACCGAGTGTTGCAAGTCGATTCAATATTTGTGGTGGATATCTGCAGAAAGTCTTTCGATCTGTTCTCTCCAATATAACACACCAACAGCAGAACAGAGTCAGAGCTGCAGTTTAAAGATGAAGCTCCACTATGATGTCAGAACATTTAGAACTCTCAACTATTTGAATGGCTACAGAAGCAACACACACACACACACACACACAAATATATATATGAAACACTCCTCCTGCCTCCAAATATTAAATTGAGATAGTAGAAATAAATTGAGTTCACTTTTAAGAAACTATAGTTTTAATGTAGAACAATACAGTAAATCAGTAATATTATGAATATAATTACAGCTTAACATAAAAAATATACATAAAATTGGGGGAAAATGTGTATATTAAATAACTATTTTAACATATAAAATATATGTAAATATTAATATTTAAAATGTAATTTATTCTTGTATACGGACGGCAAAGCTGATTTTTCAGTCACATGATCCTTCTAATGTGCTGATTTGCTGCTCAAGAAACATTTCTTATTATCAATGTTGAAAAATATTTCTTATTATTATCAATGTTGTTGTTCTTAATATTTTTGTGATTTTTTGTGTGAAATTGTCTTCATCTGCTCCCTCTGTATGCCTCGCAAAACTACAATTCCCGTCGAAGATGATTAAACTCATATTATATTGTTTAGTAGTCTACACTTTGAAGAGGAGCTGAAACTGCGGTCTAGTGTCTAGTGGTCATCGATGCGATTTATAACGTCCTCTAACATTGCGCGGTGAGTCTGCGCATGCGCCGTGTGGTAAACCAAACCAGCCTGGGAATGTTTAGCTAGCGTGAGGAGTTATTAGCTTTAATATCCTCGACCTTCGGGTGCTTGGTGTGGGCAAGGAGCGTTTTCTACCCAACATTTACTTGTAATTGAAAATGTCCGTGTTCTCGGAGCCTGCTTTGGAGAAGAAATTATCAGAACTGAGTAACTCCCAGCAGAGCGTGCAGACCCTTTCACTGTGGCTCATCCACCACAGAAAACACTCCAAAACCATCGTCAAAGTCTGGTATAACGAGCTGAAGAGAGGTAAGGAGAGGCACATTTCACACCAAACACCTAGATGAGCTTTAAAATGCGAGATTATCTCATGTTTTGACGTTTGGAAACGAAATTAAACAGCACATGTAGCAAACAAGCTAGTATTGCAAGCTAGTAGCTTAGCTCATCTAAGTTACATGTTTTGATTCCCTTGCAGGTTATGAATCAAAACCTCAATTATTGACTGATTTTCTTTATCAATCAATCAACATCACATCAGCCTGCATAACAATAGCAATAATTGAGGCACGTGTGTTAGGTCAGTTTCACTTCTGCAAACGAGAGTGAGTCTCACAGAAGAAATATTCAATATAATATCTTAATTAGATATATTTTCTTCAGTTATTGATGCTCCCACTGACCCTGGCAGCCATTTTGAAGCATCTACTACTCATTTGTTTCCCTACTATGGCATATATGGGGTTTTGGGACACAGCCTTTATTTATAGTATTTTTTCTACTCTTGTAAAAATGGAAATACTAACACACACACAAACAATCAATCAATCAATCAATCAATGAATGACTGTACTTGTACCTAGACCCTTTCACTCTCCTCTGTGTGTTGGGACACACACCTGCTTTGCTTGGACACTCAGTCTGATGGCTATTATTAGTACAATAACTAAGTTTTTGGCTTTGATATTACTGGTTTACCCCAGAAATTTCAGCAACCACAAATTTGATTTTGGCCTAAAATAGTTATGGATGGAAATAGTGAGGTTTAAAGTGAGGTCTAATTTGCCCAAAAATGAAAGTTATGCCATCATTTTCATACCTGTTTAAATCTCTGTATTCTGCTGAACACAAAATAAGTTATTTTGAAGGATTTTTGTAACCATACAATTGTGAGGCACCATTGATTTCCATATTTGATTTCCATTTCCATTGATTTCCATATTTTGAAGAATGTTTGTTACCAAACCATATCTGGTCCATATTGACTTCCATACTATGGGAAAAAATACCATGGAAGTCAAGGGGACCAGAAACGGTTTGGTACAAACATTCTTCAAAATATTTTCCTTTGTGTTCAACTACCAGTGAACTATCACTTTAATTAGTGCTTCTCCAATGGTGCAATGGAGTAGTAATGTTTAAAATTAGTTTGGCTGAAATATGAAGGAGCGGTAAGAACTTTACAACAACTTTAATCACGCATGTAGTTTTTTAATTACCCAGTTAATTGCAGTTTTGTTTCTTTTTTCAGCTAAATAAAACCTTTAATTTCATTTTGGTACACCACTGTTTACCAGTACGTAATAATCCAACTTCACCATAGCTTTGTTTCATTGCTTTATCAGTTTCTATTTAAACGTCATGTCGCCACAGATTTTTGTCTCTATGTGTGTATAGATTTAGGTACTTACCAGTAATTGCATAGGGACAGTTTATTAGGCGTTGTGGTTGCCAGTGTTATCATAGATCTGCACAGTTGGGTTTTTTTTAATCTTCTCGCAGACATCATAAACCTGTCTGATCCTGTATAACCACTGAAGGTTTGCCATAATGTTGCACCATTGTGATAATGATGCATTATGTGCTGTAGGAGTCTGGTTTCTTTGATCAGCTCGGTTGTATTAGTGCGTGCAAACATTTATTATTAAGGTGCACATTAAACGTATTGTCTTTAGGTCTCAATCAGGCTTTGAATGTACGGTTTAATGACTAATTTATGTGTTTGGAAAACTAGTCTGTTTACTCTGGTAATTGTCATGTGTTTGACTTGTTGCTCAGTGATGACATGGAAAGTTTAATCTCACATGATTGAAATAAGTGAATGCAAGGCGAGGTATGAAGCCACTGGGAAGTTTGGTGTCAATCGAGATTAGAAATTGCTCCATCTTCCTATATGAAAACGGACGATCATTGATTTCTAATCAGAGTTTTTTCTGCTATTCAACTAGGGATGCACCGATATGAAAATTTTAGCCGATACGATAACCGATAATTCTTCATATTTGAAAGCCGATAAACCTAAATCCAAATTTTTATATAATTTTTTTTTTTAGAGCCTGATTACAAAAACAAGTCCCAAAGCCGCATCCCAAATAGAATTATAATGTTCTCATTGTGTTTTTATGTAGTCGATTTTGTGCCGCACATGTTGTACTTTACTGAATTTTCCTTTTTGAAGTGATTCCAATCATATTTCAGCAGATTCAAAAGCATCATGTCGAACAGTGCACATCTGTCTCAGCTGAAGGAAATAATGCATTATTTATCGGCTTTAATATAGCGGGCAAATTTTCTTATATGGCTGATAACAATTACGTTAAAAAATAAACACATCATGCGTTCCTAAATTCAACCAGGGTCTGTTTTCTGGTACCGGGTTGTTTTATTTAGACCTAGGCTTTAGATTACTGCATGCAATGGCACAGCAGTGCTAAAATAAAATAATTTCGGGATTTCATGCCTCGCTCCCACTGATTACTGAACGTTACGTTATTCTTTATTGTTGTTTAGCCTAGTTCAGTGGTTCTCAAACTTTTTTTCACCAAGTACCACCATAATGACCAATATGAAAATACAGTAGTGTAAATGCTTAGTAGGCCTAACTATTCAGCTACAATTATGCACAGCTCAAAAATGAGGCAGTTTTATTTCTAATAAGAATATTTATTATTGTCAGCCACTTTAAACATTGTAAAAACACAGTTTGAATATTAACACTGCTCGTTCCTGCTTACAGGTAAATAAATACTTAAATGATTAAATTAAAATGTATTGCACCTAAAAGTGAAATAAAAACTACTGTACTTAAAATATTAAGTAAAAAGTACTGTACTTAATAAAAAAAGAACACAGGCTGAGTATTCATACTTAAGCTTTTTACACGTACATTTAAAATATTCTGGCTGACCGCCAAGAGTTTTTCAAGGCGAACTTATCACTTTATTGTTTCCATGGTGACGTGTCATTGCTTGTCACGTGACACCGCAGCCACAATAGCGCTGAATGACTGATGATCTGCTTTTATTTCCGTTTTTATGAAAACATTCACAAATTTGTTAGCTATGGCATGTAATATCTGATTTTCCGAATGTCAAATATGTGCATGTGGAAGTGTTTTGTTGTTTAAACACCTTTATAACGATCGCGTCAGTTGAGCTATATGCGCCGCCATGTTAGTTTGTCCCACTGTTCAGAGAATCGGATCTGAATTCCTCCACTTCTCCCGAAATACATGAAAGTAAGTGTCTGGTGAACTGGGAGAAGAATAGAGTTAACTTTAAAGTTACTTACACAATGTGTATCTGATATGAATAAAACGTGTCGTCTAATTATAGGGAATGTGAAGGTACGTCACGCAGTGTTGCATTATGGGACGTGGGCGCCATGTTTACAGGCACGATATCGGTTTACCTTTTCGCCGGCCGTTGCTATGGCATTTAATAGTGGGTGTGTTTGGCTAAAACGAGGTCAAATTGAAGAAGAACGGAAGAAATGGAGAAGTTGAAAGAAAAAGAGAAGGGACCCTACCGGGAGAAACTAAATGCCACTGCAAAAAAACGTTATTTGTTTAGCCTAGTTCATTGGTTCTCAATTTTTTCACCAATATTTGCCTCTCCAAGTACCACCATAATGACCAATATGAAAATACAGAAGCGTAAATTATAAACAACTTTGATCCATATGATTTAGCAGCCCAAGACTGGATTACGGATCCAGACGCACTATCTCCGCTCACATATCCGGACATCGTTAATTACCTTGTTTTTGATTTGAGTGCGACGCGTACACTTTGCATGAGTTTAAAAGTTATAAATAGTCCAGTAATTTTATGAAAAAAGGTTGAACAAATTGCAACAGAAGCAAACTCAA
Source organism: Gila orcuttii (assembly GCA_026230005.1). Classification (NCBI taxonomy): domain Eukaryota; kingdom Metazoa; phylum Chordata; class Actinopteri; order Cypriniformes; family Leuciscidae; genus Gila; species Gila orcuttii. Next base: position 2,917,100 of record JAPDVR010000010.1, on the reverse strand, counting down.
CTGATTTTGTATCCTCAATATGTCCTGAGTAAGGAAAAAAAAAAACAAAGAATCCCATTAGGGGAAAGTTACCAAAAATACAAAAATATACCCTATTCATTCGCCTATTAATTCTTTTTCTCACATGAATAGGGTAAACATTTTAACCTTTAGATATCATCATGAAAATTACTGAGTTGATTACTTGCATCAAGACAAACAAAAAATGTATTACAAGTTTTTGGAAATTGTTTATCATGGACAAACGGTGCGTAATCTAATTACCTATGTGCTAATTTGCATAAATACCCAAACAAATCTAAACATTGGGTATAGCAGGTGAAAATATCTTGTTGACATATAACAGTAAAAGACTTAATGTTAAGGTCTGAATGGAACCCATTTACGCTACCCATGAACATTAATGCATAGAGGCAGGAAGAAGTACTTTAGAAACCATCCTTTATTAGGCTAATTATTATTGCAGAGATTGGGTTTGGTACTGGGTCCGTGGGACTGTTTCTGGGGATGAGTCTGAGGGAAGAACAGGAGAATGCAGAAGACAAAAGATAGGTAAAATAAAAAGTGGCTGGATCAAAAATCAAATTACGTACACAATGCACTCAATGCCCAAACCCCATCTCTGCAATAATAATTAATAAAGGCTGGTTTCTAAAGTACTTCTTCCTGCCTCTATGTATTAATGTTCATAGGTAGCCTAAATAGGTTCCATTCCATTAAAGTCTTTTACTGTTATATGTCAACAAGATTCAACAAGACATTTTCACCTGCTATACCCAATGTTTAGATCTGTTTGAGTATTTATAAAAAATACCCCCCAAAAAATTGGGTATTTAAAATATTCACGTGAGAAAAAGAATGAATAGGCTATATTGGGTCTTTTTTGAAACTTTCCCCTAATGGGATTCTTCGTGGCTTTTTTTCCCTTACTCAGGACATATTGAGAGATTGAGTTTGCTTCTGTTGCAGTTTGTTCTAGGTTGACCCCCATTTTGGCTTAAAATGACTGGACTAAAATCCCTTGAAGCTCATGAACAGTTGTACTGGCAAAGGTTAAGATTGCACTTGTGTTTTTGGCCAAGTTATTAAAACAAACAAAATGCTAAATATTCAGCTAAAGTTATGTTATTTTAAAGAGTCATAAGCAGTGGGTTTGAGCAGTTGCATTTTCAATAAAAGAAAATGATTTGCTTGTGGTGGGCAGATTTATTTTTGTAACTCATGTGGTTATGTTGATTAGAAATTAATGAATACATAATTTACATTACATTATTTTTACATTGAAAAAACACTCTCGTTGATGCTGGGATGTTGTGAAAAGTAACGTTTTTCCTCCTGATTGCGGCAACCCACGCGATCCGGCGTCTTCTCGTCAGCTCCTCGACCTGCTTCCCTTGTTTTTTCCAAGAAGAAAAGCTGAAAAAACGTATTCCGTTGTTCAGTTTCCTCCCTGAATGATCATGTGACCTGCTATGGCGACCTGCATCGAGCAGCACTGACCAACCATATCGACGTTTATTTACATCTCGACAGAAAATCCAAACACAGCCTCCAACACACGAATTCAAATACAGTGGGATAGGGCGCGATCCTGTAAATATGGCGGCGGACCCATAATTCAACACGGCGTGACGTCACCTTCACATTCCCTTTAATAGAAATTATTATTATTCCCGCTTCCATAGACATCAGTGTGTATAGTCGGAATATTTCGAGATTAAAGTCGGAATATTTCGAGATTACCACAATCCTGGTTTAAACTTTGTGGCACTTTGACTTCTACGGAAGACTATATTCTTGTAATTTTGACTTTATTCTCAAAATACTACGACTTTATTCTCGTTATGTTTCAAGTTTAATCTCGAAATGCTTCGACTTTTATCTCGAAATGCACTGGCCTAGTTGTTCGTGAATGAGCTCCTTCTTGGCTAATGGGAAGAGATTACAGCTTCAGAATAATATGATCAAGCACAGACAAAATTAGAACTGTTTGTTTGTATATGGGATTAGATGATGGGTGATGCACTGCTATCTTTAGATCATCCATCTCTCTTGAGATCTCACCAGATGTCGTTTCCATAGCAGTTTTCTGTGTTCAGCTGGAATCTGTAACAAGCGTTTCTCACTTGAAAGCCTACCTGTGTTCGCAGACTAACAACGGTTTTTGTTGCCTAGTACTTTTTTGATTGCTATTCAGAATAGTTTTTTCCTCTCAAACATTCAAAGCCAATGGTATAAATGATTTGATTAAAAGAATGTATTTTTTAAAGATCACAAGTATTTATAGCATTATTCCTCCCTAGACGTCCTATTAGACCTAAGACGTGTTGTTTTCTTCTCTTTGTCTCTGTACAGCCCAGGTTTCTCGTAAACTGACCTTCCTGTATCTTGCGAATGATGTAATTCAGAACAGCAAGAGAAAAGGACCAGAGTTCACAGACGACTTTGCGCCAGTCATTGTCGATGCGTTCAAACATGTCTCCAGGTGAGCCAGACCAGTATATTTAGACTGTGTTTTGTGTTTTTTTTTAAATTGTCAAGTTGTTAGGCCTATATTTTTCTTTCTTTCTTAGTGGATCAGGGTTATTGAAATATGCTGAAATAAATTACAAATATTAGTTGAAAAACTTAAACTAAATGAAAATTAGAAATGCTTCCTTGGCAATAAACCGAAATAAGTTGGTTGAAGCACTAGAATTAACTGGAAATAAATACAAGTTAAATAATAAGTTAAACTAATGAAACTTTTAATGACTAATAAAAAAAGCCTAAAACTGAAATAAAAATAAATTAAACCTAATAAAATGACACAAGCACCTTTTTTAAACTAAATTACTACATCGAAAACTACTTAAACTAATTCAACTAAAAGGAACATAAATTAAAAAAAAATGTTTATGGATATATATTAAATTAAAGCATTTAATGTTGATTTGACATGATTAATTAAATATACTGTGTGTGTGTGTATATATATAATATATATATATATATATATATATATATATATGTGTGTGTATATAATTATATAATTAACAATGCTGCAATTAAAAAAATATTTTATATATAATATTCTGTTTTTATATTGCTATCAAATTTCTATCAATTTAACACGCATTTAATTAGATTTTTCTTAGGCAAGTATAATTCAGTCTTAATTTAAGATCTTTCTAATATTTGCATCTTGCTGTAGTGTTGCAATTATTCTTCTTGTGGTAAAATTATATTTACCAAGGATTTATCCTTCCTGTCCAGTGAAGGAGACGAGGGCTGCAAGAAACAGTTAGGTCGAGTTCTGTCCATCTGGCATGAAAGAGCCGTCTATGAGAATGATGTACTGGACAAACTCTCTGACGTCCTGCGTAAGTAAATCACCACACGGTCATACTATTCACTACGGAAGCCATGAACCGCAACGCGCAAAAAAAAAATTTGAATATTTCGAGCTTGAAGTCGGAATATTTCGAGATTAAGGCGAGACACTACAGGTGAATAGGGTAATTTTTTTAACTATCAGATATCACCATGAAACTTTGCCAGTTGATTACCTACATTAAGATGAGAAAAAAATGTATTACAAGTTTTCTGTAATTTAATGTTTAAATATGCAAAAGAGGCATTGTCTAATTAAATATGCGCTATTTTGCATATATTTTTAAAAAACGAAATCTGAGTATTGGACAAAGCCAGGTTCAAAATTATTTTTTCATTGTGTTCACATATCAGATGGGGAAAAAATTACAGAGGGATTTATGGATATCTACTTTTGTTATCCTGTAAATCAGAATATACTGCCAATAGCCTTAAAAAAATTATTTTCACCATGTTTTTGGGAATAAAATGTTATATAAATCAGGCTAGGAATAATATATTTACAAATCCCTCTGTAAATGTCTTCATAATATAACTAGGTACAAGACTGGAAAGTTTGGTGTATATAGGTGCTACTGAAGTGGAGATTTCGGACTTGGAGTATGACAGAAAAGTCATTTTGAGAAAACGGGCTTTAAAGATTTAGCATCAGCCAATGAGATTGCGCATTTAGAGTAAAATCCCCCCTTTTACTTTCGCGATTGGTTGCTGATGAAAAGGAAATGACCATATTTGGATCCGGCAGTCTTGTTCAGGAGAGAGAGAGAGCTTTCTAACGGTGTGTGTGATGACAGGGTGCAGATCGCGATCGCGGATCAGCATGATGATTTATAACGACAAGTTTTGATGAATTTATGAGAAATCTACAGACGCAAACAGACAAAGTGTAGTAAAATAAAGACCTAAATGTGTATTTCGGACTTTTTTTCACCACAAGTCTGACAGAAGACATGTTATTGAAGACAAATATCCCAAAATCTCAAAATTGACCAGTGAAAAAAAAAACATGTTTTTGCCTGCCGTGTCTCGCCTTAAATTCGGAATATTTCGAGATTAAAGTCTGAATATTCCGACTTTAATCTCGATGCTTCGAGTTTAATCTCGTAATTTTAGAAAACATTTTTTTTTTACGGATCTTTTTCTCCTTTTTCACTGATTTGAAAGGTTATTGGGAATATTATATATTTGTTCAAAAAGAAACAGAGTATTTTGTTTTGATGAGTCTTTGCTGAGAAAGTCCTTCACATGTAGAACGTCTCCTCATGACCTACAGAGGTAGAAAAGAAGGCAAAGAAAAGGCCTTACGAAGAAATTAAGGTGAACAACGATGACTTCGCCTCCCAAAGCTCCCCTGGTGAACCTCCACAGGTAGGAAAGAACATGCAGATATTTAGCTACATGTAGGGGTGTGCAATATTCACAAATTATATCTCTATTTTCTGGGATTTTCTCGATAATGAATGTTGAATATTGATATTTAAAATGATTTAAAATAAGAAAAAGATATTTTTAAATGTAATCTTGAAACCGCCAGTAGGTGGCAGCAAGTCACTGATAATGAGCAGTTAATTGAGATTTAACCGAGTCATTGAGATTTAACAGATTCATTCAAACGGCTGATTCATTCAGGAATGAAGCATTTGACTATCTTAGTCATTGAATCATTGCGTTCTCTGTACGCAGCTTAGAGGTGCACCCCTAAACTGTACATCTGCATAATCCAGTGTGTGAAGGCTTGTTTTGTGTCCCAGACTGCAGATCTGATCCGAGCGCTACAGGAGCTTGAGAACGCGGCCTCGAGTGACGCTTCTCTCCGTCAGCGGATCTCTGCTCTTCCCCCAGAGGTGCAGGACTCAGCACTATTGCACAAAGTTACAGGTGAGAACACACGTGCAAACCTTCGCCATGACAGAGAACACGCGTGCAAACCTTCGTCATGACAGAGAACGCGCGTGCAAACCTTCATGACAGAGAACGCGCGTGCAAACCTTCGTCATGACAGAGAACACGCGTGCAAACCTTCGTCATGACAGAGAACGCGCGTGCAAACCTTCATGACAGAGAACACGCGTGCAAACCTTCGTCATGTCAGAGAACGCGCGTGCAAACCTTCGTCATGACAGAGAACGCGCGTGCAAACCTTCGTCATGACAGAGAACGCGTGTGCAAACCTTCGCCATGTCAGAGAACGCGCGTGCAAACCTTCGCCATGACAGAGAACGCGCGTGCAAACCTTCGCCATGACAGAGAACGCGCGTGCAAACCTTCGCCATGACAGAACGCGCGTGCAAACCTTCGTCATGACAGAGAACGCGCGTGCAAACCTTCGCCATGACAGAGAACGCGCGTGCAAACCTTCGTCATGACAGAGAACGCGCGTGCAAACCTTCGCCATGACAGAGAACGCGCGTGCAAACCTTCGCCATGTCAGAGAACGCGCGTGCAAACCTTCGCCATGACAGAGAACGCGCGTGCAAACCTTCGTCATGACAGAGAACGCGCGTGCAAACCTTCGTCATGACAGAGAACGCGCGTGCAAACCTTCGTCATGACAGAGAACGCGCGTGCAAACCTTCGTCATGACAGAGAACACGCGTGCAAACCTTCGCCATGACAGAGAACACGCGTGCAAACCTTCGCCATGACAGAGAACACGCGTGCAAACCTTCGTCATGACAGAGAACACGCGTGCAAACCTTCGTCATGACAGAGAACACGCGTGCAAACCTTCGTCATGACAGAGAACACGCGTGCAAACCTTCGTCATGACAGAGAACACGCGTGCAAACCTTCGTCATGACAGAGAACACGCGTGCAAACCTTCGTCATGTCAGAGAACACGCGTGCAAACCTTCGTCATGTCAGAGAACGCGCGTGCGTGCAAACCTTCGTCATGTCAGAGAACACGCGTGCAAACCTTCGTCATGACAGAGAACGCGCGTGCAAACCTTCGTCATGACAGAGAACGCGCGTGCAAACCTTCGTCATGAGAATACTCGTGCAAACCTTCGTCATGACAGAAGCATCAGACACAGACTGGCTGCAACCGAAATCACATTCTTTCTTCAGTAGGTACTTATTTTGAAAAAAGTAAATGCGTCATGACCACTAAAAAAGTATGTTGTATACAGGTCCTTCTCAAAAAATTAGCATATTGTGATAGTTCATTATTTTCCATAATGTAATGATACAAATTAAACTTTCATATATTTTAGATTCATTGCACACCAACTGAAATATTTCAGGTCTTTTATTGTTTTAATACTGATGATTTTGGCATACAGCTCATGAAAACCCAAAATTCCTATCTCAAAAAATTAGCATATCATGAAAAGGTTCTCTAAACGAGCTATTAACCTAATCATCTGAATCAACTAATTAACTCTAAACACCTGCAAAAGATTCCTGAGGCTTTTAAAAACTCCCAGCCTGTTTCATTACTCAAAACCGCAATCATGGGTAAGACTGCCGACCTGACTGCTGTCCAGAAGGCCATCATTGACACCCTCAAATATTAGATTTTATTTTTATATTTGTAGTTTTCATGTTAATTTTAGTTACATTTTTGCTTTTGTCCGTTTGTTAGTTTTAGGTTTAATTCATTTTTAGTAAAGGGGAAGAGAAACCGGGTTGTGATTTGTGTAAGAAAAAAAAAGTGTGAAATTATATTCGACAACGTTTTTATTAAAAAAATATATTAATGGATACTTCTAAATAGGTTTCTCTTAGAATAATTTTTGAATTCTATCAAATATTAAATTGAAAGATTCTGTGTAATTGTTATTATCGTTATTGGTATACATGTCTGATTTTGTATATTGATTGTTTTTTTTAAGACCAAATTGTTAAATTATTGTAAACAATGTGTTGAAGTGATTGTAATCATAATTACTTAAAATAAATAAATGACAATACTGTTGATTGCCATAAATATACCCATTAATGCTAATATGGCGTTAAATCATAAATATTTAATATTTAGTTAATTTTAGTTTTTATTTATTTCCAGCCCTATTGTGAGCACTTTCACGGATAAGGAATATCTGATTTGGCGTGTAGTTTATTTTCTGTCTATAAAAATGTCGAAACAATGCACAGTATTTTTGCTTTGGCTTTTGTTTGAAATGGTTTTGTACCCTTGTTGTCGTTGTAAAAGCAGAATGTGGTGGTTGGTTGGTGTGGTATTAGTCCCGCCCCTCCTCCGCTGTGATTGGACGGCTGGGTAAAAAGTGACAGTGATGAGCGCTGCGTTTTACACAACGATGAACGTTTTTCAACTTTTGTTTTCCGGAAAAACACTCCGCGCCTCGTTATGCTGCTGATGATTTTAAATGCTTGATAAAAAAAAACGCTAAGCCTAATTTTTTTCTATTCACAGAAATCTTTTTAATAGTTTTAGTAAAAAATAATAAGCTTTTAGAGGTAAAAGTTCAATGGGGTTCTATATAGAACAATTTTAAAGAGCCTTTATGCCAAAAGGTTTTATATAAGGAGAAATGTCTTAAATGATTGGCATAATACTTTTCATGTTTAACAGGTTATTTAGATTTTTTTTTTTTCTTATTTTATTACACCTATGATTTATGCTTAATAATGGCACATTTTGCCCACAGGTGATTGAAGACCATCAGTAATTGATATGCATTGATCTAACTTATATAGACTGAATTAAAATGAAACTTCTCTGATATTAATGTTATTATTAATTGTGAAGACTTCAGATGAGGCCAGCTTTGGATTGACATAATAAACTATCAAATATTAATATTATATTGTTTATTATCCTAATATTTAAATCATTACGAGCACAAGTTTGAATTGCTTTCATCTTATTAACTGAGCTAAGCACATGACCTATTATATTATAGGATAATACATATATTACTGCCATATGGACATTACTTTGACACACTCACCTTTGACTTCCTAAACTGAAACATGAAAACGAGCATCTTCTGTAAAGCTGCTGTTTTTCTACTGTAAAATTGTAATTTTTATTTCTATTTTATTAATATTTTGGAATTGGCTTTTATTTTTATATTTTTAGTTTTCATGTTAATTTTTGTTGTTGTTTTTATTTTAAAATGATTTAAATTAATTTTTTGTATTTTCTGTGTTCTGCTGCCCGCCAGTTGTTGGCGATGTCACTTTGTAAAGAAACTATGCATCTATAAACTGAACACATAATACGCATGCGCATGACATCACTCTTTTCACAAATTCACAAAATATTGCGTACTCCGGCCCCCAAAACAGCCAAAAACGAATGAACTGCAACGATTAATCACATCCAAAATAAAAGTTTGTTTTTATAATGTGTACTGTTTATATATAAATGCACACATATGCATGTATATATTTAAGAAATATTTGCATGTGTATACAGGTGAAACTCGAAAAATTAGAATATCATGCAACAGTTCATGTATTTCAGTAATTAAAATTAAAAGGTGAAACTAATATATTTAGTATATATAACTATATACATATGCATGATTATGCTTTTCAGAGGGCCGACATTTCTGTATTTAAAATCCTTTTTCATGTAATATTCTAATTTTCTGAGATTTTGAATTTGGGGTTTTCATAAGCTGTAAGCCATAATCATCAAAATGATAACTTTTGCACAATATTCTAATTTTTCGAGTTTCACCTGTATATATTTATATTTTATATATAAATAACACATATTTCTTAAATGTATACATGCATGTGTGTGTTTTTATATATACAAAATAATTATACACAATACACACACATATATTAATTATAAATACAAATTTTTATTTTGGATGCGATTAATCGTTGCATAGACCTAATACAAATAAACTTGAATAGAAATGATATGCAGTGTGTCGGTGTAAGAATGTCCTGCTTGTGTGTGTCAGATAAAGAGTCAGGGGAGCGTCTCTCTCGGCTGGTGGAGGAGGCCTGTATGCTGCTAGCGGATTACAGCGGGCGGCTAGCGGCGGAGATCGACGACCGACGGCAACTCACACGCACGCTTGCCATATTTCTGCAAACTCAGAGAGACGGTCTGGCCCAGAACGAGCAGAAACTAGAAGTGGGTAAACTCACTGACATCACATTTCCTTTTCTTTTCTATTCATCCTCTGTTGCTGTCGTCGTCTTACTAGTGTCAGTTTGTTTCTTTCTCCAATTCTTAGTTTTTGAAACTTGTGTGTGTCAAAAATATGTGCAAATCTTTACCACTGTACTAAAAATTGCATTGTGATCAGAGTTGCATTGGTTTGTTCTGCCTATAGAGGGCAGTGAAACTCCAATATCAAGCTATTTCAGCAAAGCCAGCACTGAATTCTCTTAAAGGGACAGTTCACACAAAAATAAAAAGATTGTGTCATTATTTACGAGCTCTCAAGTTTTTCCAAACCTGTATTAAAAAAAAAATTTGTGCTGAACACAGATATTTTGAACTGAAGAACAGTTTTTGGTCCCTATTGACTTCCATAATATTTCTTATTTAATTCTATCGAAGCCAATATGGAGCAGCAACTGAAATAAATTGTAAAAAAAAGATGATATTTCAGTTGCTGCTCCGTATTGGCTTCCATAGAAATATTATGGAGGTCAATTAGGGACCAATAACTGTTCTTCAGTTCAAAATATCTGTGTTCAGCACAATTGTTTTTTTTTTAATACAGGTTTGGAAAAACTTGAGAGCTCATAAATAATGACACAATCGTTTTATTTGTGGGTGAACTGTCCCTTTAACGCCTGTGCATGAGACACGCTTCTGGGCTGGTAAGTATATAAACAAAAAGTTTTAGTAAAAGTTTTATGGGCATTAACCGCTTAATTTTCCAGCCTTTGCCAACAGGAAGTGAGCAGCTCCTGTGTTCCACCTGATGTCGTCTTTACTGATCAAAGAAAAATAAAAGAAAAAGAAATACCAATCTCTTGAGTGTGCTTTTTTTTTTGCTTTCACAAATATACCCTTATTCTTGAGTCCAGTACTGAAATAACTTACTATGGTTATTCTGTAACACTTTACAAAAAGGTTATATGCTTTTAACATTAGTTTTACAGTAGTTAACATGAACAATACTTTTGCTGGATCTATTATTTTTGGTTAAATAAGAATCAAAATGAATTATAGTGTTTATATATGCATATAAATAACAAATACTGTTAAAGATTGTTTCATTTTTAGTTTATGATGCCAAATGCGTTTAAGTTTTAATTTTATGCACAGTTCATCCTGGACTAAAAGTATAAAAGTAACGTGCAAAGAAAAGCATTGTGGTTTCAAGTTAAATTTTACTTTTTCATTCGGACCCCTTAAAGTCAGGGGCCAGTTGCACAAACAGCTATTATTTTAAGACTGTGTCTAAAGTACTAGTGTGATCAACTAGCGGTTCGTCAAGGCAATCAGTCTTACGATTTACTATCAAATTAGACCAATATATGTTTTCATGCAACTCACTTAAAACAGTTATGAACAGTCTTAAAGAAAAAATGTGATGAATAACTTGTAAGACTCTAAGCAGTTTATGCAACCGGCCCCTGTGATTGCAAACTCTTAAGGGTTAAAATACATATTTAATGTAATACACAGTTAATGTCCATATTTCACATCCAAATGTAAAGTTGACCTTGCGTTGTAGAAGCACAGACATTACCTATATACAAGTTAACTTGCAATTTTTGTGATTAAATTAGTGTAATTTATATCATATGCATCTTTGAATGAAACAAACGATGAAAATTGAGACATTTCTGATGCCTTCCAGTGTTTCATTAGTGACATATAAACATGTTAGAGTTTAAAAAAATACATTTTAGAACTTTTACATTTATGGTGGAACAGAATTACGTTTTTAAACTGCTGTCAATTAAACGTTAATATGGTATAAAAAATTACGGATGACTGGAAACACACTTTCAAGATCTTGACAGAGGTTTACTAAAACAGAAAAATTTTCATTAAGTAATGTGCACATATAAACAGATGTATAAAATGCTTTATATAACAGCAGACGGTATTGTTTTAGTGCGTCTGTGTTCAGTATAAACATTACAACCAATCAAAACACTTTCAGTAAAAGATTCAGTAAAATTCAGAAAGAGTTCAGCTTTTCTTGTTGCATCTGATGAAAAGCCTTGTTCAATATATAAAGATAAAAAAAGGATTATTGGTTATTATTAAGAGGTTAATATAGGTTATTATTTGACTTGATTTATTTTTCATTTAATTATTTGTATGATTGTGTTTCTGTTTAAGTGAAAAAAAGGATTTTGTACAGTACAGTCCTAAAACAAAGGTTTCACTCATATATCGTCGTAGTATAACACCCTAGCAACCACCCAGAATACCCTAGCAACACCATAACAACCACCCAGAACACCCTAGTGACCACCCATAATACCTTAGCAACCGCCTAGAACACCCTAGAAACCACCCAGAACACCCTAGCAACACCATAGCAACCACCCAAAACACCCTAGCAACCACCTGAACAACATGAATAAGCCATATCTCAGCACCAGAACATCGTACAGACATGTTTGTTGGCTCATATGCAATCATGTACCACACCCTAGCAACCGAGTGGCGAGTTTTGCCACTGCAAGCACCACTCACATTTTCTTCAGGAAATGTACATTCTAGTTATTTGTATGATAGTGTTTCTGTTTAAGTGAAAATAAAAAGATGAATTTGTACATTACAGTCCTAAAACAAAGGTTTCACTAATATATCGTCGGTTGTACTTTGCACTAACAAGATGTGTGTTTTTCTTTCAGGAATACAAGCGTAAACTGGCCCGAGTGTCTCAGGTCCGGAAGGAGCTTCGGTCTCGTCTCGGAGGACTCCCGGATCTGTCTCGACTCCCGAGTGTCACGGGTCCGTCACGGGTCCGCCTGCCGTCCTCTGGAGATCTTTACAACCCCTCAACCTGAGCTGGACTCTTGCCCCTCAACATCTCCTGGTGACTTTGGTTCTGGCTTTAGAGTGGGCTTCACCTGGCCACTGTTAGTGGACACATCTGATAATCTGTAGAGTTTCAATGATGAGCATCATTCATGCGATGTCACTTCAATTCATCGTCCCCCTTTGTGATTAAAAAGCCTCTCTGCATTAGGATCAATGCAATCAAAGTTATTCTTGAATTACAAGTCAAGGAACTTCAGATTTGTTGCTTTGTTTTTGGAAGCGTCCATAAAAGTAAGACACCAAAAGTAAATTATAAAATACTTCAGCTCCACTCCTGCTCATTTGATAGTACTTCAGTACTCTTATTTTTGTATCTTTGCAGTGAATATTCATTTCAGTGCAGTGTCTTATAATCAGCTGCTGTATTTTAGAACAGCGTTAATGTAGTTATGAGTATGGAAGCTTGTTTCCACCACAGAATAAAACATTTTAAAAGATAATTGAGACTTTTTATCTCACAATTGCGAGTTTAACATCTTTATTTCTCAGAATTCCGAGATATAAAGTCAGAATTGTGAGATATAAAAACACAATTGTGTGATAAAAACAGAATTGCGAGATATAAAAACAGAATTGTGAGATATAAAAACAGAATTGTGAGATATAAAAACAGAATCGCAAGATATAAAAACAGAATTGTGTGATATAAAAACAGAATTGCGAGATATAAAAACAATTGCGAGATATAAAAACAGAATTGCATGATATAAAAACAGAATTGCAAGATATAAAAACAGAATTGTGTGATATAAAAACAGAATTGCAAGATATAAAAACAGAATTGCAAGATATAAAAACAGAATTGCGTGATATAAAAACAGAATTGCAAGATATAAAAACAGAATTGCGTGATATAAAAACAGAATTGCAAGATATAAAAACAGAATTGCGTAATATAAAAACAGAATTGCAAGATATAAAAACAGAATTGTGTGATATAAAAACAATTGCGAGATATAAAAACAGAATTGCATGATATAAAAACAGAATTGCAAGATATAAAAACAGAATTGCGTGATATAAAAACAGAATTGCAAGATATAAAAACAGAATTGCGAGATATAAAAAACAGAATTGCGAGATATAAAAACAGAATTGCGTGATATAAACAGAATTGCGAGATATAAAAACAGAATTGCGAGATATAAAAACAGAATTGCGAGATATAAAAACAATGTTATAAAGTCAGAATTGTGACTTTATATCTCGCAATTCTGACTTTATAACACGCATTTGACAGTTATAAAGTCCAATTCTAAGAAAAAAAAGACTTTTTCCTCAGAACTGCGAGTTGATATCTCACAATTCTGACTTTATAACACAATTGCGACTACATCATGCTATTCTTACTTTGTAACTACCAATTGCGTGTTGTAAAGTCAGAATTGTGAGATATAAACATGCAATTCTGAAAGAATTGCAAAATAAAAATGACCTTTTTTATTCTGTGGTGGAAACAAGCTTCCATGTATAAGAGCTTTGCAGTTGGCAAAGAGATGTTTCCCTTTTGGGAACCAGCAAACCGTAGTAGAATATACCGTATAATATTCAGATTTTAATCTCTTTCGGTGTAATTCTGAAATCATGAAAACTATCTGAAAGGTCAGCGGTCCTTTGCAACATTGATCAAACAAATTCAAATGTGTTTAACTTTCATCTTTTCCTCTTTTCATCCACACACAGTGCTTTGGTTCAGATGACTTATTGTTCATTGTCCTTCTCGGTTTGTTGGTTGATGAGTTTGTTTATGTGCGTTTTACTGTATAGTCGCTCCCTCATACTACTAGTTAAAACCGTTTTCTTCGTAGCATCTGAAGGCGCCGCCGCTCATTGCCTGTGAAACTTTTAACTTATTCAGTTGCGAGTGTATTTTATCATCAGCCTTTGTAAATAGCGTGTCAGTCTGAGCCAAATAAAGCTGAAGGCAAAGGATAAAATCGTTCTTTTACTTATTTTCTTAGATTGTAATGAAACGAACATGTACAGTATTTTTGCAAAAATTGCACTTTGTTTATTTTTTTCCTTTACTAATTTTTAATCCACGTTCTCACAATGTTGTCGAAAGAGGCTCGTCTGAGCCCAGATGTCCAAAGAACGGATTAGATCACAAAATCTTGGTTTTGATCTCGACCAAAACGTTAGTATGTGTTGTTTAAAACTTAATGGTAAGATTGGGATGTCATAGATCAAAAAAAAATAATAATAATAATCTTGATCCCAAAAGAAGAGTGGATTTCAGGAACAATTGTATAAAATTGGTCAAATGGTGAAAAAAATACATTTGTATCTTGAATTATACCCATTTCTATTTTATTTTGCTCTTGATTGGTTTAACAGTTAAAGTAAAAAAGTAGAAGTAAACATAAGCCTTTCAGATTTTGGCGCCATAAAATAATCCTGTCAATATCAAACAAAAAGAATATATTTTAATATATAGGCATAATCATCAGAGATAATCCCGTATTGCATGTATATTTGTTTGTTTTTGTCGTGAGTCGCATAAGGGGATACGGAGCCACGGTGATGAGGAAAAAAAATATGAGAAATTATTTTGAATGCTTTCAGGTTCTTTCGCAAATTTTAGCGTTTCTCCAAGGAGTTCTCTGCGAGAGGACTCGAAAATATGTCATTTTTTTCTCCCTTCTCATTTTTTTCCCCATCACCATGTCCCTTGTGTGCCTCCGTAGGGGTCTGATTGTTTAAAGGAAATTGAATATGGAAGGGAATTTTGTTTGTTTATGTTGTTTTCTTTCTCTTCAAATAAAAATACTAAAAGTGACCCCACATTGACTATCCGACCTGTTGTTCTTTAGCCTACACTGTGAAATGCACTGCTATAATCCAGATTTGGTCATCTGAAAAGGTGTGGATCTGGATCAGGGGTGAGAGTTGTTGCTTTGAAAAACCGGCACAAAAAAAGGAAGACGGATTACCTGAGCCTGGAAAGCATGGGATTTTATTCTGATCCAGATTACGTTTTTTTGAGTAACTGAGCCCTGGATTCCTAAAAAGTGGCAAAACATGATTTATCAATTTAGTCACTTCCCTAGTTGAAAATCCTGAAGGACTGAGTACATGATTCCAAATGGAATTCCCAATAAGAATCCTCCAATCAAATATGATCCTACATGGAATGTCAAATTCTAATTCTAGATATTCTGTCATCAACATTCCATTTGGAATTATTAGAACTGTATTTGGGAATGATGTCTTGCTACCGGACGGAAAGGAATTGGGCAAATCCTTATGAAAATGTCTTATTGAGAACAATGTGTTAAAAAAGACCCGACTTGTTTTTGTCATATGATGTGAATAATAAATATGAGGACATTTCTGTTAGCATCCTTCTGGATTGGTTTCAAATTATTGTCATATTATATATATATATATATATATATATATATATATATATATATATATATATATATATATATATATATATATATATATATATATATATATATATATATATTGTTGTTGTTGTTGTTACTTATGTGGGAAAATACAATCAATGTATCATTAAAGTTATTAAATTAGATTAGATTAACTTCAAACCTAATCAATTTATCGAATGTGTTTGAGGTCTTAAATGAGCTTTTAACTGATTATCTTAACAAAAGGTCAGTTTTCAGTGTCAATCATCAAGGAGTTGCAAGCAGCCTGAACGTTTGCACACGGTTCTCAGTCTCAACGTTTCAGATAAATCCGCTTTTACACCGAGCACTAAATATTAAACGTATTCCTCCTGTAGCCTATATCACAACAGATGGGTTAAAATTGTGGGATATGTGTAATATATATACTCTTTTCAAACAATCACATCTTAAAGTCACAAAATACAGAGCGGTTTGGCGAAATATTTCAGGGAATTCACTATAGGCTACTGTAAATACAGCGTCACTTAATGCATGTAAATGATCGAGTTATTGTTGTGTGGGATGATCCTAAAGGATGCCATAGTCGTGATTTGAAGAAGTGAAGAGCAGAAAGTGTTTGCACACGGTTCGCAGTCACAAGGCTTCAAATAACAGCGCTTTTGCACTGAGCATCAGCACTTCACCTCAGATGCTGCCGGGACGAATTTCATTGTTTATTAACTTCATTTTAGAGTTATTTTAAACGTCTGTGGAAAGAGGATTTTCAAAGTGTAGGAGGTAATCTTATCAAAAGTGAAGGAAAACTAAAACCATGCTCAAAAAAGATCCGGAAAAGATCCATTTGGTGACAGAAAACGGTGCAAAAATGTACACTATCACGTCAGAAAAGTAAGTCGATTGTTTTCTTTATTTTAATGTTTATAGCCTATTGTAAAGTAAGGGTAAATTCAGAGTGATTGGGATATTTAGCCGTTGAGATGATTTGGAAAAAGTGTCCCTTCAGCATAAATTCAAGCTATTATTTTAACAAGATGTTGAGTTTCGAGTGTTTTATGCATAAGGTTTACGTTTTCCTCTTTTCGTGAGTGTTTTGCAGTTGCACAAGGTCGTGTCTCAGTGGTGTGCAAACTTTGCACTGCGCCCTAATCCGGGTGAGAAATGAATGAACACTCGAGGACACATTCATTTGACTTTTAAAGCCGAATCATTTTGCGCGATTTTCCAGTCGCATTATACATACATTAAAACACAGAGGCTAGGTAACTTTAAGTCTTATAAGCATCATTTTAAGTTTCTTGCTACAGTGTAAATAATCAATATTTACACTAAAATGTAGCTAATTGCCTGAGCTCCACCAACCACCAGAGCATATTTATTTTATAGAAATAGTTTGCCTACTTTAATATAAAAGATAAGTGGTTTGTTTTCTTTATTTAAATGTTATAGCCTACTATTGTATAGCATATGCCATTGTAGGGGTCAATTCAGAGTGATTGGGACACTTTGCCATTGAGATGATTTGGAAAAAGTGTCCCCATCAGCCTAAATTCATCATTTTAACAAAATTTTGAGTGTTTTATGCATCAGGACCCAGTGACGAATGATGTTTCGTTTGCTTTTTCCTCTTTTCGTGAGTGTTTTGCTGTTGCTCAAGGTTGTGTCTCAGTGGTGTGCAAACTTTGCACTGCGTTTAGTGCAATACATTTAATTGTCATACATTACATGGTCAACATCAGACATAAACTTGTTGTTTGTTTGTCAATCAAACCTATGACTCCTTCAAGAAATCTAAGATTTACTTATGTTAATGGCTGTTGTATTCCTCCCAGTATGTCCTCAGATGAGATGAATGATGGCAAACACTGTCACGATAACAGCCGTGCCCTGGAGGACCGAGAACGAGAGAAAAAGCTTGCTAAGAAACGTCTGTACATAGTTTCAGCAGTGTGTCTGGTGTTTATGGTGGGCGAGATAATAGGTGTGTGACTCTTCCTGCTGATTTTGGTAACAATTTACAATAAGGTCCATTAGTTAATGTATTAACTAACATGAACTAACCATGAGCAATGCATACAGTATTTATTAATCTTTGTTGATGTTAGTTAATAAAAAATACAGCTGTTGATTGTTTGTTCATGTTAGTTCACAGTGCATTAACTAATGTTAAAGATATTTTAATAAAGTATTAGTAAATGCTGAAATTAACATTAACAAAGATGCTGAAGAAGTATTGTTAGTAGGGCTGCACGATATTGAAGAAAAATGCGATATACAATAACTCATTAAATAATGCGATATTCGATATGCGATATGATAATGCTTAAAGTGTGTAAAATAAACGTAAATTATCTTTAAAATATATTTAAAATTATATGGGTGTTTCACATTCTTTTTGCGACAAGAAAACATCCCTACAACTTCTGAAAGTGAACATCAGTGTTTTACTGACGCATAAGAAGTGTTATTTAACATCAGTGTAAACCAGGGGTTTCAGGTTATTAGGTTTAGTTAACAACAGAAACTGAATAATCAAATGTAAAAATAAAACACTGCTTAGTTTTAAAGCTTATTAAAGCTACATCAGTTATTTAGCCAAGAGCAGTGAGTGATTTTCACTTGACCCCAGTTATTGCAAGCCGTTGCGATGTGCATATCGCGATATTTCGATAATTTCGATATATTGTGCAGCCCTTATTGTACAATAATTATTGTAAAGTGTTACCCTGATTTTCTGCATGTTTTTGCACACACAAAGGATCTCTGGTGATTATGTGATGTGTGGTCTGTGTACAGGAGGGTATTTTGCTGGAAGTCTGGCGGTGATGACCGATGCGGCTCACCTGCTCGTGGATCTCACCAGCTTCATCATTAGTTTGGCTTCGCTGTGGTTGTCCTCCAGACCCGCGACTCGCACGCTCAATTACGGCTGGCATCGAGCAGGTAAATTACTGGAATTGAAGAACAGTACATTTTCATGCCCCAAAACTCCTGCATCCCTGGCCTGGAGACAGGGAAATAATACACTACATATTAGGGCTGTCAATAGATTTTAGTTGTGATTAATCACACCCTTTTTGTGCAATTATTCATGAATAGGCTATTACATTTATGCATTTGGCAGACGCTTTTATCCAAAGCGACTTACATTGCATTTCAAGGTACATATTTACATTCTTATCCGTTCTTGCTTTCCCTGGGAATCGAACCCATGACCTTGGCGTTGCAAGTGCAAACGCTCTACTGTTTGAGTTACAGAAATAATTAATCTTATTGTTAAAAGCATCAGATTGAAGGGTGATTCTCACAAAACTGTTTTCCTGTGGAAAACTGTTAAAAAAAAGGACTCTTGAAGACTCTAAAATGACACTAAATAACAAATTGATATAAGGAGTCTGTATAATTAATAAATGCACTCAAACATTTTTCAGAATTAATGCATATGTCCAGTGGTCTTTGCTGTTTCATTTAAAGTGGTGACTGTAAAGAAGATAATAATTATATTTTATATTTATAAAACAGTTCAATAAACAACAAGTTAACTTAGAGTAACTTAGATTTTAGACATTATATTACAAGTTACTTTGTTTATTTTTGTTGCACCAATGAAAATAGTTCCAAACAATGCTAAAAAAAAAAAGTTCATATAATTAATAAATGCACAGTGCACACCAAAACACCAATGAAAAAAAATACTGTGCAACAGCAAAGAGCTTGTTTACATATTATACAAGTCAAGTTGCGATACTGAACAAGACCAAGATGCAAAAAAAACCCTGAACCAATCACCTTGACCTGACTGCATATACTACTGTACACGGATCCATTCGGAAAAACTAAACACAGCAACATACACACCACAAATCTTTCATTCAGCAAGTATGCATAAAAAAGTAGTGATTGCAATATCAAAACACTGCTTTGTGGAGATTCGAAAGCTTTATGAATCTTTTGTTCTGAATCAATGGCTCAAAGTGTGTATCAAACTGCCAGAGTCACATGATTTCAGTAAACGAGGCTTCATTACATCATAACCGTTTCAATGGTTCACCGCTGGGGGCGATGATCTCTGAGTCACTGAGAACCAATGAACAAGTGTCTGGGTTTTAATTAGACATTAGTATAATTAAAATGAATAATGGTAGTTAATTGTATCTTATTGGCCTGTTTAGCTGAGGCATCCATAAAAATAAAAACCTGACAATTGATAAAAGAACAGACACTTGATTATCTTATTAGATAATGGCATTTGAAAGTTTTTTTACTTTCAATAAAAATATTAATTTGCAATAGATTTGTAAAAGTTTTTTTTTTTGTGCATGTTTGGACCAGGTTTTTTGTTGCATTTACACTGTTCTGACCACTAGGGGTCCCCGTGGAGACGGGACAATTGAATACAGCACATTTGCTTCATCAGTTTCAGTGCTCACCAAAGCCTCGATCTGCCCACCACTACCCAAGTGCAGTATTTATTTAACATAAATGTGTACAAAATAAACAAAGACTTAACGAACTATACCTTAACATGACTTTACATGACCTAACACTCACCAAACAGTGGTTACACAAACAATACAAGAGACTGGAAACATGAGGTCAATTTAAACAGAGAGACTAATGACTTGACAAGACACCTGTGAACATGATTAAGCAATGAACCAATGACAGAACAGAACTGAGAAACCACATGACTAAATCAACCATTGACAACATGACTCATTCAGAGAAGAACACATGCGGGAAAAGGGAATCGCATGACAGGAACCTTGACTATAGGAATTTTTCAAGATAAAAACATGAAAATGAAACAAAATCTAAACTAGACATGGCATTAATATTCTTACAAAATATTTCAATTCAAATAAATACTGTTTTTTTTAACTTTCGATTAATCAAAGAATCCTAAAAAAAAAATGTATCCTGGTTTCCACAAAAATCTAAAGCAGCGAAACTGTTTTCAACATTGATAATAATCATAAATGTTTCTTGAGCATCAAATCATCATATTATACTGATTTCTGAAGGATCATGTGACACTGAAGACTGGAGTAATGATGCTGAAAATTCAGCTTTGATCACAGGAATAAATTACACTTTACTATATATTCACATACAGTAGAAAACAGATATTTTAAATTGTAATAATATTTCACTATTTTTTACTGTATTTTTGTTCAAATAAATGCAGCTTTGAGGAGCAGATGCGAGTTTTTAAAAATCTCACCAACCTCAAACTTTTGAATGGTTGTGTTTATACAGTATATATATATATATATATACTAGATGTTATCTGAGTATATAGTGAAGTAAACTGGAAGCTCAAGTGTAATTTGATGACTGTAATATTGTGTGTTTTCAGAAATCCTGGGCGCTCTGCTCTCGGTCTTCAGTATTTGGCTGGTGACGGGCGTTCTGGTGTATCTGGCGGTGGAAAGGCTCATTGACGACGACTTCACTATTGAGGGCACTGTGATGCTCATCACATCCGGCTGTGCTGTACTGGCCAACATCATGTGAGACAAACCCCTCATTGTGCATGCGCACACTATTTATAGCCCTAATCTAATAACTAACTAATATAGTGCCTTAGCAAAACTGTTATTTGCTGTGAAAATGTCTTAAAGGTGCATTGTGTAATATTTAGGAGGATCTGTTGACAGAAATGCAATATCATATACATAACTATGTATAAAGACCTTACATAATGAACCGTTATGTTTTTTGAGCCTTAGAATGAGCCGTTTCTGTCTACACACACCGCGGGTCCGCTTACATCGACATGTTTCTACGGTGGCCCTGAACGGACAAACACGTTTCGTCACTATGTTGTTCTTCATGATAAGAAGCTGCTAAAGTCAGCGAATAAAACACTGACACAATGATGAACAAGTAACAATAATATATCGTTTTACTGAATAATTAAAGCAACACTAAGTAAGATTTTTTACCTTAAAATAATGTTTCCAAAATCGTTTCAGTGGTTCATCAAGTCGTGACATGGTGAAATGCACTTATGCCACAGCTTTGCGGTCCTTTATCTGATATATCCACGCTATGTAAGATTGCCAGATCGGATCGCGTTTCTGTAGTTCTAATGAGACATAAGAAAACTACTAATTTGACTTTCTTTACGGCAAGCGTTACAATTGCTACAATTGCTCGTTTGTGATGTCGCAATACATCATACTTTCATAAAATCATGCATCATACTCTACCTCGTCTGTGGCCATTGTTGATTTCAAAGCCAGTGCTGGATAAACAGAGAGCATGTGCGTGCCACAGTAGGCTAAATTATTTACGGCAGCGGTAATGGACAATTCCGCTTCCAACCTGTAGGGCGACCACAGAGGAAAAATCACTTGGTGTTGCTTTAAGTAAACCTAATTTCTTAATTATCTTTGTAAAGAAACCTCATTGCTTAACTGGCTAATCTCTGCTGTCTCAGACTACGACATCACTTCCTGTCGGCCACCGTAACTTCTGTTGGGTGCAATTTGCAACTTCACCACTAGATGCCGCTAAAAATGTACACACTGCACCTTTAAAAGGACACTCTATCTGTTGTTGTGTGTGTAGAATGGCTCTCACTCTGCATCAGTCGGGTCACGGCCACAGTCACGGTGGTCTGAGCGCCGGTCACGGTCACAGTCACGATCACGGGAGGGAAAACGGACACAGCCAGTCTAACGCTAATCATTGTGACGTTGAGGAGCAAGGGACTGGGAAAAGACAACAAGCTAATGCCAGCGTGAGGGCAGCGTTTGTCCATGTGATTGGAGACCTTCTGCAGAGTGTCAGTGTGCTGGTCAGTGCACTCCTCATCTTTTTTAAGGTAAGCAGTTTTACTTTACATTCTTAGATTCGATGAGTCAGCTCACAAAAATATTATATATATATATATATAAAATATATAGGTTCTGAGTGTTCTTTGAACGTTCAAAACATCCAGTTTTTTTTAAAAAAGTAAAAAAAAAATTTGGTTTTATTATGCGAACATTCCATTCTGCAAACATTATAGGAAAGTTACTTTTGAATGTTCTCAGAAGTAGCAACAATGTAACAATGTTTCAGAAAAAAAAAATGTTTCATGAATGTTGTATAAAGAATGTTTTAGTGCTAATGTTTTGAGAACATAATTAAAGACTTTTTTCAAACATTCTATTGTGGAAGAGGAATTACTGGAAGAGCATAATATGCTATTTAGGTTTACTTTACTTTTATTTCAGTTTTAGTTTTTATTTATTTCCTGTTAATAATTTTAGTGCTTCAACTTAAACTTATTTCAAAGTGTATTGCCAAGACAAAATTTCTAATTTTCATTTAGTTCAAGTTTTTCCAACTAATATTTTTATTTTAATTTTATTTCAGCTTAATTTCAATTAAAGGCACAATACGTAAGTTTTTTGGATTAAAATATCCAAAAACCACTAGAAGAATGTTATATATTTTGTTGATTTGTGTACTTAGATTATCCCAGATGTTTCCAAGAATGTTTAAATCCACAGAAATAAGCTATTTTAACCCGGACACGGACCATGTCCGTGCGTCGCCTGTCAGCGATATAATATCTAAAATGTTTTATTAGACAAGGGAACAACTGTTTAGATACATTTGTAGACAGAAACAAATCATTGTTATACAGCTCAACACTGTTAGTCTTATTGTTAGTCTCGAGTGCCATATTTTCACCATGCCTCCGAGAAAAACAATATTTTGTCTAACAGTGGCTAACATAACATAATCAGATGCAGCTTTGTTTTTAGTAACAGTAATGCAGCATTTTCTCCGTCATACAAGATTTTTTAAAATTAATTGCATGCCATTTAGGCAACACAAGCCATCCAGCATTTATTAATATGATATTATGACACAGCACTCGGCCCTGCTCTGCTTTATACACAGTAACATTGATAATCTCGTCCATGAATATTATTCGAGTCCCGTCGTATTCTTTTCCGCCAAATCAATGCGTCATCAAGCTCTAGTGGCGGAAAACTACATATTATGCCTTTAACAGAAATGTTTTTAATAGTTTCAGTTAACAATAATAACCCTGTATAGATCAAATGTAACAGCATGCCCAGCTAGCAAAAAGTCGTTTATTAGACGTTGAATAGACGTAAATCTTCAACATCTAATTACGACTTTTCAACGTTGAAAACAGGTCGATCTTCAACATCTAAATGGAATATGTAAAACTCTTTCAATTTATTTGAGATAATAATGAACATGGTTTGGTCGTTTGTTTTTCTCTGTTATTTTAGCACGTATAACAGACTTATCCTGTCTTAGATTATCATTTGAAAACATGTGGTATCTTAGATGATCAGTTGAATTCACGTTGTAAACTAGTCCAAGGTGGACCGACTTATTTTCAACCAAATTTCAACGTTGAAAGACGGTAATTGTTTACTGGGTGATGCTAATGAACTGAATTATTTTCTTTTTACAGCCTGAATATAAAATTGCAGATCCCATCTGTACCTTCCTGTTTTCTCTGTTTGTCCTGGGAACCACGTTCACCATCATGAGGGACATTATTATCGTCTTAATGGAAGGTAAAATGTCTTGTGATTTCAATTTTTGAAACAAAAGTTTCATGGCCCCCAGAATATTTTGTTGAATATCTGAACATGCAATATATCAAAAGAAAGAACAGAGCCTCTGCTTTTAAACCGTTTTATTCTAGCTTCATGCATTTTTTTTATCAACACTTGAATATGGGTAAGTTTCATAAAAAAGCAACATTCTGAACAAAAACCTAAGAAAATAGCTAAATGTAGCTAAATAAATAAATGTTTATAGTATTAAATAAATGTTCCAGAACGATGAGTCCATCAACAGCCCCAGAGCTTCTCATTCCTGTAGCTCGTCCTGGGTCGACATTTCATTCAGTAACATTAGGCAGATTTGAGTTATATGCTGTTTAATGTTGATGATCACATTATTTTACATATGCGTCTGCTTACATATGATATTGCTTGTTTCTGCTGCATCTTTGTATATCTTTTGATCAGGAGATTCAGTTCTCTTTCAGAGGATCTGTAATAGCGCCCCCTACAGTATCACAGAGAAAACACGGAAAGCCGGAACATTTCTGTCAATGGAAGGGAAAGAGTTAATAATGTTCTCAAAACATTGTCTAAGAACTTTTTATTTTTTCTGAAACATTTTTGTTGGAAGTTTGTCTAAGGTTTTTTTTATTTTTTTTTTTTTTTTTTATGTAACTACTTGTTCAGAGTACATTCAAAAGTAACAATCCCATAATGTTTGCAAAATGATAAAATGGAATGTTCCCTTAACGTTCACATAACCAAGAATTATTATTTTTTTAAACTGTCCGTTTTGAACATTCAAAGAACATTCAGAAATAACGTTCGTATAACTTAATGGCAGCGTTAGCCAAACGTTTTTAGAAAAAAAATTTGTTAAATTGTTATAGAAAAAAGAATCTGTCTAAACTGTTGACTGGTAGATTAATTGAAGGTAAATATTAAATATAGTCTCTATATTAGCTGTTTTAATGGCCACTAGCCATTCTGTGAAAGGTCGTTTTATATTTTTATATGCTCTTCTCATTAAAACATTTCTTGGAACATGAAGTTTGAATTAGAGCTCGTCACATTGTTTGATATGCCATGATCATTTAATCAAATTCGAGTATATATATATATATATATATATATATATTAGTTTATTGCAAAATATGCACATTTGGATGGAATTTGGTGTAAAATAATGTCATTTTTCATCACGAACTCTGCTGTTAAACACGTTTATTTAAAAAAATAAATTGAAATAATCTGGGAATTTTCATTTTTGGGCAAACTATCCCTCTCAAGGTTTAGCGCACCCAAAAAATGAAATAATTGTCATTACTCACCCTCGTTCCAAACCCGTAAGAATTTTGTTCATCTTCGAAACACAAATGAGAGATTTCTGTCCCTCCATTGACAGTCTACGCAACTCCCACTTTGATGCTTCAAAAAGTTCATAAAGAGATCATAAAACTAATCCATATGAAACACAATTAAATGTTGTGTAAGATTTTTATTTGTTTAATTAAAAAAAAATTGGTCCTTCTTCCATTGTGCTATTTAAAAGTTTTGATGAGTTAACAATTATTTTTAAAATTGTTTTTCAAAGCTTCAAAGTTTTCTTTTTGTCATCTTAATTTGTGAATTATTTAAGTTAAAAAAATATATTTAGTGTAGTCCTATTTTATGTTTTTCTCTGTTGTCACTGTCAGGAATGCTGCAGGCGAGTGAAAATGTGATGTGAACCAAGGTTCTGTTGTTGATCTGTTCTGTGTGCTGCTGTTTGCACGTTAATATAAACCCGGGGGTATTTTTTGGGGTATTTTTAACGGGTCACAGACACTCGTCGATTTTATTTTTATTTAATACCAATTCAATATTATAGGTAATCTTATCAGTTAACGGTTAATACTCGGATAACGAGCGGCGGTTGTCGAACCGTAATGAGCATCCCTCATCCTCAGTGTCGGTCCTCCACAGGTACGCCGGCCGGTGTGAACTATAATGAGGTGAGGGATCGACTGCTCCAGGTAAAGGGAGTCAAAGCTGTGCACAACCTTCACATCTGGGCCCTGACGATGAACCAGGCGGTGCTCTCCGCTCACGTGGCCATAGGTAACGCTTCAACCCCGTATGGCTTCATTTTGGCATTTCATTCTGAAATATTCACCCATCTGTTCATTTTGAACTCCTCAGAAGACACTGTAGAGCCACAGGCGGTGCTGAGAGAAATGACCCAAGCTTGTTTCAACACATACAGTTTCCATTCGGTCACCATTCAACTGGAGCAACAGGCGGACCAAAGGCCTGACTGTAGTCTGTGTCAAGACCCCACGAAGTGAAGCAGCCAGACTCATCCAAAGAGACCTTTTCAAGAGGATTATTGTGGTGTTAATGCTTTAGAGCTGATATAATTACATCTGTTTTATTGTAGAATGAGGTCTTCTTGGACTTCGGACACGGGATGGGTCACATGACAGTATTTCAGTGAGGTCGTGGTATTATAAACAGTGCCGTCCCCCTTTTTATCTGCAGCACTGGATACGGAAGTATTCTTTCCATTCATTTCTCCCATAGGGATTTTTTTTTAAAAGTGTTCGTTAAAGCTTTCTAAGCCATGAACCAAACCAACAAGCTACGAGGAGAATCATCACGTTACAAACGTTGATTTTTTTAAGCAAAAAAGAACAAAACGATAAAGGTACAAGACTGTGTACTACAATCCCATGAAGCATTGCAAACAGGATAATAGAATTAAAAACAATGGAGGAATATAAAACTACTCATTTAAAAATGTTGATTATATATATATATACAGGTGAAACTCGAAAAATTTTAATATCGTGCAATTGAGGTGAAACTAATATATTATATAGACTCATTACATGCAAAGTGAGATATTTCAAGCCTTTATTTGTTATAACTTTGATGATTATTTCTTACAGCTTATGAAAACCCCAAATTCAAAATCTCAGAAAATTAGAATATTACATGAAATCAATAAAAAAAAAGGATTTTTAAAATACAGAAATGTCGGCTCTCTGAAAAGTATAATTATGCATGTGTTATATATACTAAATATATTAGTTTCACCTTTTAATTTGATTTACTGAAATACATGAACTTTTGCACGATATTCAAATTTTTCGAGTTTCGCCTGTGTGTATATATATATATATATATATATATATTTTTTTTTTTTTTTTTGCAAAATATGCACATTTGGATGGAATTTGGTGGAAAATAATTTCGTTTTTCATCACAAACTCTGCTATTAAATGCCTTTATTTTAAAAATAAATTGAAATATTTGGGCAAACTATCCCTTTCAAGGTTTAGCGCACCCAAAAAATGAAATAATTGTCATTACTCACACTCATGTCGTTCCAAACCCGTAAGAATTTTGTTCATCTTTGAAACACAAATGAGAGATTTCTGTCCCTCCATTGACAGTCTACGCAACTCCCACTTTGATGCTTCAAAAAGTTCATAAAGAGATCATAAAACTAATCCATATGAATCGAGCGGTTTAGTCCAAATTTGACTTGATTGCTCTATATGATGAACAGATTTAATTTCCACATATAAACATTGATCAGTGAACATAAACAGAAAATGGAAAATGACGTGATATGTGCCAAAGGTAACCCACTGAGCCATGCAGGTCAGACGCTACTTTAGTAATGAAAATCATTTTAAATAGACACATTATTTTGTCATTTTTTCCTGCATGTTTATCTTTCTTCATCTGTAAACAGCACTATTGTGAAGCTGTACTGTACTTCAACCATCCCTTAATTAAAGGGATAATTACGGCATGTTGTTGATCTTAGAATTTGTTTATTGTAATTTCTGTAACGCTAAGAGGACTTTAATTTCTTCGATCACTGTTTTTTTATTCTTATTTGCTATTTTTTGTTTGGAAATCAATCTTAATTTTTTTTACTCCTCAAGCAAAGTTCGAAAATTCATATTAACTCTTTACAATAAGGTAAACATAGCTTTCCCTCGCTACTGTTCAATAGAGTCGACAGTCCAACGAAGATATCAGTACCACGATAATATGCAACTATTGTATATCGGCATACAATTTTGTATTTAAAACTTCTATGTGTATTATAGCTGCATATTTATGAATGCCTTGACATGCATGATGGGTTAAAATGACTAATTTACATTAATTAAAAGGACTTTTTACATTTAAAAACACACATTTTCAAATTCCAAAGCTTGTAGTAGTCAGACTGAATTACTACAGGTGAGATTTTGCCAATACTTCCCTTCATAAATGTACAGTACACTATTTTTAAAAATAAAAATAATACTGTAATTCACCAAAAGTGAATTCTACTGTAATTCACTGTAATGTAATACTGTAATTCACTTCCACCTTTGAGTCATTACCTCATTAACTCTGCCTTGATATACTCTGTGTTTTCAGTCATTCTTTGCAAAGAATTGTTTGTGTCACACTGCGATTCTGAGCACTTTTCTGGTTTCCCGTGTTTCTGGTTTTGACTCTTTTATTGGTTATTTGATGACCCGCTCTGCCTGTTGCCTACACTGTAAAAAATTTCTAACCTCCCCAACTAAAAATTTTCTAGTGACTGGTCACATCTAAAATTTTCAATTGGCCAAAGTGAAACTCTGCAAATTGATAAAATAAAATTTGCTAAATTTCACTTGGGCCAATTGAAAAATTTAGATGTGACCAGTCACTAGAAAATTTTGAGTTGGGGAGGTTAATATTATTTTTACAGTGTATCTGGATGGTTATCCTGTGTTTTTTGACCTACTCCATGTTTAATGGATTGCGATTCTGGATTACCCTGATAAACAACTACATTTGGATCCTCAACCCAAAGTGTCGGAGGAGTTATGTAACGTGACACTGTTGAACTAGTAACACAGTGAACAAAACCTCTTTTCCAGGCAGAAGGTCTGGTGATAGTCCAAGGCAAGCATACATGGTATCATCACTGTTCAAAAGCAGGGCCATCCCATGGAATAGGCAAATAATAGTGACATTTAAAAAAAATAAAATAAATATATATATATATATATATATATATATATAGATATGAGACAGTATTTTCAACCACATAGGATATCCTAATTATTCATGTGTTACAATAATTTAAATTTATTACAGAAGTACTGGGATAAAAGTTTATAGTTTGGATATAAACACTGATGTCTATAGATTAAATCATCTTTTGATTGTAACTTGATGCTTCAAATAAAGATTGTTTTAATTACATTGTTACACCAGTAGGTGGCGACAAGTGACTGATTGAATCATTCGTTCAAGAGATTTGTTCAAAAACACTGATCCATCTAATAATGAAACAAGTGAAGTCTTTATGAGTGAGTCATTGATTCATTCCTTCAAACCATATTTTAAAAATATATATTTTTAAATAGACTGTAGCAATCAACCTTTTGTCAGAACCTCTAGTAGCCTTAATGTTATTTAGTTTAATTGACTAATCGTGATCCCTATTTAAAAACAAAACAAAAACATGATTCTTAATTTATCCAGAATGGTGCAGCACTAGTGTGAGTTTCGGCCCTGTTTAAAAGCAAACAGAAATATACCATTAAAAAAGTAAACATATGAATTCTTGTATTGCTTGTAAATATTTAAGTGCTTCCTCTTAATTTATTATTCTTACGCAAGCAATGTTGACTTCTTTCCATCTACATTATGAAAAGTATACAGTATGTAAATTCCTTATGCTGGCTTGAAAGCTATTTTTTTCAAGTAAATATTAGAATTTATTTTGTCTCAATTGTCATTCTGAAAATGTGCACTGCTTCTTTTGAGTCCTTAAGGTCACTGGAAACATCAGCAGGGTCAAACAAATGTCTGACGTGGCAAGAAGAAACTACACGTTTATTTTCCAGGACAAAGAAGGTAAAGGAAAAGACAGTTAATGTAATTTTTCCCCCCAAAAGAACTGTAAATTAACCACATAATCAAACCTAAACTTGACAATATTCACTCGTTTATTACAGAATATAGGGGTGATCGGGGCACAAACTGACGCAGGGCTCGTTGTAACACACATAAAACAGTCCCTCCAGAAAAACGCGATTATGCGATCGCTGAATTCAATGCATAATCAGCCAAAGTCCGCATATTTTCATGCGGGGGCCGCATTTTTTCAAATACGCCGCACTTTTGCCGCATAAATTGCCGATTTCCGTGCAAAATATGCGGGGTTTGCATGATTTCATAATCCTCGCATTTTCGTTGCAAAAAAGTCACATATATCTTAGCAGAAAGTTGAAAAATGTTGCGTTTGCTTCACACAAGAGCAGCCACTTCCCCGTTTCCATGGGAACGTTATGAAGTGACGCAATTACGCGACGGGATAGCTCACAGCTGAAGTTATTGCAGAGGCCAGACAGACTCACGGAGGCGATTGACATCTCACAAATCGAACTCGTATAACTGTCTGTCACACGTTCTACCGTCACATGGTTACTTAATAAACAAAATAAGATAAAAGAAGCAGCATCAAACAGAAATTACCCGCACACATGGGGTGTTCGAGGCGCACATACAGTATAACACTGCAGACAGTTCAACAGGGAGCGCGCAGCTCTTAAAGGGGCCACACCTTATTTACACTCGTTACAGTCTGAAATAAAACAAGATGAGAAATTAAATATTCCCAGCACTTTCTATGATGTAGTATGCTTGCTTATCAAAGGAAGTAATAAGAAATGACTCTTTACATTAAGGTAGTAGACTAGTGAGAACAGGGTGTTGGGGGAATCACTTTTTTTCTCTTTTTCATCAAACCGCATTTTTTTGCAAGGTCCCGCAATTTTCGCAAGTTCCCGCAATTTCTGCAAGTTCCCGCAATTTCATCGCATAAAATTGCATAAATATCCCGCATATTTTAAAGAAAACGGGCCGCATAATCAAGGATTTTTGCCCGCAACAATAACAAAAAAACTCCGCGTTTTTCTGGAAGGACTGATATAAAACCTTCCACACATGCCGGCATGGCGAAACCTAGTGGATTTATTATAGTTGCCATATCAACTCTATATAAAGTAAAACAATTATTTAACCATAGCAAAAGTTAATTTTTCATCTGGTTTTTTTTTTTTGTGTGTGTGTCTTTATAAAATGAAAGAACTGAATGAGATATTTCTTTAATGCTGATCTAACCAGCAGAAACACTTGCCGGGTTTAAATGTTGTCAAACTGCGTTACAATGAGCCCCTATTAGTACTATGATATTCTATACTTTTATGAATTCTATTGAGAAAGAATGAGAAAAAGGTGAATAAAGACTGAGAGTCAATTTTCCATTTTTTTTTATTATATTTTGAACTACTGTATAGCTGTGTTTTGTGGTGTGTCAAATAAACAAAATACTTTATTTTCATTATTAAAAAAGCCATTATTTTA
The DNA here is from genome assembly GCA_026230005.1 of Gila orcuttii. Lineage (NCBI taxonomy): Eukaryota > Metazoa > Chordata > Actinopteri > Cypriniformes > Leuciscidae > Gila > Gila orcuttii. The sequence goes on along the minus strand of JAPDVR010000010.1, from coordinate 2,885,436 downwards.
TATGAAGGTAGCCTAATTTTATTTTATTGACAAAATATTTTAGTTTGTAACTAAACTTAAAACAACTTTTTACATAGTAATATTAGATATGACTTATGCAGGTGTGAGTGAGGTTTAATGCATATGTAGTGTATGCACAGTTACTTTGCACTGTTTTCTTGAATGTGTCACAAGGTGACAAATCCAGCGGAACCAATTTCCGCTGGGAGTGTGTTTCCCCCCGGGACGATTTCACTGACACACCGTGCGGGTTTGCTTGTTGTCAGTTGCCATGACAGTGGCAGCTGATTTAGCTAAGCGGTACCAGGTGCGGGCGTTTGGTGTGGGGATTTGTGATTGGGAAACACGGCCTAGAGAAGCAGTTAAAAGGAAAAGGAAAAGCCATTCGGTGTGGTACTCCCCGGGAGAAATCGATTCTTTTGGCAGTGGCTTGGATTTGCTGGGATTTTTGGAGCTGCTGTGAGGATTGGACTGGAAAGGGGTGCAACACTGGTTGTGGGAGTACAAGCTGGAACGTGAATTGGATGTGAAGTGAGTGTATTTTGGAGATTGAGTCAAGATTGGAGAATGTCATCACTCGAGAGAGAAAGATAAGTAATGAAACACCGGATCCGTGTGAATGCATGCTGTGTATTGAACTGAATAAGGAATTGTGAAGTGTATTGACCACAAATATAATTACCACCAAGAGTGTGAACTTATTCATCTGTGAAACCCTGATATCTTCTGAGTGTGAAAGTGTTGAAGACGCTGTGGTCCATGCGGTGTGAAGTCCTCTGCATCTCTTCAGCTTCTGAGTGTCGATCCAGCGCAACAGTGGAGGGATTGAACAGTGGGTGAGTGCTGGCCCTATTTCACGAAGATTTGAGAGTGGATTGCGGTGCCTGAATTGAAGTGTCACACAGTATTGGACTTGATGTGAAGTTGCAGTGTGTGGATGTACACGTTTACTTAACCGCCAGTATACTCTCCAGCTCGTCCTCGCCCAGTGTTGCGGAGCAAAGCCCTCAGGTTGAAGGTGTATGTTCCATTTCGGCCACCAGGTCCTGTGACATGAGAGAGGAGTGAGATTGTCCTGTTTAACTTGTCTTGTCTATTTAAATAGAACGTTCTTCTGCCGCCGCCTTCGTGTGTGCTGCCTGTTCGGAGGAGAGACACACCCCAGCCTTAGTGTTGCCGTGGGAACCACCCAGCCCAGCAGTAAGCCTGAGTCTCCATTATAGGGAAGGATCATGTTTGTTCTTGTATCAAATGCTCCGTCTATTTAAGATTCTCCTGCCACCGCCTTCGTGTGTGCTGCCTGGTCGGAGGAGAGACATCTCAGCCCTAGTGCCTGTGTGGAGCAACCCAGTCCAGCCGTAAGCCGACTCTCCATTATACGAAAGGATCATGTTCGTTCGTGTGTCAAATTTGTCTATTTAAATAGAAGATTCGTCTGGCTCGGCCTTGTGTGCTGCCTGTTCAGAGGAGACACATCCCCGCAGCAACGCTGCATGTTCAGACTCACCCGCTCCAGCCGTAAGTCCTTACTTCACCGAAACAGAATTGAACCTGTAAACTTGTCTCTATCTTGGGTTAGAGGGGACCCTTGTCTCTGGGTGGAGCCGTCAAGGGCGGAAAGGCATCCGGAGGACCTCACACCTGCTGCTCAGTGACGCCACGGAGGAGAGCACCCTACACGGAGAGGATCTGCCTACCTGGCCGGTAGCGAGTCTCCCTCCTGGACTCCATCGCCCCCTGTGCCGGTCATCTACCGAATAGTTGACGCTTGGTAAAAACTTACCTGCTACCCACCTGTCCTGTGGAGAGTCCCCTCCTGGCCCGTGGCCCCGGCCCTGGTCCGCCCGGGTCGCTGCCCGCCTGTATTACGCCGAAAAGAGTATTTACCACGTTACTTACCTGCACGCCGGACGGGCGTTCGACTCCTTCCTCTGTGGCTGCCAGTAACCCGGGCCCTCGCAGTGAACCCCTCGGCCTCCTCCCTGGAAAGAGCGAAGCCCGCATTAAGACTTTTAATTCTTGCTTTTATTCAATAAAGATTGTACTTTTAGAAGTTCTTGTCTGCCTGGTCTCTGGTACGCTCCTCGAGGTGGTTCTGGGTTTGAGGGGTGGGCGCAGTCTGGCTTGGCCCCCCCGACCTGTGACAAATGCTTTCATGATCTTGCTGCGCATTATCTGTCAGAAATGCTGCACCAGTTTGAACTGGTTTGATCATTGTTATTATTAATGTGGCCCCAACCTTTGGTGAAATACAGTAATTTTTCAGTCAGTCTTGTAACTAGAAGTACTACAACGATTCGGAACATGAAAACTGTTTTAGGAAATGTATTTCTAAGAATAATATATTACTACATAAATGAAGGGAATTGGCAAAATCTCACCTGTAGTCCAGCAGTGTTGGGTAAAGTACTCTAAAAAAGTAATTAATTACATTGTCAACAGTGTAATTACTCTCTCTTAAAAGTAATGGATTACTTATTACTTTATAAATCCCATATCAACCTTGACTAGTTGAACAGCACAACAGGATGCTGCTCTTTTAAATAAACAATATACAATTGCATTATTTTTGAACTGACCAAAGTGTGCAGGTTACATTAAAAGCAGGCATTTTAACATGAAGTTTTGATGTTAAATCCACTATTGTTTTATGTAGAATTGTTCTATATTTAATTCAATTACATCAGAAGTAACTGTCACAGAAAAATTAAGAGTAATCCCTTACTTTTTCAAGGGAAAAGTAATTAGATTAATTAGCAATTAATTGCACCCAACACTGGTAAGTCATACAGAAATGTAATGTGAAAATAACATTTAGGTGAATTCCTGCTTTTTCCAGCTAAAACAAGTCAAGTCAAATATATTTATATAGCGCTTTTCACAATACAGATTGTATCAAAGCTGCTTCACAGTATCAATCAAAACAACTTAATGTTTGTTTATTACTGGAAAAAAGACATCCAAATTGCAAAAAACAAGTGAGTACTGTACGCATATAAAGTAAGATATTGGCAAAAGCACATATAATTCAGTCTGTCCACCAGCCATTTATGTGTAAAAATCATTCATTTGATATATGTTTTTGCACTGTGAGCATTTGCAGACGCTCAGCCTCAGGTCCATTATCAGATATAACTTTTGATTTGAATTATGTATTTGTAAATGTTGAAATTAACATGAACTAAGATTAATGCATGCTTTAGACGTATTTTTCATTGTAGTTCATGTTAACTAATCCATCTTAATTCCATTGTTGGATGTTTTATTCAAAGGAAACGAGAATTGCTCTCTCTCTCTCGTTCTCTCTAGTTTTAATTCTCTTTTAAGTGAAAACTGTTTCTCTTTGTACCTCCAGCTCATCCTAATCCTTTCATAGTCCACTGGATGAGGACAGAAAATCAAGCTAAGCTAATAATCAGAACATATACAGAGAAAAGCCTTTTTGAAGCGGGAGTCCCACACACACACACACACCGAATAAGACGAGTAAACAGCAGACCTGTTGAGTTTAAGTGCATATTCACTTCTGAGAGGAACAAGATCAAGTCCTGCGTTTCTGAGAGCCACAAATTACCTTAAATTATATGGAATCATCTTCTTTGATATTGAAAGGAAATATGGGATTATTAGGAAGAGCAGGCCCACAAAACTCAAGTGAAATCAATGATCACAGAGTCTGATGTTAAAAGGTCTTCCTGATTATTTTTCAATTGATGAATGTCTGTCTTTGGTTTTGTCATGAATCAGAGATCCAACTTGCTCTTTAATCGCTAATATATAATGCACTGATTATAATTATACAGGCCTAAATACAACAGCTTTTTATACAGTTTCTCTTGTTATCGCAGGACTGTACAGAGCAGCTGACAATGTTTAACATGAATGTCAGAATGTGCCATGCATGATATCCGAAATAAATAATTTCATAATGTATACATTTTGATTGAACACTAGATGGCGCCTCGCCTTCAGCTTTGCATAATAACAGTACACGGTGACTTCTCGTGAAATCTCGCGATGGCTGACTGACAGACGTGATCACAGCACGGAAAAAATGACGTCTTGTCAACAACACTAACAAAGGTATTTAAACGCTCCAAATGTTGCATATGTTCAGACGAATGGCATTTTCTGTGTTTACGTCACATATATGTTATGACAGTTCCGTTAGACATTCAAGTTTTGATGATTGTAGCTCAGTGTAAAGCTGAATAATGTTTACTTACAGCCAAATAATCTGTGTATTATTATTATTATTATATATGTGTTTTAGTTAGCTTTCGCAGGTTATTGTTTTATATCTACACTTATGGTTTTATTTCACAATGCTTAAAAGTGTGATACATGGTGTATGGTGCAATTTTCAACTTAATATTCTCTCACAACAGACATGCCACTAAGTGTCACTGAATAGCCATCCATCCATCAGTGCCTGCATCCCTCTGTCCCCATGGCAACCCCTCCTCTGGCCCCGTTCCCCGGGCAACAGGCTCAGGCAGCTCGGGATGTGAACACAGCATCACTATGTCGGATCGGACAGGAGACGGTGCAGGACATCGTCTTACGGACCATGGAGATCTTCCAGCTGCTGAGAAACATGCAGGTGAGATCCTCCATCCACAGGTTAAGACTGATCTAGGGCTGCACGATTTCCATGTAATCACACTTAAATCGAGTTGGCTTATTGTGATTGTTTGTTATGCGCAGCTTGTCAGTGATGTACGGCTCTGTAAACACCGCTCCATCTGAAAGCACTGAGTTTGAGTCACTTATAACTTGCATTAGAAAAAGCAATACGCGTCAAACATCTTTCCAGACATGAGAAGCTTTATGAGCCTCTTGTCCAACAAAACACAACATTTAATAACATGCTTTTACTCCAAACTCACTTCATAACAACAGTTGAGATCATCCTTCTGTGAGATGATGTGCTTCTTACACAGAATAAGGCAGTTGTGTTTATTAGTCATGTTTAATCAAAGCGTTTCAATCTGCTGTTAATTCAGATAATATGATGTCCGATAGGGAATTATTGTACTTCTGCGGGGCATATTTGGCGTGTGTGTGTGTGAGACGCCCTCTGGTGTTCAGAGGGATATGTGGTGTGTGTGTTTGTGTGTGTGTGTGTGTGTGTGTGTGTATGTGTGTGCAAGTGTGTGAGAGTGAGACGCCCTCTGGTGTTCAGGTGGATATGTGGTGTGTGTGTGTGTGTGTGTGTGAGTGTGAGACGCCCTCTGGTGTTCAGGTGGATATGTGGTGTGTGTGTGTGTGTGTGTGTGCGTGTGTGTGTGTGTGTGAGACGCCCTCTGGTGTTCAGGTGGATATGTGGTGTGTGTGTTTGTGTGTGTGTGTGTGTGTGTGTGCGTGTGTGTGTGTGAGACGCCCTCTGGTGTTCAGAGGGATATGTGGTGTGAGTTTGTGAGAGTGAGACACCCTCTGGTGTTCGGGTGGACATGTGGTGTGTGTGTGTGTGTGTGTGTGTGTGAGACGCCCTCTGGTGTTCAGAGGGATATGTGGTGTGTGTGTGTGTGTGTGTGACGCCCTCTGGTGTTCAGAGGGATATGTGGTGTGTGTGTGTGTGTGTGTGTGTATGTGTGTGCAAGTGTGTGAGAGTGAGACGCCCTCTGGTGTTCAGGTGGATATGTGGTGTGTGTGTGTGTGCGTGTGTGAGTGTGAGACGCCTTCTGGTGTTCAGGTGGATATGTGGTGTGTGTGTGTGTGTGTGTGTGTGTGTGCGTGTGTGTGTGAGACGCCCTCTGGTGTTCAGGTGGATATGTGGTGTGTGTGTGTGTGTGTGTGTGCGTGTGTGTGTGTGTGAGACGCCCTCTGTTGTTCAGGTGGATATGTGGTGTGTGTGTGCGTGTGTGAGACGCCCTCTGGTGTTCAGAGGGATATGTGGTGTGTGTGTGTGTGTATGTGTGAGAATGAGACACCCTCTGGTGTTCAGAGGGATATGTGGTGTGTGTGTGTGAGACGCCCTCTGTTGTTCAGGTGGATATGTGGTGTGTGTGTGCGTGTGTGAGACGCCCTCTGGTGTTCAGGTGGATATGTGGTGTGTGTGTGTGTGTGCGTGTGTGTGTGTGAGACGCCCTCTGGTGTTCAGAGGGATATGTGGTGTGTGTGTGTGTGTGAGAGTGAGACACCCTCTGGTGTTCAGGTGGATATGTGGTGTGTGTGTGTGTGTGTGTGTGTGTGTGAGATGCCCTCTGGTGTTCAGAGGGATATGTGGTGTGAGTGTGTGAGAGTGAGACACCCTCTGGTGTTCAGGTGGATATGTGGTGTGTGTGTGTGTGTGTGTGTGTGTGTGTGTGGGTGTGTGTGTGTGAGACGCCCTCTGGTGTTCAGAGGGATATGTGGTGTGTGTGTGTTGTGTGTGTGTGTGTGTGTGTGTGAGAGTGAGACACCCTCTGGTGTTCGGGTGGACATGTGGTGTGTGTGTGTGTGTGTGTGTGTGTGAGACGCCCTCTGGTGTTCAGAGGGATATGTGGTGTGTGTGTGTGTGTGTGTGTGTGACGCCCTCTGGTGTTCAGAGGGATATGTGGTGTGTGTGTGTGTGTGTGTGTGAGAGTGAGACACCCTCTGGTGTTCAGAGGGATATGTGATGTGTGTGTGTGAGAGAGAGTGAGACACCCTCTGGTGTTCAGAGGGATATGTGATGTGTGTGTGTGTGAGAGAGAGTGAGACACCCTCTGGTGTTCAGAGGGATATGTGATGTGTGTGTGTGAGAGAGAGTGAGACACCCTCTGGTGTTCAGGTGGATATGTGGTGTGTGTGTGAGAGTGAGACACCCTCTGGTGTTCAGGTGGATATGTGGTGTGTGTGTGAGAGTGAGACACCCTCTGGTGTTCAGGTGGATATGTGGTGTGTGTGTGTGTGTGTGAGACGCCCTCTGGTGTTCAGATGGATATGTGGTGTGTGTGTGAGAGTGAGACGCTCTCTGGTGTTCAGATGGATATGTGGTGTGTGTGTGAGAGTGAGACACCCTCTGGTGTTCAGATGGATATGTGGTGTGTGTGTGAGAGTGAGACACCCTCTGGTGTTCAGGTGGATATGTGGTGTGTGTGTGTGTGTGTGTGTGTGTGTGTGTGTGTGTGTGTGTGAGAGAGAGTGAGACACCCTCTGGTGTTCAGGTGGATATGTGGTGTGTGTGTGTGTGTGTGTGTGTGAGACGCCCTCTGGTGTTCAGAGGGATATGTGATGTGTGTGTGTGAGAGAGAGTGAGACACCCTCTGGTGTTCAGGTGGATATGTGGTGTGTGTGTGTGAGACGCCCTCTGGTGTTCAGATGGATATGTGGTGTGTGTGTGAGAGTGAGACACCCTCTGGTGTTCAGGTGGATATGTGGTGTGTGTGTGTGAGAGAGAGAGACGCCCTCTGGTGTTCAGATGGATATGTGGTGTGTGTGTGTGAGAGTGAGACACCCTCTGGTGTTCAGGTGGATATGTGGTGTGTGTGTGTGTGTGTGTGTGAGACGCCCTCTGGTGTTCAGGTGGATATGTGGTGTGTGTGTGTGTGTGTGTGTGTGTGAGACGCCCTCTGGTGTTCAGAGGGATATGTGGTGTGTGTGTGTGTGAGAGTGAGACACCCTCTGGTGTTCAGGTGGATATGTGGTGTGTGTGAGACGCCCTCTGGTGTTCAGGTGGATATGTGGTGTGTGTGTGTGTGTGTGAGACGCCCTCTGGTGTTCAAAGGGATATGTGCTGTGTGTGTGTGAGAGTGAGACACCCTCTGGTGTTCAGGTGGATATGTGGTGTGTGTGTGTGTGTGTGTGTGTGACGCCCTCTGGTGTTCAGATGGAGCATTTACCACCGATCAGCCGCTGCACTGACAAACTGCGCATAAAATAATCGCATCCTTTGCCAAATCGCGTGCGGTTTCGTTGCGATGAATCGTGCAGCCCTAGACTGATCCCTCTGTCTCCTCGCTCAGCTGCCCAACGGAGTCAGCTATCATCCCAACACTCATCAGGACCGGCTGGGGAAACTGCAGGAGCACCTGCGGATGCTCTCCGTGCTTTTCCGCAAACTCCGTCTCGTCTATGATAAATGCAATGAGAACTGCGCTGGTCTGGAACCCATTCCTCCTGAGGTGAGGTTACAGTCTCTCTAGACTCTCCAGTTTTCATCACATTGAGTCATTCTGTTGGTCTTTGTTATATTTAAAGATGCAGTGTGTAAAATTTCAGCAGCATCTAGTGGTGAGGTTGTGAATTGCACCCAACAGAAGTTACGGTGGCCGACAGGAAGTGATGTCGTCGTGTGAGACAGCAGAAAGTAGCCAGTTATGAGGTTTCTTTACAAAGATAAATTAAGAAATTAGGTTTACTTAATTATTCACTAAAACGATATTTAATTGCGAATATTATTGTTACTTGTTCATCATTGTGTCAGTGTTTTATTCGCTGACTTTAGCTAGCTTCTTATCATGAAGAACAACATAGTGACGAAACGCGTTTGTCCGTTCAGGGCCACCGTAGAAACATGTCGATGTAAGCGGACCCGCGGTGTGTGTAGACAGAAACGGCTCATTCTAAGGTAGCAAAAACATAACGGTTAATTATGTAAGGTCTTTATACACCACTGAAAACATAGTTATGTATATGATATTGCATTTCTGTCAACAGATCCTTCTAAATATTACACAATGCATTTTTTAAAGGAGCACTAAGCATTTTTTTTATGTTTTACTGGCAAATACAGCAGTGGTCTTGGACTTTAAACTGATATTCAGGAACTTAATTATCTTAGAACTGATCTTTGTTATATTTAATGCCATTTTAAATGAGCATTAAAGGGTTAGTTCACCAAAAAATCCCATAATTTACTCACCCTAAAGCCATCCTAGGTCTATATGACTTTCTTCTTTCATTCGAACACAATCACAGTTATATTAAAATATATCCTGGCTCTTCCCAGGTTTATAATGGGAGTGAATGGTACCTGAGATTTTGAAGCCCATCCATCCATCATTACAGTAATACATACAGCTTCAGGGGTTAATAAAGGCTTTCTGAAGCGAGAGAAAAATATCCATATTTATAACTTTATAAACTATAATCACGGGCTTCTGGTAATGGCCTTGTGCGAGTCGAGTGACCTCTGACCCGACGCATGACGGGAAAAGTAATGATCAGGGAAGCGCAGAGGATCGAGCAAAACAAAACACCGGTCATGAATTAGAAGTATAAAACGAGAATTTTTTAAAAGAGAAATGTGTACTTCTTCCCCTATAATTTATTATAAACTTTTTCAAAGCATTAACAGAAAGCTTCATACAATTAAAGTTAGAATCCCCCCCCCACCCATTATAACCCTTTCCGCCGAAATAATTAACCATACATTACATACAAGATAAGACAACAATAGTAATAATAATCACAATTATTAAGAGTCCCTTAGTGTTTTTAAATCGTCCCTTAAAACGTACTTTTTTAGGGTAGCTTTTATGTGACTCGTGTGATTGCTTTGTTTGTTATTATATTGGCTTTTTATTTTTATTGTTTGCTTAGTTTTTACGGCCTGGACTGTTATGTGTATATTTTTTATTTCATTATCTGTATGTAAAGTGCTTTGAGATGGTACATTTAAAGGCACTGTATAAAATAAAGATTATTATTAAATAAAAAATAAAAAACAAACAAAAAAAACATATATACATCAATAGCCAATAATATTTTTTTGACATATTCGTGGTCCGTACATAATTATAAAACAAAACCCCAATTGGTGATCATATTTAACATTGATCAATAAGTGGGAGAGTCTTCATCTTCTCAAAATATGTAATCATGGGTTGCCAAGTCTTATATAAAAAATTTTGACAGAATCTTTCATTAAATATTTAATTTTCTCTAATTTTAAGTATGATACTAGATCACAAAACCACATTGCGGGTTTAGGTCGGGTCAGAGGTCACTCTATATATATAACTATAGTGATTATTTATAACCAGTGATTATAGTTTATAAAGCCATTAGGCAACGACTGCCATGAAAAGGTTGAGAATCACTGGTCTGTATAGAATAAAAACGCTTTTTATAGGCCACTGACATGATTGAATGTCTCCTGTGCATCATTTTGAATACATTTTTCAGAAGTATAACTTATATTATGAGGGGTTGATAAAGTGACGTTAGAGTGAATATTTAGGAGTGGGTAAATATTATTATAAGATATATCTTGTACACCAGGGAATTCTTTCCATTTATCATAACATTATTTGTGCCTGCAAACGTTTTAAGTAGTGCATCTTTTGAGCACTCGCTTTCAAGTTCTAGTCGAGGAAACATTCTTGAATCATACTGCAAACTTCCAGTTATTGAGTCCAGCTGAGATTCCCAGTGACTGGGTTTGCTCACTGACGTCAGGTCTGGACTGGCTTTACCAGAGCATGCTTTTCTGATCTTCTCAAGCGCTGGTGGAATGACTTCTATGACAGAAACATCTGGAATAGAAAATAACATTTAAATCAGGAAGAAAAGATGTATAGTAGTGGCCAATAGTAATGCCTAGGAAAATGTACATTTTCATCCTTTATTCAAATATTATAAAACAATAGTTTTGTAAGCATATTGCATAGTTGTGCTTGGAGTCGATTGTTTTATTTGTGATGATAACACAATGAAATATTTCGAATTGTGCCAGGCCCTCATGCAAAGAAACTATGAACATGCAAAAACAAGAGAGAACCAACAAAATATTAATAACTGATTATATGCTTTTTTTCTGTGAGCTATGCACTTTTTTTGCATGGTAAAATAAAACCTGTAGCTGTACTTTGCTTTTTTTCCAGATAATTTAGTCAGATAAATACTGTAACCAAGTTTAGTGTTTTGTTCTTCCCTCATATTTAAAATATTTAAAAAATATAAAATATTTTCCTCATATTTTGATGGTTTAATTGAACTTGTAGAGTCATTAAAAACAAATATCCCCTCTGACCGTCATTTTTTGCCATTACTGTGTGTGTGTGTATATATATATAAAATATAAATATTAGTTGAAAATTTTAAACTAAACTAAAATTTGAAATGTTGTCTTGGAAATAAGCTGAAGTTGAAGCACAAAAATGATCAACTAGAAATAAATAATAACTAAAACTTAAATAAAATAGATTAAACCTAAATAGCAATATAAAAAACCCCAAGAAATTACAAAAAAATGTACTAAAATTAACATGAAAATGTTTGCTCAATCTTGAACATGCAAAATTATGATTATGTTGTAGTCAATCTTTCATTAAATATTTAATTTTCTCTAATTTTAAGTATGATACTAGATCACATAACCACATTGAGGCTTTAGGCGGGTTTAGGTCGGGTCAGAGGTCACTCTATATATATATAACTATAGTGATTATAACCAGTGATTATAGTTTATAAAGCCAAAAATTTTACTAAAATTAACATGAAAATATAAAAATAAAAGCCAATTCAACATACTAATAACATTTTATGAATCACATGTAAATGTGAAACATAAAGTGTCTCTGTGAATTTAGACATGAGGATGGAGATCGTAATATGTATAGTAAATATAGATAGTAAATGTAAATTTGGCGCTCAGGAATTACAACTCAAATGCGTATGAGGGCAAATAAAGATTGAATGCACAGCTGGTAAGTCGTTTAAGCCAGTTATTCATGCAGTCTCTTTTCTTTTACCGAGAGAGCGCTGGAATAAAGTCATTAGATCTGCAGTAGCTTTAACTGGAGGTTCTTCCATCTCATTACCAGAAGAGCCCCTTGTGCCCACAGGATATTTATTTTGGCCCAGCCTCGTGTGTTTGTGTTTCAGGTGTTATCTTTAGCTCCTGTTGCGCTTTCTCTCCAAACAGGAAGTGAGATAATGGAGTCAGAGGCATTACCTCATCATCACTTCGCTAATTAGCTGAGGCGCTCGCTAATGAACAGCTGGCGAGTCCCTCATGTCAGCATTTTCCGACCCAGGCAATCACCGGCTCCCAGCGGTGGAATTTCCTGCACACCGAAAAAGAAACAGCCAAGTCATTTCATTTACAACCTCACTTTTTCCAGTCGCCTCAAAGTAATCAACCCGAGTGAGCCTGAATCACTGTTTTCAGGCCCTGGCAGAACACATCCATCTTTCAGTGTTTGGGCCTTGAGTAATGTGTTGACTGCGTTATATTAACTATACACTTACGCTTGCTGCCGACAGGTGGAAACTCAGGGTGTGTTCGGTTCTGTTCTTTTGGTCCAGATCAAAGAAAAAGAAAATGATACATTAAAGTCCCCCTGTAGTCAATCATTTTATCCCTTTAAAACGTAAAAATCTTTGATCACCAAAATGACATATTTAAACGTTTTTTTTTCTTCATGCCTTAAAATGAAATGTAACTCGACACCCTTGCCTCATTTAGTATTCGCGGTTCTATGAATATGCAAATGAGCCCCGCCTCCACTCACTCACTCACTCACTCAGAGATCCACTCGTTGACGATCACACGTTGATCTGATTGGTTACAAGGTCGTTTGTGACGTCAGAAACACCAGCGATTTCAAAGCGTGTTTTTGAGACTGTCTTTGGCTGCGTTTACACTTGGCATTAACATGCGATCACCGTGATCCGATCATGCAGGTCGGATCATAAGCCAATCAGGACACGGTGCATTTACACCTCTCCACATCAAATGGCTTCTGTATCTGGATAACAGATCGGATCTGCATTCCCCAAAAAAAAAAAAAAAAGGATGGTTCCGGTGCAAAGTGGTGGGTTTTCTTTTAGAAACAGTTTTCAGTCGGGATACATTTTACAAATCTCGCAAAATGAGGAGGATGAAGAGGCTGCAAGTAGGGCCTACTAATAATGTGGATAGATGCCGTAATGGAAACGGTACAGAGAAACATGTCCGAGAACATTGCCAGCTGTGGTGGGAAAATGCGTGTTCTTTACAGAAAGTCATGGTTCTGCAACTTTAGGGTGCGAAAGCAAACATTTCAGTATATTTGCGATGTACTTCGGACTCGACTGCAACGCAAAACCACACAGCTACGTGCAGCAATTCCTGGAGAGAGGAGGGGAATAATGACAGTGGGGGGGGGGGGGGGGGGGGATGCAGACACGATGGCTGGATTGCGTTTACATTACACTGTGATCCGATCACAATGCGTCCTCGACTCCCTCCGAACCGGGACACGCTGGTCGGATAACATTCCCATCAGGAGCGTGTTTACACTTGTCTTTTCAATGTGTATCTGGACAACATCGCATGTTAATGCCAAGTGTAAACACAGCCTTTGGTTCACTGCAGTTTTAAGGAGAAAATACTCCGCAATGCTGTCGACTTATGAATTTACACATGGTTTGTGTTAAAGCATATTAAAAACACCACATAGACACATAAACAACATTAAAAACTGGACTTTCACCACAGGGAGACTTTAAGAGTGCGTTCACACTTGCCAGGTTTGGTTCAATTAAAACGAACTCTGGTTCGATTATTGGTGCGATTACTAATGGACTTGCTCTGTACGTGTGGTTACATTTACTTTTACATTTAATCATTTAGCAGATGCTTTTATCCAAAGCGACTTACAAATGAGGAGAGCAAGAAGCATTTAAACTAACAATAGGACAACAATATGCAAGTGCTGTGACCCTTCCCAGTTTAGTCTAACGCAGTATATGTATTTAAAAAATAAATAGATATAGAATAGAAGAGAAAAAAGAAAAGAAAGTGTTAGTATTAATGCATCAAGTGTTGCCGAAAAAGATGCGTCTTCAGCCGTTTCTTGAAAACTCAGGTTTGAGTTTGGCTGCTCATTCCTAAACATTCAGTCCTGGTCCGCTTATCGCGTTCACATCGCCATTTTAACAATGAACCTAAAGAGACCGAACTTAAAGGATTAGTTCACCTCAAAATGAAAATTTCCTAATAATTTACTCACCCCAATGCCATCCAAGATATCCATGTCTTTCTTTCCTCAGTGGAAGAGAAATTAAGTTTTTTGAGGAAAACATTTCTGGATTTTTCTTCGAATAATGGACTTCAAAGCGTTTTGAAGTCCAAATCAATGCAGTTTCAAAGATCTTTAAAGTGCTTTAACGGACTGTGCACGATCACAGCTGAGGAGGAGGAGCTTATCTAGCGAAATGAGGGTCATTTAAAAAAAAAAAAAAAAAAGTACTTTCTAACTAAAACTGTTCGGATTGAGCTGATCTGCAACGCGCCGGGAACTACGTCATCACGTTGAAAGGTCACGCTCGAAAAAAAAAACGTTTAGGTTTTAAAATATTTAAACACCCAGGATACGCACACGTAAGGACCATTTTAAACAGTAATTTGACACACAGACATAAATATGTCATTCAACATACAATACAATTTGAACTATCCTCCTTCGCACGGTGACCTTTCAACGTGATGACGTAGTTCCCGGCGCGTTGCAGATCAGCTCAATCCAAACAATTGTAGTTAAAAAGTATATATATATATATATATATATATATATATATATATTTTCTTAAATGACCAATCGTTTCGCTAGATAAGCCCCTCCTCCTCAGCTGCGATCGTGCACAGCATTTTCAAGCACTTCAAAGATCTTTGAAACTGCATTGATTTGGACTTCAAAACAGTGGTAGTTTTGAAGTCCATTATTCAAAGAAAAATCCAGAAATGTTTTCCTCAAACTTATTTTCTCTTCCACCGAGGAAAGAAAGACATGGATATCTTGGATGGCATTGGGGTGAGTAAATAATTAGGAAATTTTAATTTTTAGGTGAACTAATCCTTTAAAGTCATAGAGATATGTTCACAATCTGATTGGTCGGCTTTTATTACGTATATATTTTGTGAAGGAACGTACCGAACATCCAGAACAATGCTGTGTTCTGGGATAAATGGGCTCGTGGTGTGTGTGTGTGTGTGTGTGTGTAGCTACATATGATGGTATTTTAACCAGCTGAGTTTAATTAAGAGCTTATATAATGTGTAAAGGAGTGAAAACAGTGGCAGGAATTCCTCTAAAACACACAAATGAAGATCTGCTGTGTGGAGACGTGGTTCTGATGCCTGTACAGAAATGTAATGGGAAACATTGTGACTATGATGAGAAAAACCAGAGATATGTTTGAATTCGCCTCCTACACCCTCATTCACTATTCCCTACATTACTCCACTAATATAGTCCACTTGAGGGAGTGAGTGAAAACGAGAGAGTGAATTCGGACACTGAGTGCCGCTTTTGCAAAGTTTGTGCTTGCCGTTTAATAATAGTTTGAAACTTAGCAAACTGGCAGCTCCAGTAGTAATAAAAAAAGATTTATCTTGAACTCTATTCCTCTTGAAAACTAGCATATATAAACCTTAATTAAAGGAATTTATACGCTATAGCCAAATTGGACCGGTAGTTTGGAAAACGGATGGATGAATGATTCAGCTGCAGGCTCAGGAATTCATTCGGCATGACCCTCAAAGTGCATTATGGGTATTCTGAGCATACATCGGTTGTACACTTGTTATCGTGGTGCATTATGGGATTGAATGAGTGTACTTGATAACATCTACCGTGGTTTCGGATGCCACTACGAATGGCTGTCGACTAGAGATGCGCGGTTGGCGGCCGCGGATCTAGTGGATGATGTGACGAAAAAAAATATTTTAATTAAATTCGGCGGGTGGCGGGCGGTTTCTAGTCTCGCGGCTGTCATCAGCAGCGCCTTGTATCAGCGGATGGCGGGCGGGTGCGGTTTTGAAAATTGGTCAAAAACGTTGGTGCGGATGGATGGCAGACGGATGATGAGTTTTGTGATGCGGTTGCGGATGAAATAATAGCCCATCCGCCCATCTCTACTGTCGACTCAAGTGCCCTATTTAAGGGTATAAGGGGCGATTTGGGACACTGTAATTTTTAGGGTCACATCTTGTGACATCATGTCCTGTTTTTGGTTCGTTTAGATGTCTTTGGCCTGTGTTGTGTTCATGTTTTAGTCGAAAATCTCTCTCTCTGTATTTGTGTATGACATGGCTCTTTGCTCGATTGCTTTTGTCCGCCTCGCTGCCTGCTGTGAGCTGTGAGTTTGTTTGCGTTGTGGCTGTCTAAGCCTCGTATTAGCTTCGTATTTCCTTCTGTTTTTCTGTATTTCTCTCTTTATTCTGTTCTGAACCATCATTTAACTCATAATTACAACTCGGACTGTTGGCCAGACGCGTCTCAAGCCATTATGGTCAACGTGATTTTGGCAAGTAAGACATGGTCCTGGATCAACATATTTTGTTGATCCTGGATCAACATTCCTGTCTCAAAATGTAGTCCTTACCCAATCCCTACCCCTAAACCTAACCCTACCCATAACTTTTCCCTAAAATCAGAGGGTAATGATAGGTGAATGACACTGATGTTTAAGTACTTCACCTTGGTTCTAAGCCTAAACTTGACATAAACTGTAAACTTGTCCCTCAAATCTGATTGGTTAATTGGAAAGTTCCAGGATCAACAACGATGTTGATCCAGGAACATGTGGTACTTGGTGAAATCACGTTCACCAGCCATTATACGGCTGGAACCGCAAATACGGTTGGAACATTGGTTGTTGGTCGTAGAGCGAGACACCGCTTCACTGCTGTTCGCCCTGCGATCGACTGCTTTTGTCAGCCTCGTTGCCTGCTGTGAGTTTGTTTGTTTTCCCGTCTATCGTGCGTCTACATTACACCCATACCACTACAAAGACGGTTTTTACCCAAGACTTGAGTCATAAATTAATATAAATATTAATAGCATCACTGGTTGCATCATTGCTAACTTACTGTCCATCTGTTAAAATGGCGAATATATCAGGTGTATGTTATCTACCTTTTGGTGCAGATGAGAACAAATCTGAATTGCTCGCGGTGCAGTCTGAATTAGAAGCTGTAGAAAAGCAGATCCGTGACCTTCTAGAGAGACAACCTGAGCTGAGAGACCGGCGTTTAGCTCTTGAAACATCACGCGCTGATGCACACGGATCAGTGATTAACGTTAGTAACCCGCTGACGCTGACCTCGTCTACTCCGTGCGTTTCTCAGCATTGGTCCCGAGTGTCCAGGTCACGATCAGCCATGATTTCATTCACTCCGGCTCCAACACACCACCACGAAGCCTGGGTGGTTCTGCGGAAGCCGCGAGCCAGGACAAGAATCTATTCGCCCCTCCCGGATTTCGAGATCTCCACTCAGAACCGCTTCTCCCCTCTTTGCGAAACGGAACGCGATGTTGTGATCATCGGCGATTCCACCGTCCGACACGTCCACGCTACATTAGGTAAAAATAAGGTGCACAGTCACTGCTTTCCTGGTGCTCGTGTTCTCGATATCACTGCGCGGGTAACTGAGATCTTGAACGGTGACGAGCGCGTCGGAGCTGTTGTGCTGCACGCGGGAGCTAACGACATTAGGCTGCGACAGACGGAGGTTCTGAAGAAAGACTTCAGGAGCCTTATCGATACGGTACGCAGCACATCGCCTGAAACATCGATTATTGTGTCTGGACCGCTTCCTACGTACCGACGAGGGCATGAAAAGTTCAGTAGATTATTCGCGCTAAATGAATGGTTATTGTCATGGTGCAATGAGCAGAAACTGATTTTTGTAAATAATTGGAATCTGTTTTGGGAGCGACCAAGGCTCTTCCGCGCTGATGGCTTACACCCAAGTAGAATCGGGGCAGATCTTCTGTCGGATAACATCTCCAAGATGTTAAATACCATTTGACTAGTAACCAAAAATCCAAATCACAGTCTCTACTGCACCAATTTAATAGATATTATTATCTATTAATCTAGAAAAAATCTAATTGTTATTAAAACAAAAAATCTCGCTATTAGTGAACAAAAACAATTTCTAAAGCTAGGTCTTCTAAACATTAGATCGCTCACACCTAAGGCGGTTATTGTAAATGAAATGGTCACAGATAATAATTTCGATGTTCTGTGCCTTACTGAAACCTGGCTTAAACCAAATGATTATTTCGGTCTAAATGAGTCTACTCCGCCAGGATACTGTTATAAGCATGAGCCCCGTCTGATCAGTCGTGGAGGCGGTGTTGCAACAATCTACAGAGATATCCTTAATGTTACTCAGAAAACTCGTCATAGGTTTAATTCGTTTGAAGTGCTTGTGCTAAATGTTACGCTCTTAGATGTAAGAAAAAAATCCCTATTATCTCTAGCATTGGCTACCGTATATAGACCTCCAGGGCCTTACGCCAATTTCCTAAAAGAGTTTGCTGACTTTCTATCAGATCTTTTGGTCAACGTCGATAAAGCATTAATTGTTGGAGATTTTAACATACACGTAGATAATTTAAATGATGCGTTAGGGGCTGCGTTTACAGATTTATTAAACTCCTTCGGGGTCAAGCAAAACGTCACCGGACCAACTCATCGTCTTAATCATACACTCGATTTAATTATATCATATGGAACCGATCCAACCGATATAGATATCATTCCACAAAGTGATGATGTCACTGACCACTACTTGGTAACTTGCATATTACGCACTGCTGTAATATGTCATGCTGCGCCACGTTATCGACCAGGTAGAACAATTCGTCCATCCACCATAGATCATTTCTCAAATAGCTTATCTGATCTGTCTCAGCTGCTGCCTGAACCCAAACAAACAGATGAACTAGACGAACTAACTAGCACTATGAGCACCATTCTCTCTAGAACATTGGATATTGTTGCACCCATTAGATTAAAAAAGGTCAGAGAAAAAAGTATAGCACCATGGTACAATAATACTACATATGTTTTAAAGAGAGAAACCCGTAATTTAGAGCGTAAATGGAAAAAAACTAATTTAGAGGTCTTTAGAATCGAGTGGAAAGACAGTATGTCACTTTATAAAAAGGCACTTAAAACGGCCAGGGCTGAGCACCTCAGCAAATTAATAGAAAACAACCGAAATAATCCAAGGTTTTTATTTAATACCGTGGCTAGACTAACAAATAAACAGACGTCATCTGAACAGAATACCTCGTTACAGTTTAGTAGTAATGATTTCATGAACATCTTCACCGAGAAAATTGAAAGCATCAGAATCAAAAACGTAAACGTTCGATCTTTGCTCGCGCCTTATAATTCGGCTGCAATTATCACCCCCCAAGAACAATTACAATGCTTTACAACCCCTCCTTGAACTGCCACCTTAACGTGGTGGAGGGGTTTGAGTACCCGAATGACCCTAGGAGCTATGTTGTCTGGGGCTATATGCCCCTGGTAGGGTCTCCCAAGGCAAACAGGTCCTAGGCGACGGGTCTGACTAAGAGCGGTTCAAAATCCCCTTATGATGGACAAACATCCAAGGACCGTGACGTCGCCCGGTATGGCGCAGCCGGGGCCCCACCCTGGAGCCAGGCCCGGGGTTGGGGCTCGTATGCGAGCGCCTGGTGGCCGGGCCTCTTCCCACGGGGTCCGGCCGGGCTCAGCCCGAAGGAGTGACGTGGGACCGCCTTCCCGTGGGCTCACCACCTGCAGGAAGAGCCGTAAGGGGCCGGTGCAGAGAGGATCGGGTGGCAGTCGAAGGCGGAGACCTCGACGACCCGATCCCTGGACACGGAAACTAGCCTTAGGGACGTGGAACATCACCTCGCTGGCGGGGAAGGAGCCTGAGATGGTGCGTGAGGTTGAGAGGTTCCGACTAGAGATAGTCGGGATCACCTCTACGCACGGCTTGGGCTCTGGAACCACACTCCTTGAGAGAGGATGGACTCTTCACCACTCTGGAGTTGCCCTTGGTGAGAGGCGACGGGCTGGTGTGGGTTTGCTTATAGCCCCCCAGCTCAGCCGCCATGTGTTGGAGTTTACCCCGGTGAACGAGAGGGTCGTTTCCCTGCGCCTACGGGTCGGGGATAGGTCTCTCACTGTCGTGTGTGCCTACGGGCCAAACGGCAGTGCAGAGTACCCGGCCTTCTTGTGGTCTCTGGGAGGAGTGCTGGAAAGTGCTCCGACTGGGGACTCCGTCGTTCTACTGGGGGACTTCAACGCTCACGTGGGCAGCGACAGTGACACCTGGAGGGGCGTGATTGGGAGGAACGGCCCCCCCGACCTGAACCCGAGCGGTGTTCAGTTATTGGACTTCTGTGCTAGTTACAGTTTGTCCATAACGAACACCATGTTCAAGCATAAGGGTGTCCACCAGTGCACGTGGCACCAGGACGCCCTAGGTCGCAGGTCGATGATCGACTTTGTGGTCGTTTCATCTGACCTGCGGCCGTATGTCTTGGACACTCGGGTGAAGAGAGGAGCGGAGCTGTCAACTGATCACCACCTGGTGGTGAGTTGGATCCGATGGCGGGGGAGGAGGCTGGACAGACTCGGCAGACCCAAGCGTACTGTAAGGGTTTGCTGGGAACGTTTGACCGAGTCTCCTGTCAGAGAGATCTTCAACTCCCACCTCCGGCGGAGCCACGACCGGATCCCGAGGGAGGTTGGAGATATTGAGTCTGAGTGGACCATGTTCTCCACCTCCATTGTCGAAGCGGCTGCTCGGAGCTGTGGCCGTAAGGTCTCCGGTGCCTGTCGAGGCGGCAATCCCCGAACCCGGTGGTGGACACCGGAAGTAAAGGATGCCGTCAAGCTGAAGAAGGAGTCCTATCGGGCCTGGTTGGCTTGTGGGACTCCTGAGGCAGCTGACGGGTACCGGCAGGCCAAGCGGACTGCAGCCCGGGTGGTTGTGGAGGCAAAAACTCGGGCCTGGGAGGAGTTCGGTGAGGCCATGGAGAAGGACTATCGGCTGGCCTCGAAGAGATTCTGGCAAACTGTCCGGCGCCTCAGGAGAGGGAAACAATGCACTACCAACGCTGTTTACAGTGGAGGTGGGCGGCTGTTGACCTCAACTGGGGATGTCGTCGGACGGTGGAAGGAATACTTCGAGGATCTCCTCAATCCCGCCGTCACGTCTTCTATTGAGGAAGCAGAGGCTGAGGGCTCAGAGGTGGACTAGTCCATCACCCTAGCTGAGGTCACCGAGGTAGTCAAGAAACTCCTCGGTGGCAAGGCACCGGGGGTGGATGAGATCCGCCCTGAGTACCTCAAGTCTCTGGATGTTGTGGGGCTGTCTTGGCTGACGCGCCTCTGCAGCATCGCGTGGCGGTCGGGGACAGTGCCTCTGGGATGGCAGACCGGGGTGGTGGTCCCTCTTTTTAAGAAGGGGGACCGGAGGGTGTGTTCCAACTACAGGGGGATCACACTTCTCAGCCTCCCTGGGAAAGTCTATGCCAGGGTACTGGAGAGGAGAATACGGCCGATAGTGGAACCTCGGATACAGGAGGAACAGTGCGGTTTTCGTCCAGGCCGTGGAACACTGGACCAGCTCTATACTCTCTACAGGGTGCTGGAGGGTTCATGGGAGTTTGCCCAACCAGTCCACATGTGCTTTGTGGATTTGGAGAAGGCATTCGACTGTGTCCCTCGCGGCGGCCTGTGGAGGGTGCTCCGGGAGTATGGGGTCCGGGGTCCTTTGCTAAGGGCTGTCCGGTCCCTGTATGACCGAAGCAGGAGCTTGGTTCGCATTGCCGGTAGTAAGTCAGACTTCTTCCCGGTGCATGTTGGACTCCGGCAGGGCTGCCCTTTGTCGCCGGTTCTGTTCATAGTTTTTATGGACAGAATTTCTAGGCGCAGCCAGGGGCCGGAGGGTGTCAGGTTTGGGGACCACGCGATTTTGTCTCTGCTTTTTGCGGATGATGTTGTCGTGTTGGCCCCTTCACACCAGGACCTTCAGCATGCACTGGGACGGTTTGCAGCCGAGTGTGAAGCGGCTGGGATGAAAATCAGCACCTCCAAATCCGAGGCCATGGTCCTCAGTCGGAAAAGGGTGGCTTGCTCACTTCAGGTTGGTGGAGAGATCCTTCCTCAAGTGGAGGAGTTTAAGTATCTTGGGGTTTTGTTCACGAGTGAGGGAAGGATGGAACGGGAGATTGACAGACGGATCGGTGCAGCTTCTGCAGTAATGCGGTCGATGTACCGGTCTGTTGTGGTGAAGAAGGAGCTGAGCCGTAAGGCAAAGCTCTCGATTTACCGGTCAATCTACGTTCCTACTCTCACCTATGGTCATGAGCTTTGGGTCATGACCGAAAGGACAAGATCCCGGATACAGGCGGCCGAAATGAGCTTTCTCCGCAGGGTGGCTGGCCGATCCCTTAGAGATAGGGTGAGAAGCTCGGTCACTCGGGAGGAGCTCAGAGTAGAGCCGCTGCTCCTCCACATCGAGAGGGGTCAGCTGAGGTGGCTCGGGCATCTGTTCCGGATGCCTCCTGGACGCCTTCCCGGGGAGGTGTTCCGGGCACGTCCCACTGGGAGGAGACCCCGGGGAAGACCTAGGACACGCTGGAGAGACTATGTCTCCCGGCTGGCCTGGGAACGCCTCGGTGTCCCCCCGGAAGAGCTGAATGAAGTGTCCAGGGAGAGGGAAGTCTGGGCATCTCTGCTCAGACTGCTGCCCCCGCGACCCGGCCCCGGATAAGCGGAAGAAGATGGATGGATGGATGGATGCTTTACAACCATAGAACAAAAAGAGTTAAATAAACTTATCACTTCATCTAAAACAACAACATGTTTATTAGATCCTATACCAACTGAACTACTGAAAGAAGTGTTACCTATAGTGGAAGAGCCTCTTCTCAATATTATTAACTCATCTTTATCTTTAGGTCATGTTCCAAGAACGTCGAATCTTCCATTTATGTCAAAAATATTAGAAAAAGTTGTGTCCGCTCAACTCGGCTCTTTCTTGCAAGAAAACGACATCTATGAAAAGTTTCAGTCTGGATTCAGGCCACATCATAGCACTGAAACTACGCTTGTTAGAATCACAAATGATTTACTTTTAGCTTCGGACCAAGGCTGTATCTCAGTACTAGTTTTACTTGATCTTAGTGCTGCGTTCGATACTATAGATCACACAATACTCTTAGATCGACTACAAAATTACACTGGTGTTCAAGGACAAGCATTAAGCTGGTTCAGGTCATACTTATCTGACCACTACCATTTCGTCTACTTAAATGGAGAAAAATCGATTATAACTTCGGCAAACTATGGAGTGCCGCAGGGATCTGTGTTAGGCCCTTTATTATTCTCAATATATATGCTGCCACTTGGTAATATTCTAAGGAAACATGGAATTAGTTTCAATTGTTATGCTGATGACACTCAAATATATATTTCATCACGGCCAGATGAATACGCTAAATTATCCAAATTGACAGATTGTGTTAAAGATATAAAAGATTGGATGACGCGTAATTTTCTTTTATTAAATCCAGACAAGACAGAGGTAATACTTATCGGTTCTAAAAACCGTCCACAAAACCTTTCACAGCACGACTTTAAAGGGATACTCCACCAGTTTTTCTTATTAAACTATGTTATTCCCTTAACTAAGACGAGTTGATACATACCTCTCTCGTCTCAGTGCGTGCACTATATCGCTCTGTATTGCCGCAAAACTATGTTAGCTCTTAGCTTAGCCCATGCATTAAATATGGGCCAAGCAGAGAAGCGACCAAACACTTCCACGTTTTCCCTATGTAAACACAGTTACTAGAGTAGTGTAACTTGACCTGGGCTGGTGACACAAAATAAACCGTTGCGCTTTTCTAAGCGTTTAAAATTGATGACTATATTGTATGGCGGAATACCATAACAAGTGCTTTTGAGCACTTCGACTTGGCGCAATAATATCTTCACTCGTGAAAAGTCCTCTTACCGGCTCCCGCTTCTTCTCCCCCTCCCTCTGACATTTCCGTCAATACAACCAACGTGACTTTTACTACCTGTGCTATTAGCAAACTGCAGATCATTTGCAATGGCGGACTTTGTAGATGATTATGACTTCTTTGTAGCAGACCCAGAGCCATATCTGTTTGAACCCGAGTACACGGAGGAGGAATTAGCTCTTATGGACCGTGAGAGGCAAGAAAGATATGATCCAGAACAGACCGGAGCTGGCGAAAGACCGGTGCATGTCACGTTGGTTGTATTGACGGAAATGTCAGAGGGAGGGGGAGAGGAAGCGGGAGCCGGTAAGAGGACTTTTCACGAGTGAAGATATTATTGCGCCAAGTCGAAGTGCTCAAAAGCACTTGTTATGGTATTCCGCCATACAATATAGTCATCAATTTTAAACGCTTAGAAAAGCGCAACGGTTTATTTTGTGTCACCAGCCCAGGTCAAGTTACACTACTCGAGTAACTGTGTTTACATAGGAAAAACGTGGAAGTTTTTGGTCGCTTCTCTGCTTGGCCCATATTTAATGCATGGGCTAAGCTAAGTGCTAACATAGTTTTGCGGCAATACAGAGCGATATAGTGCACGCACTGAGACGAGAGAGGTATGTATCAACTCGTCTTAGTTAAGGGAATAACATAGTTTAATAAGAAAAACTGGTGGAGTATCCCTTTAACATAGTAGGATGCCCTGTTACTTTATCCGCTACAGTAAAAGACCTGGGTGTTACATTAGACTGCAACCTGTCTTTTGAAAAGCATATTTCATATGTTACAAAAACTGCCTTTTTCCACCTTAGAAACATTGCTAAGCTACGTAATATGCTATCAGTCTCTGATGCAGAAAAGTTAGTTCATGCATTCATGACCTCGAGACTAGATTACTGTAATGCTTTATTAGCTGGTTGTCCTGCATCTTCAATAAACAAGCTACAGTTAGTCCAAAATGCAGCCGCTAGAGTTCTTACTAGATCAAGAAAATATGATCATATAACACCGATTTTATCATCACTTCATTGGTTACCTATAAAGTTCCGTATTAAATACAAGGTATTGCTTTTGACTTATAAAGCTCTAAATGGTTTAGCTCCAGTCTATTTAACGGATCTTCTATCGCCTTACAATCCATCGCGCTCTTTAAGATCACTAAATTCGAGGCTTCTGGTCATTCCTAGGATATCCAGATCCACCAAAGGAGGGAGAGCATTTTCACATTTAGCTCCGAAGCTCTGGAATAGCCTTCCTGATATTGTTCGTAGCTCAGACTCGCTCTCCCAGTTTAAAACTAGACTGAAGACGCATCTATTTAGCCAGGCATTCATATACATTTTTTATCTTACAGTTACTGTAAATTCGGCCTCTAGTTCATAAACGCCAGAGGAGAACTGGCCCCCGACTGAGCCTGGGTTCTCCCAAGGTTTTTTTTTCTCCATTGGGTCATCTGATGGGGTGTTAGGACACCATTAGGTCACTGGATGGAGTTTTTCGGTTCCTTGCCACTGTTGCCTTTGGCTTGCTCAGTTGGAGATATTCAAATTAATTAACCAATCATACCAATTGATCAGCTCTACCAAACTTGGATGTCTTTTTTCCAGCAATAAACTAACATTGTTAAGTTGTTTTGATTGATACTGTGAAGCAGCTTTGATACAATCTGTATTGTGAAAAGCGCTATATAAATATATTTGACTTGACTTGACTATGTATCTTAGATTGTAAGAAAAATATTTTTGTAAAATAAAAGAGACCCTAAAAGTCAAAGTTTCTCTCTCTCTCTCTCTCTCTCTCTCTCTCTCTCTCTCTCTCTCTGTGCTTGGACAGTCACTCGCCCGTGCTCTCTCTCTCTCTCTTTCCCTCTCTCTCTCTCTGCTTGGCCAGTCACTCGCCCGTGCTCTCTCTCTCTCTCTTTCCCTCTCTCTCTCTCTGCCTGGCCAGTCACTCGCCCGTTCTCTTTCTCTCTCTCTGTGAGTGCGTGTTGGGAGCAAGGAGGGTGCGTGTGTGAGAGCGTTTCTATCGTGCGCTGTTCTTTATAAACTCTTTTGTATGTTTTCTTCTTTATTTTTTTTTAGTTTATTGTTTGTAAAGATTTGTTTGGGGTTCTAGAAGGTAGGCCTAGCGTGCCGTGCTTTGCACGGTTCACCTGGCGTTAGGTATGGCGTCCATAGGTGGAAGGACGCCATTATCCCTCCGCCATGGTTTCAGGTGTGTGCCAGAGGCGAGTGCTACTGTCGAAGATGTTTTGATAGCGGTTGGTGAGCAGTTAGGCTATGAAAATATCATCTCTGCATCGAGAATGAAAAAAGCTGTTGTTGTTTTTTTAAAAACAGAAGCATTGGTCAACAAGGTAATTGAGAACAGTCTGTGGGTGAAAGAAATTTTCGTTAATATCACTCCGCTGTTTGCTCCGGCTACGAAAGTGGTTATTTCAAACGTTCCTCCATTCATTGAAAATGAGGTAATTGTCAGAGAACTTGCAAGATTCGGAAAAGTGGTGAGCGAAGTTAGAACGGTTTCCTTAGGATGTAAAAATCCTGCGCTTAAACATGTGATGTCTTTTAGGAGACAAGTGTTCATGTTTTTGAGTTCCCTTTCGAGAGGTCTCTCCTATTGCGTGAGTAGCTTACGCTATGGGAAAACTCCTTTTCTCGAGAATATTGAAGTCTTTATGTAAAACGCATTGCAGCTGCACAGCTGACAGCAATGAACGAAGGAGCTCGGTCATTGGCTGTGCTGCGGCAACTTGCTCAAACCAATGACGGGGCGACTCTGAATGCGCGACCAATGAGCGCGCTTCGCGCCCGCGCGCGTCAGAGCCTGCCAAGATGGGCGTGGCCAAGCTATATATTGGGCGCCCCGTCATGAGAGTTCTTTAGATTTAATCTCCTTCAGCGAACACCTTCTTCGCTGGATCCTCCGGATTATTGAAAGCCTTCGCCGCCATGGAAAAGCATACCAGCGGGATTGCTACGAGGACGTCGGCACCTTCAGCCGCCTTCGAACACCATCCTACTGAGCCATCCGGCGCGCCATACACGCAAGTATTTTACATCTGTTTGCCCCGCGACATTTGTAAAAGAGCAATTTTTCTGAGGCGTTGTTTCAAATGCCTTCCTGCGCGTCGTGCAGAGACCTTCTCCCGGACGGGGAACGTCACATCATCTGCTGCTTTGGAGAGGGCGCATATGCAACAATCCTAGCTGGAGTACGGCCGATGCTGAGGCCATGAGACCGAGCATCCTCTGAAACCGTTTGACGGGGGCGCGCGCGCCCGCCCTGAATGATGTTGCAAGGCGCCGGATGGTAAGCGCACGCTCTGATGAGAGACGCAGAAGCTGCTTTGACCAAGGGCGGATGCCCGGAATGTGACGACCTGGGTCTCTCCACACTGCGGGCTCGCTTCGCCGCGAGCGAGCCCATCTCCGCCACCCCTCTGTTTGAGCCGCGTTTTAAAAAAAATAAAAAATAAAATAAAGCGCCGCTTCCTGAACCTGAGCTCAGTGACGTCACGCCGAGCCAGTCTCTGCGTGCTTCACCGCCGCTCTTGCCTTCCCCACCGCCGGTTCAGTTCACTCAGCCGGACCCACACCCCTCTAGCAGAGCGGTGGGCCTTGTGACTTTCGGCGCGTCCGAGGACGACGGGGGAGTGGATGACAGCCTGTCCATCGACGCTGCATCTGACGACTGGCCGGGCTCCACTTTCGACCCCGCCCCGTCGACGCTAGCTAGCACGAGTGCGGGCTCCACCATGGATACGGAGATTATCCGCATCCTCTCGAAGGCCGTGGAGGACCTCGGGCTCGATTGGTGTTCTCCGCCAAGTCATGGAAAGCCCCCCACTCTGCGCGCCTAAAGCCTTCTTTTTCTTCTTCGCTCTCCTCAGTGGACGGCGCGAAGGAAAGAGGCTACGAGGGAACGCCACCCCTCGAGGAGGCCGTGGCCAATCATCTCTGCCCGCCCTCCACCACCGGATGGAAAGCCAAAGCTTCCCACCCCTCGAAGCCCTGCCGCACTACCTCTGCTCTCGCCGGTCGCGCCTACGCCGCCGCCGGCCAAGCTGCATCAGCGCTTCACTCAATGGAGGTACTTCAAGTGTTCCAAGCCAAGCTTCTCCGCTCTATGGACGAGTCTGGCCCCGAACCCGAAGCCTTCAGGGACCTACGTAGCGCAACTGATAGCTCTGCGAGCCACGAAGGCCACCGCCCAGTCTATTGGCCGTGCTATGGCTAATTTGACTGTTCTCGAGCACCATCTGTGGCTGACTGTGACTGAGATGAAGGACGCGGATAAGGCGCCATTTCTCGACGCGCCTATCTCCACCAGCGGGCTGTTTGGACCGGCGGTTAAAGGTTTCGCCGAACGCTTCACTGAGGCCCAGAACGCTTCACAAGCTATGCGTCATTTCCTGCCAAAGCGCTCCAGCTCATCGCAGAGCAGACAGAGACCGCCACAGCCGCAGCGGGCTAGAACAGCTCCCACCGCCTCTCAGCCCGCGCCTCAGGCTGACGCTCGACGCCGCTCGCGCTCTCAAAAGCCGTCCTAGCCACAGAAATGAGAAGAGAGAGTGCGTGTCTCGCAAAAGCCGGACCACTCTCTCTGCAAAAGCTCAAACATTACCCAGTCCCCTTACAGGCGGCTGGATATGTCCATACAGCAGTCAATGGGCCAGTCACAGAGCTCGCTCATCTGCAAACAAACGCCGTTTTTACGGCGACGCACAGAAAACAAAAAATAGTCTTTTTCTGCCTGCGTCACTAAGGGTTAACATGTCCACAAAGTGTGCATTCCCAGATCCTGTCAAAACAGTGCCAAATTCATTCCCAGCTCAGGCTGCGCTTCCCATGAATGTAGATCACGTGCCTACGGTCATGTACGCACCACTACACACAAGCACTGTTCACACAGTTATAAATTCATCCCCAGTAAAAGCGGGAAACATTATAAAGGTGACGCGTGTGCCTAACACTGTTTATGCACCCCCACTTATAAACACTGTCCTTACAGTGTCAAACACAACCTCAGTTCAGGCTGCGAGTTTTACAAACACAGCGCGCGCTGTTGTAATCACACACGGGCCCATTCACTCAGCTGCTCAGCGCGTGCCCGCGCCTCTGAGAGCTACGAGCTCAGGCGATTCGCTGGCCAGGTCCCTACGTCACAGCGGCCCGCCCCTAGCCTGTATTCAGCCCATATCTGTACACGCAGCGGCATGGGAAAACATTCCAGATATGCCGAAATGGGTATTGAATATAGTAAAGCACGGATACTCGCTCCAGTTCGCTCGCAGACCACCACGTTTTACGACTGTGGTCGAGACAAAAGTGAGAAAGGAGTGTTCACATGTTCTACGCACCGAGGTGCGCAAACTAATAGAAAAGGGCGCTGTGGAAACTGTTTTCCCCCTCTCTGAGCGGGACAGGTTTTTACAGCCGCTATTTTCTCGTCCCGAAAAAGGATGGCGGTCTCCGCCCCATCCTAGATCTCAGACACCTGAACAGAGCACTAATGATTCGCTCGTTCAGAATGTTGACAACCAAGCATATCCTCGCGCAAGTACGCCCAGGAGATTGGTTTCTCTCATTGGATCTGAAAGATGCTTACTTTCACATTCCAATAACGCCTCATCACAGGCCGTTTCTGAGATTCGCTTTCGAGGGACAGTCATACCAGTACACAGTACTTCCGTTCGGCCTGTCCCTGGCTCCCCGTACATTCACGAAATGTATGGATGCAGCACTTTCCCCCCTAAGACGAAGGGGAGTGCGAATACTGAATTATCTCGACGATTGGCTGGTTCTAGCACAATCAGAGAGTCAGTTAATAACACACAGATCTTGGATTATCAGCCATTTAGAATGCCTGGGTCTAAGAATCAATTTTGCAAAAAAAATACTATCTCCCAGCCAGAGGATTTCTTTCCTGGGAATAGTTCTAGACTCGATGCAAATGACAGCGCGTCTCTCATCAGAGCGCGCGCTTACCATCCGGCGCCTTGCAACATCATTCAGGGCGGGCGCGCGCGCCCCCGTCAAACGGTTTCAGAGGATGCTCGGTCTCATGGCCTCAGCATCGGCCGTACTCCAGCTAGGATTGTTGCATATGCGCCCTCTCCAACGCTGGCTCAAAGAGCCGCGTCCCTACTCACGCGTGGCGTTCGGGCCACTTTTTAATCAGAGCGAACCACGGCTGTATAAAAGCCCTGACGCACTGGAAAGCCGCCGACTGGTACCAGTCAGGCGTGAGTCTGGGTGTGAATACAAGGAGAAAGATGATAATGACAGATGCCTCCAAAATAGGTTGGCGGGCCCTTTACGAGGGCAGGGCTGACTCCGGCTTTTGGTCAAACCCGGAGAAGCGCCTACACATAAACTGTCTGGAAATGAAAGCGGTCGCTTTGGCTCTCAGAGCCCTGCTCCCACATCTAAAAACGAACACGTCCTGGTCCGAACGGACAACATGACGGTAGTGTCGTACATGAATCGCCAGGGTGGACTCAGGTCGAGACCATGCATTCAATGGCCAGGAGACTCATTTTATGGTCCCAGCACAACTTGCGCTCGCTGAGAGCAGCGCATGTGCCAGGCGCCCTGAACCAGGGGGCAGACATGCTATCCAGAGACAAG
Source organism: Gila orcuttii (assembly GCA_026230005.1). Lineage (NCBI taxonomy): Eukaryota > Metazoa > Chordata > Actinopteri > Cypriniformes > Leuciscidae > Gila > Gila orcuttii. The sequence continues at coordinate 2,855,087 of JAPDVR010000010.1, read as the reverse complement.
ATTCTCCCAGGAGAATGGGCTCTCAACCCGCTGACGATTCAGTGGTTATGGAAAACCTTTGGCAAAGCGGAGATCGACCTCTTCGCCTCAAAGGAGAACGCGCACTGCTCTTTTTTCTTCACGAAAAGCACGGACGCGCTCGCCCAGAGCTGGCCGAGCCGCCCCTTATATGCCTTTCCCCCGATCGCGATGCTGCCACAGGTCATCAGTCGGGTCAGAGAGGAGAAAAACGCAGTGCTGCTGATAGCCCCACTCTGGAAGAACCAAACATGGTTTCAAGATCTGATGCAAATGCAATCTGCACCACAGCCGATTCCACTGAGGCCAGACCTCCTCAGTCAGGCCAGCGGGATGATATTTCATCCCCGCCCCGATCTGTGGGCCCTTCATGCATGGCCCCTCAACGGGTTCCCAGGAACCTCGCGAGCGGAGCACTAAAAACCATCGCTGAGGCGCGGGGCGCCCTCCACGAGACGCTTATATGCCCAGAAATGAAAGTGTTCAGTGACTGGTGTAATGCCAAGGGCCTGAACCCTGAGACATGCGAGATTACGAATGTACTCGTTTTTCTACAAGGGCTTCTGGAGGCGGGCCACACCCCCTCAACGCTCAAAGTATATGTGGCGACCATCACAGCGTCACACGACCCTGTAATGGAACGTCCATTGGGAAGAAACGACCTAATTATTCGTTTCCTAAAGGGCGCTAGGAGGATGAACCCTTCACGCCCCCCCTCAGTGCCGATCTGGGACCTAGCTACTGTCCTAGACGCTCTTAAAGGGCCCCCGTTCGAACCACTCCGAACCGTGCACCTTAAACAGCTCTTTGAAGAAGGAAGAAGCCCAGGAAGAAGCCACCAGGAGTGTGGCTTCTTCCTGGGCATGGTCGAGCGGGATACCGATCGAGGATATTTGTGCGGCGGCAGGCTGGGCCTCACCGTCCACATTTATCAGGTTCTACAACCTACAGGTCCCGACATTGCATTCCAATGTGCTATCAGCATGATGCTAGTTGAACTGCGAGTTCGCATCTAGATTATGTATGTGCTTGTGTCACACTGAGCGCCTTCTAGCCGCTCTGTATTTTTTCCCACATATAAAGCTCGCCTCTGCCGGCTAGTTGGATGATAACTTTGCTTTTTAGCTCAGGCACCTGCCTCTGGCTATCATAAGGCGAAGTTCAGCACGCACGGCGTTTTGCATGGTGTTCCCATAGCGTAAGCTACTTACGCAATAGGAGAGACCTCTCGAAAGGGAACGACTCGGTTACTAACGTAACCTCGGTTCCCTGAGAGGAGGGAACGAGTATTGCGTAAGCTGCCGTGCTTGTGCTTGGTTAGTTCGCTTCAGTCATTTTAACCTAAAGAACTCTCATGACGGGGCGCCCAATATATAGCTTGGCCACGCCCATCTTGGCAGGCTCTGACGCGCGCGGGCGCGAAGCGCGCTCATTGGTCGCACATTCAGAGTCGCCCCGTCATTGGTTCGAGCAAGTTACCGCAGCACAGCCAATGACCGAGCTCCTTCGTTCATTGCTGTCAGCTGTGCAGCTGCAATGCGTTTTACATAAAGACTTCAATATTCTCGAGAAAAGGAGTTTTCCCATAGCGTAAGCTACTTACGCAATACTCGTTCCCTCCTCTCAGGGAACCGAGGTTACGTTAGTAACCGAGTCGTTCTCCTGATAAATTACTGGATGTATTGTTTAGAGTGAAAGATGGCGATAGTTCGTATCTGATATTTGCAAGTACGGAGAGTTTGCGATGTTTTGAATGTGGACAGTTCGGACATAAAAAACTCTCGTGCCCTCAAAAGAAAACTTCGGCAGAAGCAAAGATTAGTGGTGAGACGGATGAATTATCAGTGCCTAAAGATGTGGAGTTAAAACGGAAACCAGAAGGGGAAAAGTCAGGCTTGGATGAAGCTCCGGCGGCTAAGACGAGTAAGGACAATGGATTGGAGGTGAGTGAGAGCGTTGTGAGCAGAGTCGGCGCCAGAGCAGATCTACTGGAGGGGCATTGGGTCATCCGCGGGGGGGCACTGCCGTTTGAGAATTTTTTTTTCTTCTGCTAACACAGCAGAAATGCTTTAAAAAACGAAACACGTTTTTTATTTATTATTATTATTTGTTAATTGCGAATTTGTGGCTACTTTACAAATAAATAATTTTACACACAAAAAAATATATTAATTTATAGAAGTTTGATTTAAAAACGATTGAATTGCTTCTGCGTGAACATAACTGTGTCCATGGCAATACTCTGTTTTTAATGGCAACGGTGTGCTATACTTAGCAGCGGTCGGTTATCAAGAAATTATACATTAGAATTCAACCAAGCCATTATTTCATTTAAGTTAAAATTTGTACATTTAATATTGAAAAAAATAACTAAAAGGGATATTTTTATGGGACACGCCATTCAAAGTGCTCTTTGACTGCGATCTGTGGTGGTGATAGTGTTCTCTTGTGGCTCACGCTGCCACAAGAAACATCTTCACACGGACGCGCGCTTGATCGGTTGCGGAGAAATCTCTATTCGTACCGGTGAAATCACAAAGTAAAATGCACTCAAACATGTCCCTGACAACCACTGATAAACATAATCGGTTTTAATGAGGGGGAAAAAAATTATAATTATGCGAGTGTGGGTTAGAACCGAGAATCTCTTGCACGCTAGTCTAAAATTCCACCACTGGACCATTCAAGTATTTACAAATAAAAGTCGGATTGAATATATCTATCGTTATTTCTTCACGTGAAAATTATTGGCACTAACACATACAGGTCCTCCTCAAAAAATTAGCATATTGTGATAGTTAATTATTTTCCATAATGTAATGATAAAAATTTAACTTTCATATATTTTAGATTCATTGCACACCAACTGAAATATTTCAGGTCTTTTATTGTTTTAATACTGATGATTTTGGCATACAGCTCATGAAAACCCCAAATTCCTATCTCAAAAAATTAGCATATCATGAAAAGGTTCTCTAAACGAGCTATTAACCTAATCATCTGAATCAACTAATTAACTCTAAACACCTGCAAAAGATTCCTGAGGCTTTTAAAAACTCCCAGCCTGTTTCATTACTCAAAACCGCAATCATGGGTAAGACTGCCGACCTGACTGCTGTCCAGAAGGCCATCATTGACACCCTCAAGCAAGAGGGTAAGACACAGAAAGAAATTGCGGCGTGGCATGGAGGCAATCAGCCTGTGGCACTACTGAGGTGTTATGGAGGCCCAGGATGCTTCGATAGCGGCCTTGAGCTCATCCGGAGTGTTGGGTCTTGCGTCTCTCAACTTTCTCTTCACAATATCCCACAGATTCTCTATGGGGTTCAGGTCAGGAGAGTTGGCAGGCCAATTGAGCACAGTAATACCATGGTCAGTAAACAATTTGCCAGTGGTTTTGGCACTGTGAGCAGGTGCCAGGTCGTGCTGAAAAATGAAATCTTCATCTCCATAAAGCTTTTCAGCAGATGGAAGCATGAAGTGCTCCAAAATCTCCTGATAGCTAGTTGCATTGACCCTGCCCTTGATAAAACACAGTGGACCAACACCAGCAGCTGACATGGCACCCCAGACCATCACTGACTGTGGGTACTCCAGTGCTGCTTCTCTGTAGCCCAGGTCAGGCGCTTCTGCCGCTGTTTCTGGTTCAAAAGTGGCTTGACCTGGGGAATGCGGCACCTGTAGCCCATTTCCTGCACACGCCTGTGCACGGTGGCTCTGGATGTTTCTACTCCAGACTCAGTCCACTGCTTCCGTAGGTCCCCCAAGGTCTGGAATCGGCCCTTCTCCACAATCTTCCTCAGGGTCCGGTCACCTCTTCTCGTTGTGCAGCGTTTTTTGCCACACTTTTTCCTTCCCACAGACTTCCCACTGAGGTGCCTTGATACAGCACTCTGGGAACAGCCTATTTGTTCAGAAATTTCTTTCTGTGTCTTACCCTCTTGCTTGAGGGTGTCAATGATGGCCTTCTGGACAGCAGTCAGGTCGGCAGTCTTACTCATGATTGCGGTTTTGAGTAATGAAACAGGCTGGGAGTTTTTAAAAGCCTCAGGAATCTTTTGCAGGTGTTTAGAGTTAATTGGTTGATTCAGATGATTAGGTTAATGGCTCGTTTAGAGACCCTTTTCATGATATGCTAATTTTTTGAGACAGGAATTTTGGGTTTTCATGAGAAATATTTCAGTTGGTGTGCAATGAATCTAAAATATATGAAAGTTTAATTTTTATCATTACATTATGGAAAATAATTAACTTTATCACAATATGCTAATTTTTTGAGAAGGACCTGTATTAGATCTCATTAGACAACAAATTAAACACAATGTACTATTTAAATAGATTGCTGGACATTTGGTGTTGTATAGCCTACATCTGATTTATGATTTAGCATTGTATTAGAAACTCTGGTAGGAGGGGCATCAATGAGCGCTAGGGGGGGCACGGCCCTCGAATGCCCCACCATAGCGCCGACCCTGGTTGTGAGTAACTTAAATCATGTTGACAATGAAAAGCCGAGTTGTAGTAGTGTAAATGGCACTGCAGCAGTTGTAGAGGAACAACTTGTAGTTGATTGTGTAGTAGGCCCACACGTCAGTGGTGTGCAGTGTGCGAGTATGGAGGAGGATGATGATGATGCCTCTGATATCATGACGCAGAGTCAGGATGAAGAGAGTTTGTCGGATTTGTCAGATCTCTATAAAGCTAATGATGATTTGTACTCTGTAGATCAGATAAATGCTTTTTTGGACGAGACTAAAGGGAGAAAGGTAGATATAGGAGATTTTTTCCCTGATAAGGAAAAGTTCATCGCCTCTGTAGTGTGGGTTCGTAAAACGTACAACCATACTGTGTTATCGCAACAGAAACGGTACAGACTTAAGAAGTATATAACGACCATAAGACAGGGTATAAGGAATGAGAATGAAAGAAGGGCTCGAGGAAAAGCTAAATGAACACTATGGCTTGTATGTATTTGTGTGTATTTTTCCTTTTCTTCTGCTGTTCTCTCTACCCTTTCTATCTCATGGAGTATCTTAGAATAGGTTCTCTAAATGTTAATGGTCTGAGAGATAAGAAAAAGCAGGCTTTAGTTTCAGAATATTTAAATATTAAGAATATTGAAGTTGGTTTTCAAAAAGAAACCCACAGTAATACAAGTAATGAGTCTGAATGGGGATTGTGGTGGAAGGGAGAATATGTATTAAGTCATGGCTGTAATGTTAGTGCAGGAGTTGCGATCATGTTTAACTCTACTTTAAATGTAAAAATCCTTTCTATATATGACATAGAACCTGGAAGGTTACTTTTAGTAAGAGCGGAAATAAAGAATTTTCTTTTTATTTTTGTTAATATGTATGCCCCTAATGATGGAACAGAAAGAGTTCTTTTATTTGAGAAATTGGGTCGTGTTTTAAAAGCTCTTAACTCAGGAGATATAATTATAATGGCAGGAGACTGGAATTGCACTTTGAATTTCAATATAGATAGAAATGCTGAAGAACCTCACCATAAATCAGCACTTGTTTTATCTGATGTGGTTAAAAGTTTAAATATGGAAGATATTTGGAGAATTAAAAATCCATTGCTTAAACAATACACTTGGATAAAAGTCACAGATGGTAGAGTTCATGCTGCCAGATTGGATAGATTTTATATTACAAGTGATTCAAGAAGTAGAGTGGGTAATGTTAATATAATTCCAAACATCATTTCAGATCACAAAATAATTAACAATGGATTTTGTCATTTTAAATGAAAGTAAAAGAAGTCTGTATTGGTACTTTAATAATAAACTTTTGCAAGACAATGTTTTTTGTGCACATTTTAAGTTGTTTTGGGAAACATGGCAAATGCAAAAAATAAATTATGATGATATAAAACAATGGTGGGACATTGGAAAAGTGCAAATTAGAGTTTTCTGTCAGCAATATTCTTCATATTAAAAAAGGACATTAAAGACCAGGATACAGGACTTGGAAAATAAGATCTCTGATATTGAAGAGAAAATGATGGCAAGGAGTGGACTGCATTTGGAAACTGCTATTTCAGAGAAGAAGCTTCAGTTAAATTCTTTATTGTATGATAAAGTGAAAGCTGCCCTTGTTAGGGCACGTTTTATCCAAACTAAAGACATTGATGGACCCACAAAATTCTTTTTTAATTTAGAACGAAAGACTAATCAAAGAAATGTGATGGTGGGTTTAAAAAATGATGAAGGTGTTGTTACCTATGACTCTTGTCAAATGAGAAGAATTGCTGTTGATTTTTATTCTAACCTATATACAGCCAATGTCACTGATCCTGAATGTAAAGAAGAGTTATTTTCATGTCTTAAGAAGTTGATGCCTGAGCAGCAGGAGGTTATTGATTTGCCAATTACTTTTCAAGAAGTGAAAAAAGCTGTAAAAGATCTTGCATCAGAGAAGGCTCCTGGTCTAGATGGTCTCCCATCTGAATTTTATAAATGTTTCTGGAATGTGATTGGAAAGGATTATTTTGAAATGCTTTTAAATTCAATACAGACTGGGTCTTTACCTAAGAGTTGTAATAGAGCAGTGTTGTCCTTGTTACCGAAGAAAGGTGATTTGTTTTCTTTGAAGAATTGGCGACCTGTTGCGTTAATGTGTATGGATTATACAATTTTTTCAAAATGTATTGCCAGTAGACTTAATAATTATATGAGTGTTTTAATCATGAAAGAACAATCATATTGTGTAAAGGGGCGATGTATTAGAGATAATTTATTTTTAATAAGAGATATAATAGATTATGCAATGTATAATGATAATGATTTAGGGTTGATATCTCTTGACCAAGAAAAAGCGTTCGATAGAGTGGACCACGCTTACTTGTTTGATTTACTGAAGGCTTTTGGTTTTGGAGATGGTTTTATTTCATGGGTTAATTTATTGTACAATGATGCTGAGTGTATGGTTAAAATAGCTGGAGGTTTATGTGTTCCTATTAAGGTACAAAGGGGAATAAGGCAAGGATGCCCTCTTTCAGGACAACTTTATAGCCTTGCAATTGAACCCTTATTGTACAAATTAAGAGAGCAGTTGACTGGTGTGCATATTGAGGGGTCAAGTTTTTTAAATGATGTGAAATTATTCGCCTATGCCGATGATGTAACTGTGATAATTAGGAACAGTAATGATATTAAAGTGGTTTTAGAAAACCTTAAGTGTTATGGAAGAGCATCATCAGCGAAAGTTAATTGGACAAAAAGTGAGGCGTTATGGTGTGGTTCAGAGAGGTCAAATGTCCCACAGCTGCCTAATAATGTAAAATGGAAAAGAGATGGATTCAAGTTTTTAGGAGTGTTTTTAGGTTCTGAGATATACAAGGGGAAAAACTGGGAAGGACTATTGGAAAAAGTATGTGTCCGTTTATCTAAATAGAAATGGCTAACTCCCCAGCTGTCCTATAGGGGAAGGGTCTTAATAATAGGGCTGGGTATCGTAACAAAATTTTCGATACCGATACCTTGACTTCGATACCGGTTCCTGAACGATACTTTTTTTCGATACCAATTTTATCAATACAATACAAAACATTACCTAAAAAAAAACTTTTATTTTTTCAGTTTGTTGACTTTTTTTACACATATTTTGAGTCTGTAAAAAAGCACCAATGCTAAAGTTTTCTATGTTTCCTAATCATTTAACAACATGTATTCTTTACTTCAATGAGCTCATTGTTTCTGCCTTAACTTAATGCATTGTTTATCAATGAAACTGAATGAAAATAAATTGAAATGCATTACACACAGTCACCCCTGATAACAGATCACTCTAAATTGTAATTTAGAAGCATGCATTTTCTGTAAAGCTCCTTTGAAACGATATGTATTGTGAAAAATGCTATACAAATAAATGTGAATTGAATTAAATATAGGCTACTGGGTTGCGGGATATATGCCTCACGCTCAGCACACATGAAGCTTGCGCAAAGCACTGGCAAAAGTAGCCTAATGATTATGGATGTGTCGGGAAACGATAGCAAGGAGATATTTTAATTGTTTATTAATGAACAAGTGTTTACTAAACGTGTTGGCTACAAAGATGTTTATTGCGAATTTGCGATGCTGACTCGTCATCCCTGCAGTAGTGAACGCGCGCGCGCCTATATGGATTAGGTAAGCAAACTATTTATTTCTAATTGTTTCGTTTAAAAGTAGACATATTTTGAACATATTTCTCATGTCTGTGAGGCAAGTATCCTATACGCTGAGTTTTGGTTTATATGTGACGCGCTCCAGTTCTTGTAGTCGAAGGCGGATAAACTTTCTACTCTCAAGTGTATTCTGTGCGCTTTTAAGTGCCTTATCAGATTTACCGTGTTACCGGTCTCGGCAGCAATTATCTTGTCGAAAATATTGCATCGTGTGCTTATGGCATCGAGTCGGGTACATAGGTACACTTTTGATCATTTCCACATATTTTCTGTCTATCTGGGTTGGACGCTTACACACACACACACACAATACACTCTCACGTGCGACGAGGCACGTCTCTGGGGAGCCGCGTAAACTAGTGTTTTTCCGCCACAGCCAATCGTGCTGCATGTTTATTGTTTCACTGACGTTGACGAGATTTACCACTTAGGTACCGAAACTTGGTACCGAAAAACAAGACATGTTTCGATACTCGGTAGTACCGAGGCAATTCGGTCGGTACCTAAAAAGTACCGAACTCGGTACCCAGCCATACTTAATAATAAATAATCTTGTTGCCTCATCGTTGTGGCATAAGATGGCTGTATTGGACCCCCCTGCTGCTGTCATTAAGGACATTCAGAGATGTCTTGTTGACTTCTTTTGGACAGGTCAACATTGGTTGAGACCCGCTGTACTTTACCTACCTCTTCAGGAAGGAGGGCAAGGTCTTATTGACATAGCATGTCGGATTGCTGCTTTCAGACTGCAAGCTGCCCAGAGACTTTTGTATGGGAAAGATGTCAGTTGGGCTGATGTGGCTTGTGGTCTCTTGAGGAGAGGAGGACGATTGGGACTAGACCGCCAATTGTTTTTAATGAATTTGAAGGATGTGGCACTAGTTGAATTAGCTCCTTTTTATAAGACAGTTCTAAAATCATGGAATGTCTTAAGAATTGTTCGAGAACAGGGAATTGTAAGTGGATCGTGGATTACAGAGGAACCTCTTCTTTACAATCCTGCAATACCTGTGAAAATCTTGAATTCTCATTCACTGCAGGCTGCTATGGTGAAAGCCCAGATTATAAAAGTCTCTCATCTTTGGAGTAAGAGTGATTGGTTGTCTTCTCAGGATATTGCCGCAAAGCTTGGCATTAAATCACTCCGTATAGCAGAAAAAATAAAGACTGAAATTTTATCTGTAATTCCATCAACGTTTACAGAGTTGTTGAAGGAGGAAGAAAAACAACAGCAATGTACTAATAAGATGGTTGAATTTCCAAATCTGGGAGTAAGGGCAGCTGTGGAGACATGGCCGGAGGATGAAGGGAAGTTATTGAGCTTTAAAAATCCAGAACTTAATTTGTTCTGTGATGCTGGAAAGCGAGCACTTTATCATACTTGTGTAAAAGTGATGCATTTTGAATCATTACAATTAGTTTCAGACTCTAAATGGCAAGAAATAGAGGGATTTGATATATCCCCTAAAGGTAGCTGGAGGACTTTATACAAACGTCCTATTGATAAGAGAACTGGGGACCTCCAATGGCGGATAATACATGGAGTAATAACTACCAATAGACAAAAATCTATCAAAATAGAAAAAGAGATGTGCTAATTAATTTTTTATATGGTCAGGCAAAGTTAGCTGTGTGGCTAACAAGAAAAGCGAAACTGAATGGGGGTGTTTCTACTGATGTTAATATGACTTTAAGAGGTCTAATATCTGCCCGGCTTACTGTTGAGTTTACATATTATAAAATGGTTGGAGATCTTGACACTTTCAATCTTATTTGGGCTCTGAATGATGTTCTATTTAATTCAGAAGATGGAATTTTGCATTTTCTGTATTTGTAATGTTTGTGTTTTGTTTTTTGTTTTGTTTTTTTGTCTGTGTATTTTACATGTATATTTATGCGTTTTGTATATTAATATATTTTAACTAGCCAAAGTGGCAAGAAAATGTTAAATTAAAGAAAGACTAAAAGTAAAAAAAAGTCTCTCTCTCTCTGCTTGGCCAGTCACTCGCCCGTGCTCTGTCTCTCTCTCTCTCTCTCTCTCTCTCTCTCTCTCTCTCTCTCTCTCTGCTTGGCCAGTCACTCGCCCTTGCTCTGTCTCTCTCTCTCTCTGTCTCTCTCTCTCTCTCTCTGCTTGGCCAGTCACTCGCCCTTGCTCTGTCTCTCTCTCTCTCTGTCTCTCTCTCTCTCTCTCTGCTTGGCCAGTCACTCGCCCGTGCTCTCTCTCTCTCTCTCTCTGTGTCTCTCTCTCTCTCTCTCTCTCTCTCTCTCTCTCTCTGCTTGGCCAGTCACTCGCCCTTGCTCTGTCTCTCTCTCTCTCTGTCTCTCTCTCTCTCTCTTTGCTTGGCCAGTCACTCGCCCGTGCTCTGTCTCTCTCTATCTCTCTCTGTCTCTGTCTCTGTCTCTCTCTCTCTCTCTCTCTCTCTCTCTGCTTGGCCAGTCACTCGCCCGTGCTCTGTCTCTCTCTGTCTCTCTCTGTCTCTGTCTCTCTCTCTCTCTCTCTCTCTCTCTCTCTCTCTCTCTCTCTCTGCTTGGCCAGTCACTTGCCCGTGCTCTGTCTCTCTCTGTCTCTCTCTGTCTCTCTCTCTCTCTCTCTCTCTCTCTCTCTGCTTGGCCAGTCACTCGCCCGTGCTCTGTCTCTCTCTGTCTCTCTCTGTCTCTCTCTCTCTCTCTCTCTCTCTCTCTCTGCTTGGCCAGTCACTCGCCCGTGGTTTTCTGCATTCACTCCCTAGCTTGACAATCCTGGCAGCGGCTTTTCTCTCTCCTTCCCTCATATGATCAGAATTTTCCTTGGCATGTGACGGCCTGAAGCCTGTAAAGTCTGTTCTGTAAAGCCGCAGAGACACAAGTGATTCAGAAAGCAGGACTTGATTCTTCTGTTCCCGCTGAAATTATAGATCATTTAAGCCGTTACCTATGCACTGCTGTCTGACCTTTCAGATAGAACTGTGCAGATTTACATTACCACTCAAAAGTTTGGGGTCAGTATGATTTTTTTTTTTAACTAGAATTTATATGTGCATTAAATTGAGCAAAAGTGACCAGATTTCTATTTTAAATAAACCTTCTTTTCCTCAAAAATAATGTGACGTGACACTGAAGAATTGTAAAAATGCTGAAAATTCAGCTTTGATCACTGAAAAATTACAGTTTTAGATTTATTCACATAGAAAACCATCTTTAAAATTTTTATAAATATTTGTATTAATAATTGCAATAAATGCAACCTTGAGACTTATTTTAAAAACTTTAAAAAATATTACCAATCCCAAACTTTTGAATAGTTCAATATTCAATATATAAATATATTCAGTTGTAATGGGTAGTTAAAGCATAACATATTTTATGAAGATTTTTGGTCAAATGTATATGAATATATAAGATGAAGTGTATATTTTAGGTCACCTTTTAGCCTTCAATAGTTGTTTAAATGGTATTGTGGCAAATTATTTTAAAAAGTAGCCTAGTAGCCTTTATAATATGAGATGGATGCATACATAATAAAAAAAGAAGCACAATGCTGTTTAAAATGTTTTAATATATATGTATATATATATATATAACATGCCACACCGCAGGACATACATGCCAACTTCCTAAGTGTATTTCTTGTCAACTAGTCATGTCCCATTTACCTCCAGCTTATTTTTCATTGTAATAATATGCTGTCTCACAACTCATTAATAGTCAGTGACACAAATAACATTAAAAATCTTGGAAGATTTTTTCCCGCCTCAGTCATTTCCCATTGAAAATTTTTTTTGAGGAAGTAGTTCTTGAACTCAAAGTTCCTGGATGTTTGTATTATGAAAACACAGATGCATAATGACCAACGCAGGTTTAATGAGCATATCAAGTGCAAAATTATGCTTTTTCAGCATTAAATAATTAAACCTTATAATATGAGATGCATGCATAATAAAAAAAAGCAAAATACTGTTTAAAAAGGTTTTAAAAATATATAACATGCCACACCACAGGACATGCCTAAGTGCCTAAGTGCATTTCTTGTCAGCTAGTCATGTGCCATTTACCTCCAGCTTATTTCACATGCCAGTAAATTGACTTCTGCAAACCTTAGTAAATCACGTTGCATGATTTTTTGAAAGTGAGGGTGTTTTTCTTCAGTTGCACGCACTGACTCCTCATGCAGAACACCAGCAGGTGTCACTGTGATGTTAAACCGTGGAGATGCGAGGCTGTTCGGCAAGGTCACAGAATGATGGAACATGACAGAAAGAAAGACACTTTATTGATGTAAGAAAGCATATGAGCGCAGAACCATTTGAACCGAGTCGAACCAAAGCTTTTCCTGTAACCCTGTCCATGCTGTCGAGGGGCTCACACTATTCATGAAGTTAAATTATTTAAACCTTTTCATTTGAAAGCCAAAAGTGCAGTGCCTGATGAGTGATTTATTTGCGCAAAATAGCAGAGGCTGTTATGCTATAAGACTTAAAACCTAAGTGTTGATTTCTCCTGCGATGAAAGCCTATTGAATTATGCAACAATCCATTACTGTGGCGTCACCAGGTTGTTAAACCTTACAATCTCATCTCTTAAGCTCTCGTGTTGTGTAGACAGTAGGTCACCACAGTAAATGTTTACACAACATTATATTCAAACTGTGGTTTTTGTCCTTCATATTATTTTTCATGTAGCTTTGGATAACAGCCCAGCTTGACCCTAAGTTCAGGCCGCTCGTCTTTTAAGCTGCCTAGAGATAACACGAGTAAACAAAATTCATGTTTCAGCACACAAATACCATCATATCTTTTGCATTCATATTTAGTCCAAGATGTTTCTTCAGGAAGGCATTAGATTGCAAGTCTCGTGTGCAGTGAGACTTTGGTGAGATTCGAAAAGTGCCTCATTCTTCTTCAGTTGAGCATGAAACATAAATAAAAATAATTGTTAAATCTCTCCAGACTCTTGGGGTCTGTCTTTTATCTGGTTTGCCCCTGCTGGTAGATTCCTGTAACTACACCATCCCGACCGAAAAATCATATTTTATGACAACATTTAATAGATGTGTTTTTTTTTTTTTTTTTTTACCATTGCCTGCTTCTTTTTTGTAGGACTATTAGAGCATGAAATGGGTTTGATTATTTTATATCGTCTGCGGCTGATATGTGGTAATTTTATTCTGTCTTTCTATTTTAGCAACTTATCCCCTATGTAGAGGATGACAGTTCGAAACTGGATGACCGGATGGCCAATCAAACGCGTGCATCCAGCGAAGAGAGGAGAGAAGTACTGGAAGTTAATAAGGTTAGAAAAAAGCTCAGTTTTGACAGTGCAATCGCTGTTTGGATTTATATATGCAAATGATTAAGAGTCTATGATTGGATCATTATTGCAGTAATCTTTATGTTTGTTGCATGTTATATGTTTGGGTTACACTTTAAAATAAGGTGTCATTGTTACATTGTAGACTAATTATATATTTAAGTACTAAGTAATATAAAGCAACTACATGTACTTACTATAGGGTTAGGGTAGGATTAGGATTTGGTTAGGAGTTAGTTGCATGTAATTTTGCATAATTATTACTTTGGTAAGTAACATATGTAACAAGGACATTGTAAAATAAAGTGTTACCCATGTTTGTAACAGTTCTTCTAACCCTAATCGATGGAATGTGTAGCTTTTCATTTCTTAAACAACCATGTAGGAAGAAAAATCATCGATTCCATGATATGTAAAAAAAAAAGAGAAATATATTTTTAAAAAAAGGTTGGGAGGAGCATGAAAAATCATTTTTACACATGAATCTGCACCTTAAATGAATTGAAAGTTTTTGGGATGTGCTGGAGAAGACTTTACAGAGTGCTGGACTCTTGCATTGTCAATACCAAAAATTGATGCACCTTTAGATGGAAATACATCCCAACTTTATTTCCATCAAGAGGTGATCTCCTGAAGAGATCTTATTCAGAATCTATGTTTACAGTGTCCTTTAACATGATATTCTATGAGATATCTGCAAAATAATGAAGCCATAGTATTTGAAAAGCAACCTGATGACTCTCTGCCAAGGATTTTATGACTTTTTGCAGTAAAAGTGAAATGATCTGGCCCTAACAGTTTTTTCTGCACTCCTCTCTGCCATTGAGTCGGGCTTATTAAAAACTGCAGTATGCTCATGAAAGGCAGTCGGCACGGAAATGCTCATGCGACGAGGGCCCTGGAGCTTTTCGCCGGCCAAATAGCCAGCTGCAAATAACACGCTGGATGAGGAAACCATGTTGGGGGAATTAAGGATGGCAAACTCAGGGGAGGTCAAGGTTGCGTCAGAATGTGGAGCGCAGATGTGTTTCAGCTCTCCAGCATCTGCCTGTGCAGCACTTACATGTTCTTAGTTCTCTGATGGTCACAGAACATTAAAGTAAACGGATAAAATATTCAGCTTTTTTTAGGAAGCGTTTTATTTTTATTATTTTCGTTTTTATATCTTTATATATTCTCTTAACCCAAGCAGATGGAGAGTTTGGGGCATGGCTACTGTAGCAGACAAAGAGTTTAGGGCGTGGCTATTGAGTTTGGGGCGTGGCTCCTGTAGCAGATGGATAGTTTGGGGCGTGGCTACTGAGTTTGGGGCGTGGCTACTGGAGCAGATGGAGAGTTTGGGGCGTGGCTACTGTGGCAGATGGAGAGTTTGGGGCGTGGCTACTGAGTTTGGGGCGTGGCTACTACAGCAGATGGAGAGTTTAGGGCGTGGCTACTGCAGCAGATGGGGAGTTTAGGGCGTGGCTATTGAGTTTGGGGCGTGGCTCCTGTAGCAGATGAAGAGTTTGGGGCGTGGCTACTGTGGCAGATGGAGAGTTTGGGGCATGGCTACTGATTTTGAGGCGTGGCTACTGCAGCAGATGGAGAGTTTAGGGCGTGGCTATTGAGCTTGGGGCGTGGCTCCCGTAGCAGATGAAGAGTTTGGGGCGTGGCTACTGAGTTTGGGGCGTGGCTACTGCAGCAGATGGAGAGTTTGGGGCGTGGCTACTGTGGCAGATGGAGAGTTTGGGGCGTGGCTACTGCAGCAGATGGAGAGTTTAGGGCGTGGCTATTGAGTTTGGGGAGTGGCTACTGTAGCAGATGGAGAGTTTGGGGCATGGCTACTGTGGCAGATGGAGAGTTTATGGCGTGGCTACTGAGTTTGGGGCGTGGCTACTGTAGCAGACGGAGAGATTAGGGTGTGGCTACTGTGGCAGATGGAGAGTTTGGGGCGTGGCTACTGAGTTTGGGGCGTGGCTACTGTGGCAGATGGAGAGTTTGGGGCGTGGCTACTGCAGCAGATGGAGAGTTTAGGGCGTGGCTATTGAGTTTGTGGAGTGGCTACCAGAGTATGTGAGCGGAGTGGAGCGGCAACAATTTTCCCTCCGCGCTCCAAGCATTTAATAATCACTCCGATCCAGCTCCGCTCCGGGTTCACCATTTACCGCTCCCGCTCCACTCCTCGCTCACTGATATCAGAAACACCGCTCCGTCGTCGCTCCCCGAGGAAATTGTGAATAAAGTATTTAAGTATGCTTTGAAATCTCACAAAATTTCTCCTCATCATAATATATAGGCATATTAAATAAAATAAAATAAAAAACAACATTAGGAGAATAGTTTCAATGTGGTTTATTGGATAGTGTGCAAACTTTTCCTGTGCCATGCTATGCTTATTGCATGGTTATCAGAGTTAAAAGTTAAATATCATTTCTGCTTTTTGCAGAGCACATTTTGTTTGGAAAGAGTAAAATAACTACGTTTTCATCAGTTATTTTATCTACGTGTCGCTACATTTCTTACAGATTTCTGCTCATTCGAAATCAAATAGGCTACCGACAGCACTGTAAGATTACATTTGTTTGAGTGCAATGCATTAGTGAGAAAGCGATTGCGTGTGTGAATAAGTGTTACCTGTTTAAAATGTGCTTTCACCCGATCCAGCCCGATCTCATGAAAGTGCATATCTATAGCACAAATTTTATTTCTTGTACCATTTACAAAAATATTTTTTGCTTGCATAGCCTATGATAAGCAGTTTTCGCGTGGATATGATACACACTTTATGGCGTGCACGCACTTCACATCCCTAATCCTAACCAAGGGGTTTAGTGTGTTTCATTTGCACGCAAAAACTATTTTTTTGGCGTATAAATGGCACGAGAAATAAAATTCGTGCTATAGATACGCACTTTCATGAGATCGTGTTGCCCGATCATTTTCAGTAGGCTTGAGAACCTCCTGCAGTCACTTATGTCCATCGGCGTCATCATAACCTTCACATTTTTTTCTGATTTGAGTGATCCATCTGTATCATGCTATAGCGTAATGTGTTTAACGTGTGAATCCTTACTAAAAATGCAGTTCTATAATGAGCCGTTGGCATGAATTGTACTCGTGATGGAGCGGTAGTGGAGCGCTCTCGGAGCGAGTGAAAACCACGACGCTCCGACTTTTAAAAAATCCGCTCCGCGCTCCATTCAAAATCACACCGCTCCACTCCTCGCTCCGCTCCCACTCCACTCCGCTCACATACTCTGGTGGCTACTGTAGCAGATAGAGAGTTTAGGGTGTGGCTACTGTAGCAGATGGAGAGTTTGGGGCGTGGCTACTGCAGCAGATGGAGAGTTTGGGGCGTGGCTACTGCAGCAGATAGAGTTTGGGGCGTGGCTACTGTGGCAGATGGAGAGTTTGGGGCGTGGCTACTGTAGCAGATGGAGAGTTTGGGGAGTGGCTACTGTAGCAGATGGAGAGTTTAGGGCATGGCTATTGAGTTTGGGGAGTGGCTACTGCAGCAGATGGAGAGTTTGGGGCGTGGCTACTGCAGCAGATAGAGAGTTTGGGGCGTGGCTACTGTAGCAGAATGGAGAGTTTAGGGCGTGGCTATTGAGTTTGGGGAGTGGCTACTGCAGCAGATGGAGAGTTTGGGGCGTGGCTACTGCAGCAGATAGAGAGTTTGGGGCATGGCTACTGTAGCAGAATGGAGAGTTTAGGGCGTGGCTATTGAGTTTGGGGAGTGGCTACTGCAGCAGATGGAGAGTTTGGGGCGTGGCTACTGCAGCAGATAGAGAGTTTGGGGCGTGGCTACAGTGGCAGATGGAGAGTTTGGGTCGAGCAGATAGAGAGTTTAGGGTGTGGCTACTGTAGCAGATGGAGAGTTTGGGGCGTGGCTACTGCACTAGATGGAGAGTTTGGGGCGTGGCTACTGCAGCAGATAGAGAGTTTGGTGTGTGGCTACTGTGGCAGAATGAAGAGTTTAGGGCGTGGCTATTGAGTTTGGGGAGTGGCTACTGCAGCAGATGGAGAGTTTGGGGCGTGGCTACTGCAGCAGATAGAGAGTTTGGGGCGTGGCTACAGTGGCAGATGGAGAGTTTGGGTCGAGCAGATAGAGAGTTTAGGGTGTGGCTACTGTAGCAGATGGAGAGTTTGGGGAGTGGCTACTGCAGCAGATGGAGAGTTTGGGGCGTGGCTACTGCAGCAGATAGAGAGTTTGGGGCGTGGCTACAGTGGCAGATGGAGAGTTTGGGTCGAGCAGATAGAGAGTTTAGGGTGTGGCTACTGTAGCAGATGGAGAGTTTGGGGCGTGGCTACTGCACTAGATGGAGAGTTTGGGGCGTGGCTACTGCAGCAGATAGAGAGTTTGGTGTGTGGCTACTGTGGCAGATGAAGAGTTTGGGGCGTGGCTACTGTAGCAGATGGAGAGCTTGGGGAGTGGCTACTGCAGCAGATGGAGAGTTTGGGGCGTGGCTACTGCAGCAGATAGAGAGTTTGGGGCGTGGCTACAGTGGCAGATGGAGAGTTTGGGTCGAGCAGATAGAGAGTTTAGGGTGTGGCTACTGTAGCAGATGGAGAGTTTGGGGCGTGGCTATTGCACTAGATGGAGAGTTTGGGGCATGGCTACTGCAGCAGATCGAGAGTTTGGGGTGTGGCTACTGTGGCAGATGAAGAGTTTGGGGCGTGGCTACTGTAGCAGATGGAGAGTTTTGGGAGTGGCTACTGCAGCAGATGGAGAGTTTGGGGCGTGGCTACTGCAGCAGATAGAGAGTTTGGGGCGTGGCTACTGTAGCAGATGGAGAGGTTAGCAGATGGCTATTGAGTTTGGGGAGTGGCTACTGCAGCATATGGAGAGTTTGGGGTGTGGCTACTGCAGCAGATAGAGAGTTTGGGGCGTGGCTACAGTGGCAGATGGAGAGTTTGGGGCATGGCTACTGCAGCAGATGGAGAGTTTGGGGCGTGGCTACTGCAGCAGATGGAGAGTTTGGGGCGTGGCTACTGTGGCAGATGGAGAGTTTGGGGCGTGGCTACTGCAGCAGATTGAGAGTTTAGGGCGTGGCTATTGAGTTTGGGGAGTGGCTACTGTAGCAGATGGAGAGTTTGAGGCGTGGCTACTGTGGCAGATGGAGAGTATGGCGTGGCTACTGAGTTTGGGGCGTGGCTACTGTAGCAGACGGAGAGATTAGGGTGTGGCTACTGTGGCAGATGGAGAGTTTGGGGCGTGGCTACTGTGGCAGATGGAGAGTTTGGAGCGTGGCTACTGCAGCAGATGGAGAGTTTGGGGCGTGGCTACTGTGGCAGATGGAGAGTTTGGGGCGTGGCTACTGCAGCAGATTGAGAGTTTAGGGCGTGGCTATTGAGTTTGGGGAGTGGCTACTGTAGCAGATGGAGAGTTTGAGGCGTGGCTACTGTGGCAGATGGAGAGTATGGCGTGGCTACTGAGTTTGGGGCGTGGCTACTGTAGCAGACGGAGAGATTAGGGTGTGGCTACTGTGGCAGATGGAGAGTTTGGGGCGTGGCTACTGAGTTTGGGGCGTGGCTACTGTGGCAGATGGAGAGTTTGGGGCGTGGCTACTGCAGCAGATGGAGAGTTTAGGGCGTGGCTATTGAGTTTGTTGAGTGGCTACTGTAGCAGATAGAGAGTTTAGGGTGTGGCTACTGTAGCAGATGGAGAGTTTGGGGCGTGGCTACTGCAGCAGATGGAGAGTTTGGGGCGTGGCTACTGCAGCAGATAGAGAGTTTGGGGCGTGGCTACTGTGGCAGATGGAGAGTTTGGGGCGTGGCTACTGTAGCAGATGGAGAGTTTGGGGCGTGGCTACTGTAGCAGATGGAGAGTTTAGGGCATGGCTATTGAGTTTGGGGAGTGGCTACTGCAGCAGATGGAGAGTTTGGGGCGGGCTACTGCAGCAGCTAGAGAGTTTGGGGCGTGGCTACTGTAGCAGATGGAGAGTTTAGGGCGTGGCTATTGAGTTTGGGGAGTGGCTACTGCAGCAGATGGAGAGTTTGGGGCGTGGCTACTGCAGCAGATGGAGAGTTTGGGGCGTGGCTACTGCAGCAGATAGAGAGTTTGGGGCGTGGCTACAGTGGCAGATGGAGAGTTTGGGTCGAGCAGATAGAGAGTTTAGGGTGTGGCTACTGTAGCAGATGGAGAGTTTGGGGCGTGGCTACTGCACTAGATGGAGAGTTTGGGGCGTGGCTACTGCAGCAGATAGAGAGTTTGGGGTGTGGCTACTGTGGCAGATGAAGAGTTTGGGGGGGGCGTGGCTACTGTAGCAGATGGAGAGTTTGGGGATTGGCTACTGCAGCAGATGGAGAGTTTGGGGCGTGGCTACTGCAGCAGATAGAGAGTTTGGGGCGTGGCTACAGTGGCAGATGGAGAGTTTGGGTCGAGCAGATAGAGAGTTTAGGGTGTGGCTACTGTAGCAGATGGAGAGTTTGGGGCGTGGCTACTGCACTAGATGGAGAGTTTGGGGCGTGGCTACTGCAGCAGATAGAGAGTTTGGGGTGTGGCTACTGTGGCAGATGAAGAGTTTGGGGTGTGGCTACTATAGCAGATGGAGAGTTTGGGGAGTGGCTACTGCAGCAGATGGAGAGTTTGGGGCGTGGCTACTGCAGCAGATAGAGAGTTTGGGGCGTGGCTACAGTGGCAGATGGAGAGTTTGGGGCGTGGCTACTGTAGCAGATGGAGAGGTTAGGGCGTGGCTATTGAGTTTGGGGAGTGGCTACTGCAGCAGATGGAGAGTTTGGGGTGTGGCTACTGCAGCAGATAGAGAGTTTGGGGCGTGGCTACAGTGGCAGATGGAGAGTTTGGGGCGTGGCTACTGCAGCAGATGGAGAGTTTGGGGCCTGGCCACTGTAGCAGATGGAGAGTTTGGGGCGTGGCTACTGAGTTTGGGGCGTGGCTCCTGTAGCAGATGGAGAGTTTGGGGCATGGCTACTGAGTTTGGGGAGTGGCTACTGTAGAAGATGGAGAGTTTGGGGCATGGCTACTGTAGCAGATGGAGAGTTTGGGGCGTGGCTACTGAAGCAGACGGAGAGTTTGGGGTGTTATATTAATTATTCATTATTATATTAATTATATTATATAATTATTATATATATGAAATATTTAATAATAAATATTTTTTTAATTATACAAAGCCTGGACCAATGGATAAATTGATGGATTATTTTTACGCATGTGCACAGGATTTATAGAAACATGAGGTATGAAGGATGATGGAAGGACAGATGAATGCAGAAAAAGAACGGTATAGTATGAATGGACTGATGGATGAACAGACAGATAAGACATCAGCCTGAACGAACACATGGACGCATGCATGAAAGTAATGAGACCATGGATGATTGAAAATTAGCACTCAGGTCAGTTTGTTGAAACATAATGGAGACCGGCTGTCTGACTCATCCCATTGTAGGCTAGGTTGCGCATTTTAATAGAGTCATGCTATTGTCTTGCTGATTGAGTGCGTCGTTTGCTTTGCCAATGGAGCTCAGGCTTGATTTAGTGAATCCTTCATCACTGTTGGAGCTCCAACAAGTTGGTGAAGTTGTAGAGAGATGTATAGCGTGGGTATGGTAATGTCCCGCTGCTTTATGGGACGTTCCGTCACTGAATGATCACCCTGCTCTCGTTATCTGTCGATTGGGGTAATTGCTGTCTGTCAGTCCAGGCTGAATAATGGTCTTGCAATCTGGAGCGGCCTTCATCACCGCAACCAATCTGTCTTCACACATCTTGTATGTGTTCTGGAGAGTTTTATTGTAGCCTAGCTTTCATTAGCAGCATAACAATATTGGCTTTGTTTTTTTTCTTAACGCCAAATCTCCCTGGTGTAAAGGACTGTTTACAGCAAGAACTATTAGGATGTTAGCATCCACATCAAAGCCAGGACAATTCAGAATTGAATTGAGAATGACTCCTGAATTCCAGTTCAATTCTTGAATTTGAATTGATGTCAAAGACAGGATCTAGAATTACAATTCGAATGTGAATTAAAGAAAGCAGAATTGCAATTCAAAACAAATTCTAAGAAATTCATATAGATATTTTAAGTGAAGTGTTTAACAATGAAGCTTTACAGTGTATGTCAGATATGATTGCATTACATATTCTATAAATGATATTAGTTTGAACTACTTGTACAGATTACATTAACAGGAAATATTTTCCCCCAGCAATGAATGTTAAAGGGCATCTTGCAGGTAAAAAAAAAATCTAAATTAATACATAACCTTGTATGAAAATAACATATGAAAAGTTAATGCAGTATTAACTGCAAACTGTTTTAAAACAACATAAGGGCACCAATTTAGTAGATAAAGTGAGCGTTTCTTTGACTGCTCGTAAAAAACGCTTTTTTTCAGCATCGCGTCATTTTACGTCACGCGAGGGAGTTGTGTGTGTGCTCTGCGACAGCTCAGTGCAGTGTAGGTTGGTATTCAGTAAGAGCGGTCAGGGGTGGCCAAGATGGCGCGGTGTTAGGGGGACACGCTGTTGAACGTCTCGTCAGGAAATTTTGAAATAGGACGATTATAGCCATTATAATCTGACAGTTACTATTTATGAACGAGTAAGTGATAGCCTTCTTCATTTTAACCTCCTTGCGCCAATTCATCTATGGGAAGAAAGAAAAATAGACAAACTTTGAACGTGACAGCACACGGGCCCATGTCAACTACGGAGCCTATTAAATTTGCTGAAGGGAACGATAGCGTCGTTTCCTCTGTGGATGTGATTTCATCGAATAATGCTGACGAACACAACTGGTTCGATTCGCGCCCAGATTTGAGTGATCTTCTTGCTACTCCTCTGCCTGATACTCCCTTAAAACCTCCAACAAAAAACAAACAAACGGGTAAGCATGGAAAGTAACGGCTCTTCTGCAGAAATTCTGGCGGCCATTCGTGAGCTTTCTGGCAAATATGAAGAGATGTTACAGAAGATTTCTGCAATTGACACAAGGACTGAATCTACGGCTAAGCGGATTGAGGCAATGTCGTCAGTTGTGACTCAACTTGTTGCTGAGGTAGCAACGCACAAGTAATCTCTGAAAGTTGTGGCAACGGAGATTCATGAGCTTCAAAAGATGAATAAAACCATGAAGGATGAGGTGGGTGAGTGTAAGCGTTACAGCTGGAGATGGACTTTAAAGTTACATGGCGTGAGAGAAAAGGATGGTGAGGATGTCCGGAAAGTTGCAATCGATGTCCTTAGCAATGTAGTTCCCGGGATCAGCGATAACCTTGAGGAGGCCGTAGACATTGCACATCGTCTTGGCCAGAGAAGAAATGATGGTTCCCACAGATCAATCATTATACTGTTTGCTCTGCGTCGTATTCGTGACACCGTTTGGCACTCTGCTAGAGGGTGCAAATTTCTTTTCGACAATAAGTTGCGACTCACTGAAGCCGTTTCACCAGAAGATAGGGCCGGCAGAGAAAAACTTTTTTGGCCTCTTGTTAAAAAAGCCAGGGATGAAGGAAAGAAAGCCTCCTTTCACGGTGCATTTGCCTTAATCGACGGGAAAAGATTCAACTTCTCTGATGTAAAATAGACCGGTTCGGTTCTGCGGTGATATGATCTTTTTCCTCGTTGAAGGGGAAATAAGACCGGTTCCTTTCATTCCCATAGGCAACGTATTTTGGGAAGCCAGGTTTTGTTATTCCACTGGTTGAACCGCAAACTCTGTGTAAGTTGATAAAGATTGACCATGTTCAGTTCGATCGTTCAATTTATTATCTATTGACAGGTTGTTGTTTTCTTTTTCTTTTTTTGTGTGACTAATGTTATCTAATGCTTTGCGCCGACAAGCAAGGAAGTTGAGTGATTATACTCTAATTTAATGTTCGTGAATTAATTTTGGTTATATATTGTTCCTATTTCAAAATAGATTTGTGGATTCTTTTCAGACAAGAGGTAGCCTACTAAACTTTTTCTTTGAACAATGGATTTTAAGTTTCATTATCTTTCTGTTGTATCCTTAAATGTGAGGGGTTTACGTGACGCTGTAAAGAGGAAAGCTGTTTTTTTATTTTGTAAAAGCAGTGAGTCAGATATAATTTTTCTTCAGGAAACGCATTCAAGTGATATGGATGTAAAATTTTGGAAAATCAATGGGGAAATGCAATTTACTGTAGTCATGGCTCTAATCATTCGGCTGGAGTTTCAATTTTGTTGCACAAATTTAAAGGGCACATACTAGAAGTTAAATCTTCTGATGAAGGCAGATGGATTATTTTAGCGATTAAGCAGGATTTAACTCAATCTTTATTATTTGTAATATTTATGGTTTCAATTCCCGATCTTGGTCAAATAGAAATATGTCTTCCCAATCGAGAATCGACCTCTTCCTGATCTCTTCATCAGCTCTTCAATTTGTAAAAGATATTTATCATTCTTTCGCTCCCCTCTCAGACCATAAGCTAATAAGTCTAAAATTGTGTAGTTAACACTGGAAAAACTTCAAGTTTGCGCGGTTATTGGAAATTTAATAATTCTCTCCTTAAGGATACAGCCTTTAATGATGCCATTAAGAACTTGTTTTCTGGTATATTCTCTGAAAATTGTAGTGACGGTTATAAAACAAAATGGGAATTTTTTAAATATAAAGCTAGGCAGATTGCCATCAGAAGAAGTAAAGAGCTAAAATCCTCTAAAAATAAAAAAATATTTGAACTCCTAAATAAAATAAACACTTTATTGCAAAAAACATTAACTCAGGAGGAAGAATTGATTTTAAGAGATTTAAATTTACAAATCAATCAAGCTTATTTGGATTTAGCTAGAGGGATCTTTATTAGGTCAAAAGCCAAATAAGAAGGAGAAACTAACTCTAGTTACTTTTTTGCATAAGAGAAGAGGAATTGCAGGAGAAATTCATTAACAGCTCTAAATATTAATGGCGTCAGGTGCACTGATCCAAACTTAATCTCTAAGTTTATCACAAAATTTTATGACAAACTTTATACTTCCGAATTTAATTCAGATAATTGTGAGACTTTTGTCGAAACTATTAAAAACTATATTCCAACTATTGATAATGATTTTAAAGATCTTTGTGAGTCAACTTTGACAATTGGGGAAGTTAAATCTGCTCTTTTCTCTATGAAGAGAGGGAAATCCCCTGGTGTTGATGGTTTTTCTGTTGAATTTTACATCCATTTCTGGGACTTAATAAAATCCCCATTACTTTGCATGTATAAAGAATGCATTGCTCAGAAGGAAATGACTACTTCAATGAAGCAGGGTATAATTTCCCTTATTCCAAAACCTGAAAAAGACCATCTCTTAATTGATAATTGGCGACCAATAACACTCCTAACTATTGATTACAAGATATTGGCCCTGGTGTATGCTAATAGGTTGAAATTTGAGCTTGACCAAATTATTGTGGAGACACAGTCAGGATTTGTCAAAGGTAGACATATCAGCAATAATATAAGACTTGTTTTAGATTTGTTGGATTACTCTGAATTTGTACACTCTAACAGTGTGAACAGGTGGCCTGTTCACACCGGGACGAATTTCGCGTGCGATATTCGGCAACGTTTAACGCCTCGTGACTAAACAATGGGCTCCAATGTGAGTGTGCACACCGACGCGTAAAATATTTTTTTTTTTAAACGCCTTGGGTTCGTTTTTTTGGTTTGACGCGCTGCGTCAAAAACTATCCGACCAATGAGATTGGCGCTTTTGCTCACGTGTCTGTAGCTTCTGAAGTTACAGTAAAACACAACTTGGGGGCGCTCAAACACAAAACGGTCTTGCCGAGCACACATACGTAATGGCGAAGAAGATATACAGCGTCTACTACACTCTGCCGGGAAGAAATAAGACGAGGAAGATGCAAGGCCAGATGAATGTAGAGCTGCTGGTCTTGTTGGTGTCTTTATAAAGAGACACCAACGAGAATAAAGAACTGTATGACAAACGCGACAAACTTGCTCTCTTCTTCTGAGTGACAAGCGAGTGTCAGAAGCACTTTGTGGACCGGGGTATTTCTGTTTTACATTAAGCGCCATCTAATGTCAGGGAATAAATTTGCATGTTCACTCGGCTCATCGTCAGCGAAAATCGCTTGGGTGTGAACACAAAAAACGCGTTGAAAAACGCTGACGAATAACGCGAGCCGATATTCGTCCCGGTGTGTACGAGGCTTTAAGCCATTATTCTTTTCTTAGACTTTTATAAGGCCTTTGATACCATTGAGCATGAATTTCTTCTGCAATCTCTCAAACTATTTGGTTTTGGGGAATCCTTTGTTAATGCAATTAAAATGTTTTACAAAGAAATTAGTAGTTCAGTCATAGTTAATCTGAACACCTCCCAAAGATTTGTTATAAGGCGTGGTGTCAGACAGGGTTGCCCAATTTCCCCCTTTTTATTTATTTTGGTTACTGAGCTATTATCACTGAGTATTATGTACAATCAGAACTTGAAAGGTATCTCCATTTTTGACAGGGAAATTAAAATATCGCAGCTGGCTGATGACACCACTCTTTTTTTACATGATAAAACTCAACTCTCCAGTGCCATTCAGATAGTTAGAAATTTTTCATGTGCTTCCGGGTTAAAGTTAAATATGTCGAAGTGTGAGATAATGTCGTTGCATAAATGCGATGACGCGTCATTTGAGGGTATTCCAGTTAAAGACACAATTAAGTATTTAGGAATTCACTTAACGAAAAATTTAGTAGACAGACAACAACTTAATTTTTCTAGTCGAATTAAGAAAACCCAAAATATTTTTAATCTTTGGCTACAAAGAGACTTAACTCTCTATGGGAGGGTTCTCTTGTCTAAAGCGGAAGGTCTCTTTCACTTTGTGTATCCATCGCTTTCTTTATTTGTGAATGACTGCACTGCTAAAGGTGTTAATAAAATTTTTCTTGATTTTATATGGAAAAACAGGTCTCATAAACTTAAAAAAGAAGTGATTTCCAATTGTAGAAGTGGTGGGGGACTAGAAGTGCTACATTTTCACAACGTTATGTGTTTAAAATCAATTGGATTAGAAGATGTCTACTAAATTCAAATTCTATTTGGTTTTTCATTCCTAATTTCATTTTTAATAAAATTGGAGGCCTCCTTTTTATCTTAAAATGTAATTATATGTACAATAAACTCCTGGTTAAACTATCTAAATTTCATCAGCAAGCTCTTCTTGCATGGAAACTGTGTTACATCCACAATTTCTCCCCACATAAAACTCTTTTGTGGAATAATATGAATATAACTGTTAGAAACAAATCTCTCTTTTTTTCTAATTGGTTTAATAGAGGTCTAATTCATATAATTTCTTTATTTGACATTTCTGGTAACATTTTGTCTTATGAACGCTTCATGACTATCCATGACTTTCCTATTCCTTTTAAAGAATACAATACTGTGCTTAAAGCTATTCCTACAGGTCTAGTGCAACTGGTTAAGAGCCACTTATTATACAACCAAAATAATACGAAGGATTCGGCTTTGTTATTGGATGGCATTAGCATTTATGATAAGAAATGCAATAATAAACATATTCGCCAGATTTTTCAAAAAAGAGATCTAATTTGCCCTAGAGGCAGATCCCATTGGGCTGCCTCTATTGGCAATATTGAATGGAGAAAAGCGTGGTTATTACCACATAAATATTTTATTCCTAACAAGACCAAAGAAGTCCACTTTAAAATATTACATAAGATATATCCTGTTAATGCAATGGTGTCCAAATATATTGATATTTCTAGTACCTGTTCGTTTTGTGGTGACGAAGATGAAACATTAATGCACTTATTTTTTTCCTGCAAATTGGTTCAGAAATTTCTGTCTAGCATATTTTCTCATTTAAATAAAACCCCCATTCATGCACACTCCTTTAATTTGAAAGATATTATTTGTTATTATACTGATTCCCACACATCCAAAGAATACATTTTTAATTTCTTTATTTTATTTGGCAAATTTTTCATCCATAAACAGAAATTTATGGGTTCACTTCCTATTTTCTCACATTTTTTGGCTGAAGTAGACTCACTGCTTAAATCTTTTAATTTAACTAGCAATAAAAAATGTGATAGATTCCTGAACATATATGAACAGTTATTTTGTAATGGCTCTGATATTCAGGATTAAAGAGCTTTACGTCATATATTGTTTATTTTATTTGTATTATTATTATTTATTTATTTATTTATTTATTTATAATTATCTTCATGGTACTTAATTTAAAAATATTCTGTATAATTTGTTTTTTGTTTTACCTCTTTTATGTTCTCCTGAATATGTTTGTATATTTACATGTTTCTTCAATAAAAAAAATAAAATAAAAATAATTCAGTAAGAGCGGTCGTGAGTCAGTGTTTTCGGTAGTTTTTGTATTTTAATTTATCATCGTCATGGTAAATTATTGTGTTTGTGGAGGTCGAAAAACTCCTGCCTGTCAGGACATCGAGTCCACAGGTTTCCTAACAAAAAAAAAGGACGATTGATGCTATCTATCTTTCGTGACTGGGTGCGGTTTGTGCAGGTGAAGAGACGGGATTTCTCTTCCGCATCGGCTTCGAAGAACGCGGTCGTGTGTAGCGTTCACTTTAGATCGGAGGATTATCATCCCGGCGATATGATGGAGTTCAACATGGGATGCCGAAGCAAGAACGGCCTCGCATTTCCCACACATGCACCTATGGAACAAAAACGTGTATCAGAAATAAAAATATCTCTCCGTCTATATTAATATAGACCCTCCCTATTATTAATGAGCATGACATATGTCTGATCAGCTACACATTTCCATGTTATACAATTTAAATAAGACAACATCTCTATTGCAAATGCAAACCCCTCCATCAACGCAACGTCATTGCCAAAGAGCTGCATGTACACA
Source organism: Gila orcuttii (assembly GCA_026230005.1). Taxonomy (NCBI): domain Eukaryota; kingdom Metazoa; phylum Chordata; class Actinopteri; order Cypriniformes; family Leuciscidae; genus Gila; species Gila orcuttii. The sequence continues at coordinate 2,826,765 of JAPDVR010000010.1, read as the reverse complement.
CAAATCGGATCTGAACAGTTGCTATTAACTGATATACGATGGTAATAATCTGTACAATACTGTGAGCACAGTGTATATCGTTAGCGAACGTGTATATATCTATAAGCTAACACTGGTCTCTCACCAAGACACCTGCCCTGTTCTCCACTGGTTCTCCTCACACACACCTCAGTCAGTGTGTCTCCTCTGACCGTTGTTATGTCTAACATTAATCCTGGCCTGTCCCTGCTCTCTCGACTGCATAGCAGGCTCGTAATTGTATGGCTGTGGTCCGTCACACGAGTAAGTATGAACAATTTCCTCAGCGTCCGAAATGTCATTGCGATCCATTGTTTTCATGTTGTTTGAATAGACCGGTCTCCCGCCCCTTACGTCACGACCGTCACTCCCATTTTCAGATGCGGAAGTAATATTTTCTCACAAAAACGACTCCAGAAGCCAATGTAGCGTATTTATAAGTATATTTTAAAGAAAATCTAGTTCCTACATTATTTTTCTATACATTGACTCGTTGGGTCCTCTAACCTGCAGGATGCCCTTTAAAAGCTCTAGTCACAGAACAAATAATTAAGTTTGATTTATTGTAATTGTAATTTTGTGGAACATGATAGAACATGACTCCATTTCCCAGAATTACTTTAGTAAATCTTTAGAAAAAAAAACAAAACAATTTGAGGTGGACATTTGTTTATATATATATATATATATATATATATATATATATATATATTTTAGAACAAAATGTATGCAGGGTTGAGGAGTGAGTTAACTGTAATGAAATTATGTTATTGAATTACAAAATGAATGTAATTGTATTTAGTTGTATTACTGAGGTAAAATGTGTAATTTAATTAGTTACTAATCAAATTAAAAGGAAATTGATTTACATTGATAAAGTAATCCAAATAAAGTAATCCAAACCACATTTATAATGGGTAACTTATACCAGTAAGCAATTACTTTCCAAAGTAACCTTCCTAACGCTGAATGTATGTATGTGAGATTCTTTCAGAACATATTCTTTCTGTTGTGTGACTGTGTGGAATTTCTTTGAATTGCCATGAATTTAATTCCACTTCCTGTCATTCAAATTCAACTTCCTGTGGGGCGGAGTCAATTCAATTCAAATTCTGGAGGCCAATTCTGAAATTCTGAATTTTGCACAAGCCTGCTTAAAGGGGCTCTAAGCGATGTCTCGCGTTTTTTAGGCCAAACATTTTTTTGTCACATACAGCAAACATCTCCTTACTATTCGCTAGCTGCCTGTCCCCTGAACACACTGTAAAAAAACTCGGTCTCTGTAGACACCCCAGGCTCCACAAACGGCAACAAAAACAAACTGGGCTAACCCTCACCACGAAACATAACACATTGTTCCTGCCAATAACCGACAGGAAGGATTTGGGGGGTTAGTGCGCCGATGAGGAGGAGGGAGGGTCTAGCTAGCCTCCGTTTTGTTTGACAATACTTCGAACGTCAACAAGAAGTGACGTCACCCAACATCGCTTAGAGCCATAGATAATATACACTAGATGTCACCTTGGGGTTCTAAGCATGTGACTTTTGTGCTGCGTATGGATGTTCACACGAACGAAATCTAAAAACCAGACAGCAAGGGATTACATTTCACAAGAATGTGAAATTTTGTAATTTTTTAAAAAATGTCTCTGGACTCAATGATAAATACATGTCTGACCGTTGGAATGAACCAAAAAAACTAGAAAATCGCATTCATGACGATTTATGGTGATTTTATTTCCGTTAGACCTTTTCCTACATTGACGCTGATGCATTAAAGAGGAGGGGCTCCCGTTCCATGATGGCGGCTTTATTGACGCATTCGTTCCAATGAACTGCCGTAGCCAAGGCGACATCTAGTGTATACAGGTCCTTCTAAAAAAATTAGCATATTGTGATAAAGTTCATTATTTTCCATTATGTAATGATAAAAATTTAACTTTCATATATTTTAGATTCATTGCACACCAACTGAAATATTTCAGGTCTTTTATTGTTTTAATACTGATGATTTTGGCATACAGCTCATGAAAACCCAAAATTCCTGTCTCAAAAAATTAGCATATCATGAAAAGGTTCTCTAAACGAGCTATTAACCTAATTATCTGAATCAACTAATTAACTCTAAACACCTGCAAAAGATTCCTGAGGCTTTTAAAAACTCCCAGCCTGTTTCATTACTCAAAACCGGAATCATGGGTAAGACTGCCGACCTGACTGCTGTCCAGAAGGCCATCATTGACACCCTCAAGCAAGAGGGTAAGACACAGAAAGAAATTTCTGAACAAATAGGCTGTTCCCAGAGTGCTGTATCAAGGAACCTCAGTGGGAAGTCTGTGGGAAGGAAAAAGTGTGGCAAAAAACGCTGCACAACGAGAAGAGGTGACCGGACCCTGAGGAAGATTGTGGAGAAGGACCGATTCCAGACCTTGGGGACCTGCGGAAGCAGTGGACTGAGTCTGGAGTAGAAACATCCAGAGCCACCGTGCACAGGCGTGTGCAGGAAATGGGCTACAGGTGCCGCATTCCCCAGGTCAAGCCACTTTTGAACCAGAAACAGCGGCAGAAGCGCCTGACCTGGGCTACAGAGAAGCAGCACTGGAGTACCCACAGTCAGTGATGGTCTGGGGTGCCATGTCAGCTGCTGGTGTTGGTCCACTGTGTTTTATCAAGGGCAGGGTCAATGCAGCTAGCTATCAGGAGATTTTGGAGCACTTCATGCTTCCATCTGCTGAAAAGCTTTATGGAGATGAAGATTTCATTTTTCAGCACGACCTGGCACCTGCTCACAGTGCCAAAACCACTGGTAAATGGTTTACTGACCATGGTATTACTGTGCTCAATTGGCCTGCCAACTCTTCTGACCTGAACCCCATAGAGAATCTGTGGGATATTGTGAAGAGAAAGTTGAGAGACGCAAGACCCAACACTCTGGATGAGCTTAAGGCCGCTATCGAAGCATCCTGGGCCTCCATAACACCTCAGCAGTGCCACAGGCTGATTGCCTCCATGCCACGCCGCATTGAAGCAGTCATTTCTGCAAAAGGATTCCTGACCAAGTATTGACTATTGAGTGCATAACTGAACATAATTATTTGAAGGTTGACTTTTTTTTTTGTATTAAAAACACTTCTTTTATTGGTCGGATGAAATATGCTAATTTTTTGAGACAGGAATTTGGGGTTTTCATGAGCTGTATGCCAAAATCATCAGTATTAAAACAATAAAAGACCTGAAATATTTCAGTTGGTGTGCAATGAATCTAAAATATATGAAAGTTTAATTTTTATCATTACATTATGGAAAATAATTAACTTTATCACAATATGCTAATTTTTTGAGAAGGACCTGTATATCTATGGCTTAGAGCAGGGGTTCTCAAACTTTTTGGGACCAGGGACCCCTTAGAGTGGAGAAAAATTTCCAAGGACCCCCTCATAACAATAACTGTCTGTAATTAATATGGTTAAAACTATTTGTACTCTTAAATGCCATTGGAATTAATTGCATTGTAATCTTTTTCACCCTAAAAACTTAAGACCTGTTTTATAGAACAGAAACACATCAGTTTAAATCATGTTAATACCACTTATATACTTGTAAACAGTGGGTCTTTTATTCAAATTGCATTTGGACTCAATAGCATTTACACTAAGTCATTTATCTTAAAAGCTTTAATAAAATCAGCAGCAAGACAGCAAGCACAGGCTTGTTCTAATAAAATCAAACATTAAAATTCCCTAGATTAAAATTAAAACATTAACATTTTACATTAAAATAATAGTTCACCCAAAATGAAAATTCTGTCATCATTTACTCACCCTCAAGTTTTTCCAAACCTGAATGAGTTTCTTCCTCCTGCTGAACACAAAAGAAGATATTTTGAAGAATGTCAGTAACCAAACAGTTGATGGACCCCATTGACTTCCATATGTTTTTTTTTTTTTAAAAAAGTACCAGAAACTGTTTGGTTACCCACATTCTTCAAAAAGAAACTCATTCAGGTTTGGAACAACTTGAGGGTGAGCAAATGATGACACACTTTTCATTTTTTTGGGTGAACCATCCATTTAAAATAACATTTAAATTATGTAATGTTACTTTACGTGCATCAACTTTAAAATAATGAACTCATTGCACCTTATATCAATGGCAGAACAATCGACAATTCATAACAGAATTAACACTGTTGCAGAACACATCCTAGTAATTAAGTTAAACCTAACTTTTATTTTGGCGGGTTGTAGTGAATAAAAGTTTTGTAGTGTTATTATTTATGTAGGCCCAGGGGCGGAATGTTTTTAGTAAAGCCCCGAATATTTTGCTACCTTGTCTTTCTCATAGAGCAAAACAATTAATCAGAAAAATAAATGTGAATGAGATTACAGCTGCCGTGATTACCTAATCATGAAAAACTCATTTTTCAGTTTTTTATATTTTTCCCTTTGCATTAAAGGTACTTACAACATGCTTTTGCAGCATTGAGCATTGTAGCCAATCACAGACATGTCTGTTGAACGCATCGGCCAATCAGAGGAGTTAAAACGAGTCGCGTGCTGAAGATGTGTTTTGCGCGAGCTCACCGAGTTCTACACTTTTCGAAAACCTGCCATTATTATTGGCAACAACCTTAAGATGCAAATAAGAGATTCACTGCAATGTATTTGATATTCTTGATGCTGCTCTGATGCACTCCATTACGCACCGCTCTGTTTGTTGGATGACAAAAAGTTCAGCGGTCTAACTCATGAATGTCAAAATTATTAAAGGGGTGGTTGATTGCGATTTCACTTTTTTCATTTTAAATAGTGTGTAATGTTGCTGTTGGTGCATGAACAGTATGTGCAAAGTTTCTGCGCTGAAAGTTCAATGTAAGCAGAGATATCGTCTTTGAAAAATCAGGAAGTTTAATGCCTACAAAAACGACTCGAATGGGACTACAGCGAGATACTCCCGGGTTTTATACGTAACTAACCCATAATCAACCCTCCCTCCGGAATATGCAAAAAAAGGGGCATGGCCAAATTTCTGCTGCTTTGTCGAAGAGGAAGAGTTATAGTGGAGAGCAGTAGCCATGCCGTCGAAAGTGTGTTATTTTCACCCAGCTGTCAGGTCTTCTGTGTTCGGGCTTCCTATGGACGCTGTAGTTCGTCAACAATGGCTACAATTTATGTTTGATTATGTTCCTGAAAATTACAATCGTAATTTAGCTCTCTGTGCTGCGCATTTTACGGAAAACAGCTTCCAGAAACTCCACAAATTCAATGTCGGATTCAACAAGAAACTGTTACTAAAGCATGAAGCAGTTCCAACTTTAAAACCAGAGGCAGCAGTTGTTGGGCCACAGCCAGTAAGTAAGACTTAATCATTTTAAATGTATTTGCATGTGTAATTTTAGATGTAATGCTTTAGTTTTTATCAAGGACGTAAACAAATGCCAGTGCTGGCTTTAGTAGCCACTTAGTTATGCTATTTCGTGTGTCTATGACAAACGCGTACGTACAAATATTTTGGACCTGAATTTGTAATTATGTACTAATTTTGTAAAAGTATTTTCCATGTATACTTTATGACGTAATTTTTCGATTTGATCAGAACGGAAACCAATGCCAACGCTGTTTGTAGCTAGTTAGTTCTTTGCTATTTTGTGTGTATAAGACAAACGTGTATAAAGTTAAAAAATTATATGTAATCGCAACAGCAAACTTCAGCTGCTGTTATCAGATGTTTTCACGTTCTGTTGGCATTTTAACACAGTTGCCACATGTACACCTAAAGAAAACGATACACTGAGTAAACTAAGGTTTGTGAATAGATAAACGGTTGCTCATTATATCGACAAAACAATAACTTTAAAAAACGGTATTACTCAGTCATTTATTCAGTTATATTAAACATTTAATCAGGAGAAAACCGTATCTCAAAAGCATTTTCAAGTAACAGCATATCAAAATTCTTATATAATAATAGTAGAATAGAATAATAATAATGATTCAAAAATGTACCATTCAGAAACGTTTTGTAAGAGCTGTGTTTGGGGAGGTTCTGCTTGACTCTCTTCATGGCCGCTTTCTGGGTCTGATTCTGGCTCAAGCTGATACGCAGTATTGACACCATTTGACCGGAGCCGGAGCACATGCAGCTTTCGCCCGTAAAGGTAATGGGCGTGAAGTTTCCACCACGCAGTTTAGCCAATTGCAACACAGCGGCCCAACTAACCAATCTGAGCCCATTGCCTGTTTCTGAGGGAGTGGTTTCATAGAATCAGGAAGTCAACCGGTCATTCAAATGACAGAGGAGAAAGCGGCTTACAACAAAGGTGAAATTTATGAAAAATAAGGCTTAAAAAAAACAAAAAACACGAAGACATGTTATATTGCACCCAATAAACACAGTCATGCAAAGAAAAAAAGCAGTAAACCACCCCTTTAAAGAAAGCGGCGGGGCTTACCGTTAACAGTGAACGAACGCCTGGTAAAATGTAAGTAGATAAAGATTTAATATTTGACAACTATAATTATTTCACTAATACAATGAGCCTTTCCTTTTCTTTATTCCCTTAAATCGCTTTTATAATCAATTCATTAATTTAAATAAAAATACCCAATTTTAGTTTGGGCTAAAGCCCAGAATATCCACTATCCCTAGAACCGCCCCTATTTTTGTGTCAAATTAAATGCTGAAACGTTCTCAAAGTGACTCATAGCAGCTCTGGAGATGACGCTCTTGTGTAAAGGCAAAAGGCTCATTCATTTTTACTCACGTAGGCCTAGGCCGCCTATCAAAGAGAATGAAGCCTGTGTCCGCCATATAAAACTATAAAAAAGGTAGGCTAAGTGTGACTTTTTAATCTCACAATTCTGACTTTAACGCACTGGCGTAGCCACGGGTGTGCCGGTGCCACCCACAGTGGCAGCTGGCACACCTAAAGTAGATGCAGAATTATTTTTGAAAGTTTTAATAAAAACGTTTCCTAAACTTGGACTATTGTTGTTTACTTAAAATATTGGTGCATTTAAAATGTATTTAAATTTTTTAATTATTATCGTTAACAAAATATCTGCCGACATTCGGACTGCCAACCAATCCGCAAACAGCCGCTGACTGGTTGTGCTGTTGAGGCTCGCGCAGCCTCATGAGGAGAAATGGAAACAAATGAGCGCAGATCACACAAAGAAACTTAATGCACATAGAGCGGTTAAAAAATGTATGTGGAGTTTTTATATTTATAACATATGATATGATACAGTTAAGTAACATCACAGTGACCGCGAGTGCTGAATACCATCACGACTGAAAACATGACACTGATTTCATATGACAGTTCAATAAACAAGTCATTAATATCAAGTCACTTACATTTTAGACACAATATTGACTGTTTTTGTTCTATTTGAGCAGTGAAAATAGTTCCAAACAAACATCCCAAGAACCACAGCGCAGCTCACCTGAACACATAACTGCATTAATGAATGATTCAGCGCTTTGAATGAATCGATTGAGTCAAAGATTCAATGACCCATTAAACAACTGCCTCATTCCTCAACGATTCAGCCGTTTGAACGAATCATTTGAATAAATGACTCAATAACTCACTCATTAAGACGGTCACCTGCCGCCCCCTACTGGTGGTTTAGTTTCGTGTTTAAAAGTAGGCTATAATTCTTTCCAATATGTCATATTTGTATCTTCTATCTATCAAAAAATATTTAAAACAATCTCATTACATTATTTAATGCAGGTATAATTTTTCAGTGTAAATTTATTAATTTTATTGGTAACAGCATATTGTCTTATTATTTCAATTGAATTTATTGATCAAATCTGAGAATTTAAAATGAAAGATGAAGCATACATTTAAACCGATTTCTGGATTTTTACTTGGACAAGAGAATGGCCGATTTACTTGTTCGAAGGACAAGCACATGTAAAGCCTTAATGTTGAGCCCTGAGTTATATCTTATATACTGTAGGCCTAGTATTATGTTTATGTGGCAAGCCAGTTTTACACATCAGCCCAGTCTATTCTGTAAAGTTAGTGATACGCCGGGTCAAGGTTGTTTTGCACATTAATTTGACAATAAATATGGCACACCCAATTTTTCTTATGCACACCCAGAGACGCTTTTCTGGCTACGCTAGTGCTTTAACGTCACAATTAGGCTACCTTTTCTTTTCTTTTTGTATTCAGTGGCGGAAACGGTCTTCCATTACAAATGACATAGGCAAGCTACTAAACGTCTTAAACAATATTAATTTAAAACAGTTAACTGTTTTACTAAATAAAAAAACTGACGGATAAAAAAAAGAACAGAAAAATTTAAACCTAGCCTCTTAACTTTGATTTTACAACTAGGCTAGGCTACTGTATATTCGCGGATTCACTCTTCTCTCTGGATATGCGCGCGTGTTTGTGGGAGGAGAGAAAGATAGAGCAGGAGCGCTCGCCAAGAGTTTCCCCGATGGTCTGACTGGATTTCGCGATTCCGTTCATAGGGTTCTAAAATTATTTCGCGGACCCCCTGGCAACGGGTTGCGGACCCCAAGGGGTCCGCGGACCCCACTTTGAGAACCACTGGCTTAGAGCACCTTTAATATAACCGCTTTAAAGTCATTTCGATGGTAAACGAACTCGTAGTAGGGCGAATCATCCAGATAGCAAAGATATCAAGATCTTGCGAGAATCACGACTTGCTTTACGGCACGACGTCACATAAATCAACAACATATTAAGCGCCCTCTATGGAAGACACTAAACTAGCGTGCATTTCAGACGTGATGGCAGACTCGACGAAGGAAAAAACGAAGAAAGCGCGGTCGGTAGGGTCTAGGAAAAGGAAACGAGAATCTGACCGCGTGAGGCACGTTGGCGAGAGCTCAAAAGCAGCACTGGATGCAACAATGATGCTGACCTGGCGTTCTTGTTGATGGACTAGTAAGTAAATCTCTTATTTGTAAACTTGCTTGCGTTCTATGTTGCATGTTGTTACGCATACACATTGTAAATAGTGTAAATATTGATGGCGAACAAGATGGCGCCGCAGATGGCTGCCTCGGTGTGGAGCTCTCCAGCTATTGTGTTGTTTTTGTTCGTTTGTCCTGTGTTTAGTCACTATTTTCCTATCAGTTTCACCAAAGACGAACTACTGGACATTAGAAAACATACACCAGAAAACTTCTATACAGTTTTTGATTATTCAAACCTTTTGCTGGACATTCTCGTCGGTGGGGCAGCGTTGTTGTTCAAACGCGCGGTCAGACGCAAACGCGGGAAGCGTGCAGGCGCGCTGGTTAAACTCCGCGAGCGCGGCCTGCGCACTGCACTCCCTAGCATTCATCTTGCGAACCTCCGATCCCTTCCTAACAAAATGGACGAACTACTTCTCCTCACAAGGATTAACAAGGATTTTTCTAACTCTGCTGCTCTGTGCTTCACTGAAACCTGGCTGAGTGAAGCCATACCGGACAACACAATACATCTGCCGGGCTTCCAGCTGTTCCGAGCGGATCGCATCGCGGAGCTAACGGGGAAAACGAGAGGTGGTGGATTGTGTTTCTACATTAACGAAAATTGGTGTTCAGATATAACAACACTGAACAAGATATGCTCTCCTAACTTAGAGACCCATTTCATTAATTGCAAACCTTTCTACTCACCACGGGAGTTTTCCTCTTTCATTCTCGTGAATGTTTACATCCCTCCAGACGCGTGTGTGAGCGCGGCGCTACAACAGCTGGCTGAACAAATATCTGAAATGGAACAAAGGCACCCAGACTCTCTTCTAATAATTATTGGGGATTTTAACAAAGCAAATCTTTCCCGTGAACTACCAAAATACAGACAGCACATTACATGTCCCACCAGAGACAGTAATATACTGGACCACTGTTACACCACAATAAGGAATGCGTATCACTCCGTTTCACGAGCAGCTTTAGGGCTCTCTGATCACTGTTTGGTTCATCTTATTCCGACCTACAGGCAGAAACTGAAATCAGCTAAACCTGTGTTAAGGACTGTTAAAAGATGGACTAATGAAGCAGAGCAGGATCTACAGGCCTGCTTTGATTGCACTGATTGGACTGTTTTTGAAGCTGCTACCACCGATCTGGATGAGCTCACAGATACTGTAACATCATATATAAGTTTCTGTGAGGATACATGCATTCCTACCAGGACATTCTTATCATTCACTAATGATAAACCATGGTTTACTAGGAAACTCAAACCCCTTCGTCATGCCAAAGAGGATGCTTACAGAAGTGGGGATAAAATCTTGTATAACCAGGCCAGAAACAGACTGACAAAGGAGATCAGAGTTGCTAAAAGGAACTACTCTGAAAAACTGAAAAAACAGTTTTCATCCAACGACCCATTATCAGTCTGGAATGGCCTGAGGAACATCACCAACTACAAGTCACCATCCCCCCGATCTGTGGACAATCAACACCTGGATGACGATTTAAATTCATTTTATTGCAGGTTTGAAAAGCCCTCATTCACACCACACACCGGCTCTAACCTGCACTTCACACATTCACCATCACCTCCTGCACTCCCATTACTCCCCCCTCCTGACATCCAACCTGAGCTTAAGGTCTGTGTGGAAGACGTGAGCCGAGTCTTCAAAAAACAGAAGACTAGGAAAGCCTCAGGCCCAGACGGGATCTCATCTGCTTGTTTAAAAGCCTGCGCTGACCAACTGGCCCCGGTCTTCACACAGATCTTCAATAGATCATTGGAGCAGTGTGAAGTTCCCTGCTGCTTCAAACGCTCCACTATCATTCCTGTCCCCAAAAAAAACAAAATCACTGGACTTAATGACTACAGACCTGTCGCTCTCACGTCTGTGGTCATGAAGTCGTTTGAAAGACTGGTGCTGGCCCACCTGAAGGACATCACTGGACCCCTGCTGGATCCCTTTCAGTTTGCTTACAGAGCAAACAGGTCTGTGGATGATGCAGTCAACGTGGGACTGCATTATATCCGGCAACATCTCGACAGACCTGGGACTTGTGCAAGGATCCTCTTTGTGGACTTCAGTTCGGCCTTCAATACCATCATGCCTGATCTTCTCACAGCCAAACTGACCCAGCTCTCCATACCATCCTCGATCTGTCAGTGGATCTCCAGCTTCCTGACGGACCGGCAGCAGCGAGTGAGACTGGGGAAACACACATCCAGGACTCTCACCACCAGCACTGGCGCCCCTCAAGGGTGCGTTCTCTCCCCACTGCTCTTCTCCCTGTACACTAATGACTGCACTTCTAAAGACCCCTCTGTCAAGCTCCTGAAATTTGCCGACGACACCATTGTCATCGGTCTCATCCGGAATGGTGACGAGTCTACTTACAGACTGGAGGTTGAACAGCTGGCTGTCTGGTGCAGTTACAACAACCTTGAGCTGAACACGCTCAAAACAGTGGAGATGATCGTGGACTTCAGGAGGAACAGCCCAGCACTCCCCCCACTCACCATCATGAACAGCACTGTGGAAGCAGTGGAGTCATTCAGGTTCCTGGGCACTACCATCTCTCAGGACCTGAAGAGGGACAATCACATTGACTCCACTGTAAAAAAAAGCCCAGCAGAGACTGTACTTCCTTCGCCAGCTGAGGAAGTTCAACTTGCCACAGGAGCTGCTGATTCAGTTCTACTCAGCCGTCATTGAGTCTGTCTTATGCACATCCATCACTGTCTGGTTTGGTTCAGCTACCAAATCAGACATCAGGACACTACAGCGGACAGTCCGGACTGCGGAGAGGATCATTGGCGCCCCCCTGCCATCCCTCCAGGACCTGTACTCTTCCAGAGTGAGGAAGAGAGCAGGTCAAATCATCACAGACTCCACTCACCCTGGACACCTCCTGTTTGAACTGTTACCGTCAAGACGGCGACTCAGATCACTGGCCACAAGAACATCTCGGCACAGGAACAGTTTCTTCCCACAGGCCATTTCCCTTCTGAACAGTTAACATATCTCCCAAGGCATATGCCTTCAGTGCAATACTCCCACTGTTTAGTGCAATATCCTACAACTCAGGTGATACTTATACTTATATTTCGATTTATTTATTATAATATTCAAAACACTGTAAATATGTTCATAATCTGTAAATCTGGAAATGTCTATTCTGACTAAACCCAACTGTGATACTTTTATTCTCATATATTTATATTTTTATTCTTTATTATTATAATTTGTAGTATTATGTTTTATGTTTCTTGTTGTATTTGTATATGTCCACTGGAAGCCTCAGCACCAAAACAAATTCCTTGTGTGTGCAAACACACTTGGCAATAAAGCTCTTTCTGATTTCTGAAATGAGCGCAATTTGCAAACTATTATGATAAATTGCAATAATCATGTCCAACAACATCATAATGGACATTGTTATGAAATAATGTGACGTACATGTAACTTTATTGATGTCATCTGGCATTTTATAATGTTTACATTACACTCAAAAAACACAAATTAAATTATACAGTAGGCCTAGGCTATAGGCTATTTACTTGTTATTTAACTGCAATAATGTAAAAAAGTTATAAGCCATCAAACGCGGTCAAGGCTACTTTATTATTATAAAGTAGGCTAACGCTTGACATAAACTTATTATTAGGTATCATGCCGTGAGTGCAGAGACGCTCTGCGTGAGTGGTATTTACGACAGTGACGTTAAATACAAGTACTCCCGCTGTTTGACAAAAACGGAATTTCTGCATAGTGTGCCTTTAAACTGATGTTTTTATCATTAATCAGCTGAAAACAAAAATGGTCCTGAAAGTAATTCAAACATGTCATTCCTCTGTGTCTTTATCGTTATGGTTGTGGTGAGGATATTTTCCATTAGAAATATTTTCCATTAGAATTAGACTATTTTTATAGAATTAGAGTGATTATTAAAGAGGTCATATTATGCCTTTTTACAAAGCCTTGATGTAGTTTTCAGGCTCTACTAGAACAGGTTTTCCTGCTTGAATGTTGATTATTTCCCTCATATTCTCCATTGTTGCGGCTCCTCTCTTCCCAGTCTGTCAGTAACGCTCTGTTTACTTCCTGTCTCTATGAAGCCCCTCCTTCTGAAAAGCACACTGTGCTGTGATTGGTCAGCTGGAGCAGTGTGTTGTGATTGGTCAAGTGCTTCGAACATTTGGGAAATGTCCCGTTCCTTACCATAACCGCCAGTTTCTACCATAGACTGTAAAAAAATATGGACGTAGTGTCCATGATGTCACTCGTTGGTTTCTTAAGAGCATTTTTGAAGCCCAAAGTGGGCGGAGCCAGCCGTCGCCATCTTGGTAGCACGTCACTCCCGGATAACAGAAAATGGGCAAAGAGGCGGATTAGCTGAGGTGACGCGACGCTAACAGACAAACGGCTAGTATTGACAGAAGCGGGAATCCACCTGTCACTCAAGTGGTCACGCCCTTAATTATGCAGAAATTTAGGGCTCAATATAATTTAAATGGATGAGTTCTAAAAAAATTCACTCCCCTCACAGTCGTCATGAAGGGGAAAATTAACTATATAGACCAAAACCACTTTTTGTACCAGGCTGTAAACCATATTTTTTTCTGCTGTAAAGTTGGGCATTTTAACATGCGGGTCTATGGGATTGATTCTCTACTGCAGCCGGTCTCTAGTGGCCAGTCGATGAACTACAGTTTAAGTCACTTCCGTGTTGAATTAAAGAGAGAGACCAGAAAGTTGCTGTTTGGCTTCAACACACTACTAACTAACTCAACCAGGCCCCGCCCCTTCATTCTGCGTATGAATTATTATAATGAGGAATATTGTGACGTGTTCGTTCCCGGAAGAAACTCAAAACTACAATGGAGGCGTTTCAGGAGTTAAGAAACACTGATATAGAGAATAACTGGAGCTTTACAGAGCTTTTTCATGCTCAAACAGCAACATTACACTCATTACATTAAGAAAATTTAACATGTAAATCAAAACAAGTCCGTTTTAGAACTGATGAATGCGCATTTTCAATTTAGAGTGGAAACAAAGGCGCAAGAGAAGTAAACAAACGCTGGTCTGAAATATGCATCATTTGACTCTAGATAACTTACCGCAAGCCTGTCATCTCTCCCCTCTTCTTGACTCTATAACTGCTTTGCTGTGAGAGTCCCGGGCCCCTGAGGGCCCTCAGATGTGTGAGGCCATCCAAAGGTCCACTGTAGTTGAGGCGCTGTCGACTCATCGGGCAGGAGCTTTGATTGAACACTTCTCTAACTGTTAATAAATTCCTGTCACAGTCCATTAAGAAGGCCTTGGAGAGACGGCTGCTCTCATTTATTCTCCACCACTCTCTTTTCTCCCTCTCCTTGCACTCTTTCTTCCTCGCTCGTCCCCCTTTTCAATGTTTTTTTAATACCCTGTTAATTACCCCGTCTGTCCTCTTTATTCAAATGAGAAATGTGAGAGGAGAATGTTTGTAATTTCGAATAGGCCTCTCAGAAGGCAGATACCGTGAGCGTAATCAACAACGGTACAGCGTTTACTGTTATCTCTGGAGCCGGAGCCGAGGGTGTGTGTGTGTGTGTGTGTGTGTGTGTGTGTGTGTGTGTGTGTGTGGGGAGAGCCATGCTCTGATAAACAAACACACACTGCAACCGTAATGAGTCTGGTTCAGAGGAGACTGTCCTCCCTGTACACATGCACACACACACACGCGCACAAACACACGCAAACACACACACACTCACACGCAAACAAAGACACACACAGACACACACGCAAACAAACACACACACGCACGCAAACACACATGCAAACACACACACACTCTCTCTCGCACGCGCACAAACTCTCTCGCTCTCTCTCTCACACACACACACACACACACACACACACACACACACACACACACACTCTCTAGCTCTCTCTCTCACACACACACACACACACACACACACACACACACACACACACACACTCTCTAGCTCTCTCTCACACACACACACACACACACACACACACACACACAACCACACAGCCACACACACACTCTCTCTGTTCTCCACATGATTAGTCAGTTCATATGTCCTCCATTAGAGCAGGTTTGCGGGCCGGAGTTGTTTTAATTGGTGCTCGCGGGGTTAGAGAGGAATCCCAGCATGCTTTGGGCTTGGGAAAAGTGACATGCAAGAAATGGAAAATATTTTGCCGCGGTTCATTGCACTTCAGGTGCTGTTCATTTTCCTATTAGTACTTTACACCAGTGCACAAATAATTAGATTTTTTTTTCATGCAATGGTTGTGTTAACATGTAAACAACAAATTAAAGCCACTCGAGGTCTGAAAGTTTCTCAGTCTAATGTTCGTTTAAACCAGTGTTGTGAGATACTATTATGCTTTTTATCAATCTTTTCATTTTAGTTAACGTTTGTTATTTTTACAATGTTTCTGACATTTTTAGTGGTTTTTATATAGGCTATATCTGCACTACACTTCAAAAGTTTGGGGTCGGTGAGATTTTTTATTGTTTTTGAAAGAGTGTGATATGAAAAATGCAGTAAAAACAGTAATATTGTGATATATTATTTCAGTGTAAATCAGCTGTTTTCTATGTGAATATATAGTAAAGTGTAATTTATTCCTGTGATCAAAGCTGAATTTTCAGCATCATTACTCCAGTCTTCAGTGTCACATGATCCTTCAGAAATCACTATAATATGATGATTTGATGTTCAAGAAACATTTGTTTATTATCAGTGTTAAAAAAACTTGCTTCGTATTTTTTTGGGAAACCGGGTTACTTTTTTTCAGGATTCATTTATGATTAGAAATAGAAATTTCAAAACAGCAGCATTTATTTGAAATAGAAATCTGTAACGTTATACATGTCTTTACTGTCACTTTTGATCAATTTAATGTGTCATTGCTGAATAAAACTATTCATCTTTAAAAAAAAAAAAATCTTTTGAACGGTAGTGTATATAATTATTTTAGTTTTAATTTGTGTTATTTTAGTACATCAAGTTAAACTAAATGAAAAAAAAAAAATTTTTTGTATATTCTATTTCAGCTAACGTTATTTCAAGTAAAACAAATGTAAGTAAAAATACTTCAAGTAAAAAACTTTTTTTTTACTTGAAGTAAAGTTAGCTGAAATAGACGTTAGCAAAAAATGAGTTATTTTATTTCATTTAGTTCTTATGGTTTTAGTTTGAGTTTTGGTTTACTATAATAACCCAAACTACGAGAACGTAAGGAAACGAGTATTATTCCCTCTGTAGTTCTGACATCATGTTGTGTTCAGAAAGTCAGAAAGCTGTGTGTGAGAACCAGCCCATATTATTATTTATATTTATTTCATATATTTCAGTTGTGTAGAAAGAGCTCCTCCTCAGTAACTAAAAGCTCTTCACAATATCAGATTATTAGAGATGTAACGATACGCAAAACTGACGGCTCGGTTCGGTGGGGTTTAGAAAGCTAAAATTGCTTTTTTTTGTTTTTTTAAACAGTGCTTTAATGAAAAAAATGTGTCTTTGTCTTGAAATTAATTCAATTACAATTAAATGTTTCGCAAGGATTAAAAAAAAAAAGATCAGCAAATGCTGTAAACTATATAAGGAGCCGCACATTACTACAACATTAAAGGTTAACAACAGAGCCTAGACTTTTAGCCTGAATTCAGATGCTATTTATTTTTTAGATATAATAATCAACACCAAACACATTGTATGAAAACATGTAAACTGAACATAAGGCGGTTTTTGCATTAACTAACTTTTTACGTTTTTACTCTAATTCGTTATTGAAATATAATAGTTAACACTTTACAATAAACTAACTACCTTAGTTAACATTAACTTAGAATGAACAATACTTTTATTAATCTTAGTTCAAATGATTTTAAACATTTACTAATAAAATCAGAGGTTGTATTTGTTAACATTAGTTAATGCACTAACATGAACAAACAATGAACAGCTGTATTTTTATTAACTAACATTAGCAAAGATTAATACATACTGTAACAAATGTAATGCTCATTGTTAGTTAATACATTAACTAATGGACCTTATTGTAAAGTGTTACCATATAATAATTTACACAGTTTATAAACTGATTATAAACTGATAACAAGAAGAGGCTTCAGCTCGCACTAACACTCACTAACACACACTAACACACTCACTAACACTCACTAACACACTCACTAACACACTCACTAACACACTCACTAACACACACACTAGCACTCACTAACACACACACTAACACACACACTAACACACTCACTAACACACTCACTAACACTCACTAACACTCACTAACACACTCACTAACACACTCACTAACACACTCACTAACACACACTAACACTCACTAACACACTCACTAACACACTCACTAACACACTCACTAACACACTCACTAACACACTCACTAACACACTCACTAACACACTCACTAACACACTCACTAACACACACACTAACACACTCACTAACACACACTAACACACTCACTGACACACTCACTGACACACACACTGACACACTCACTAACACACTCACTAACACACTCACTAACACACACACTAACACACTCACTAACACTCACTAACACTCACTAACACTCACTAACACACTCACTAACACACTCACTAACACACTCACTAACACACTCACTAACACACTCACTAACACACTCACTAACACACTCACTAACACACACACTAACACACACTAACACACTCACTAACACACACTCACTAACACACTCACTAACACACACACTAGCACTCACTAACACACTCACTAACACACTCACTAACACACTCACTAACACACTCACTAACACTCACTAACACACTCACTAACACACTCACTAACACACTCACTAACACTCACTAACACTCACTAACACACTCACTAACACACTCACTAACACTCACTAACACACACACTAACACTCACTAACACACTCACTAACACACTCACTAACACTCACTAACACACACTAACACACTCACTAACACTCACTAACACACACACTAGCACTCACTAACACACACACTAACACACTCACTAACACACTCACTAACACACTCACTAACACACTCACTAACACACTCACTAACACTCACTAACACACTCACTAACACACTCACTAACACACTCACTAACACACTCACTAACACACTCACTAACACACTCACTAACACACTCACTAACACACACACTAACACACTCACTAACACACACTAACACACACACTAACACACACACTAACACACACACTAACACACTCACTAACACACTCACTAACACACTCACTAACACACTCACTAACACACACTAACACACTCACTAACACTCACTAACACACTCACTAACACACTCACTAACACACTCACTAACACACACTAACACACTCACTAACACTCACTAACACACTCACTAGCACTCACTAACACACACACTAACACACTCACTAACACTCACTAACACACTCACTAACACACTCACTAACACTCACTAACACACTCACTAACACACTCACTAACACTCACTAACACACTCACTAACACACTCACTAACACACACACTAACACACTCACTAACACACTCACTAACACACTCACTAACACACTCACTAACACACTCACTAACACACTCACTAACACACTCACTAACACTCACTAACACTCACTAACACTCACTAACACTCACTAACACACTCACTAACACACACACACTAACACACTCACTAACACACACACTAGCACTCACTAACACACTCACTAACACACTCACTAACACACTCACTAACACTCACTAACACACTCACTAACACACTCACTAACACACTCACTAACACTCTCACTAACACACTCACTAACACTCACTAACACACTCACTAACACACTCACTAACACTCACACTAACACACTCACTAACACACACTAACACACTCACTAACACTCACTAACACACACACTAACACTCACACTAACACACACACTAACACACACACACTAACACACACACACTAACACACACACACTAACACACTCACTAACACACTCACTAACACACTCACTAACACACTCACTAACACACTCACTAACACACTCACTAACACTCACTAACACACTCACTAACACTCTCACTAACACTCTCACTAACACACTCACTAACACACTCACTAACACACTCACTAACACTCACACTAACACACTCACTAACACACTCACTAACACTCACTAACACACACACTAACACACTCACTAACACTCACTAACACACTCACTAACACTCACACTAACACTCACACTAACACACACACACTAACACACTCACTAACACACTCACTAACACACTCACTAACACACTCACTAACACACACACTAACACACTCACTAACACACTCACTAACACACTCACTAACACACACACTAACACACTCACTAACACTCACTAACACACACACTAACACACTCACTAACACACTCACTAACACTCACTAACACACTCACTAACACACTCACTAACACACTCACTAACACTCTCACTAACACACTCACTAACACACTCACTAACACACTCACTAACACTCACTAACACACTCACTAACACACTCACTAACACACTCACTAACACACTCACTAACACTCACTAACACACTCACTAACACACACACTAACACACACACACTAACACACTCACTAACACACTCACTAACACACACACTAACACACACACTAACACACACACTAACACACTCACTAACACACTCACTAACACACTCACTAACACACTCACTAACACACTCACTAACACTCACTAACACACACACTAACACACACACTAACACACTCACTAACACTCACTAACACACTCACTAACACACTCACTAACACACTCACTAACACTCTCACTAACACACTCACTAACACACTCACTAACACACTCACTAACACACTCACTAACACACTCACTAACACACTCACTAACACACTCACTAACACACACACTAACACACTCACTAACACACTCACTAACACTCACACTAACACACTCACTAACACTCACTAACACTCACTAACACACTCACTAACACTCACTAACACACACACTAACACACTCACTAACACACACACTAACACTCACACTAACACACACACACTAACACACTCACTAACACACTCACTAACACACTCACTAACACACACACTAACACACTCACTAACACACACACTAACACACACACTAACACACACACTAACACACACACTAACACACACACTAACACACACACTAACACACACACTAACACACTCACTAACACACACACTAACACACACACTAACACACTCACTAACACACACACTAACACACTCACTCACTAACACACTCACACTCACTAACACTCACTAACACTCACTAACACTCACTAACACTCACTAACACACACACTAACACACTCACTAACACACACACTAACACACTCACTAACACACTCACTAACACACTCACACTCACTAACACTCACTAACACTCACTAACACTCACTAACACACTCACTAACACACTCACTAACACACACACTAACACACTCACTAACACACTCACTAACACACTCACTAACACTCACTAACACTCACTAACACACTCACTAACACACACACTAACACACTCACTAACACACTCACTAACACACTCACTAACACACTCACTAACACACTCACTAACACACTCACTAACACACTCACTAACACACTCACTAACACACTCACTAACACACTCACTAACACACTCACACTCACTAACACACTCACTAACACACACACTAACACACTCACTAACACACTCACACTCACTAACACTCACTAACACTCACTAACACACTCACTAACACACTCACTAACACACTCACTAACACACTCACTAACACACTCACTAACACACTCACTAACACACTCACTAACACACTCACTAACACACTCACTAACACCCACTAACACCCACTAACACTCACTAACACACTCACTAACACACTCACTAACACACTCACTAACACACACACTAACACACTCACTAACACACTCACACTCACTAACACTCACTAACACTCACTAACACACTCACTAACACACTCACTAACACACTCCAGTGTGCGTATACATTATTATTATTATATCACGAGTGGCGTCTTTCTCTTGTCTATAGATCTGCTTCGTTCTTTCTTTCTTTGTTCTCTTCTTTCTTTCTTTCTTTCTTTTTCTTTTCTCTTTGTTTCTTCCTTTCTTTTCTTTTTTCTTTCTTTCTTTCTTTCTTTCTTTCTTTCTTTCTCTTTCTTTCTTTCCTTCCTTGTTCTCTTCTTTCTTTCTTTTCTCTTTCTTTCTTTCTTTCTTTCTTTCTTTCTTTCTTTCTTTCTTTCTTTCTTTGTTCTCTTCTTTCTTTCTTTCTTTCTTTCTTTCTTTCCTTCTTTCCTTGTTCTCTTCTTTATTTCTTTCTCTCTTTCTTTCTTTCTCTCTTTCTTTCTTTCTTTCTTTCTTTCTTTCTTTCTTTCTTTCTCTCTTTCTCTCTTTCTCTCTTTCTTTCTTTCTTTCTTTCTTTCTTTCTTTCTTTGTTCTCTTCTTTCTTTCTTTCTTTCTTTCTTTCCTTGTTCTCTTCTTTCTTTCTTTCTTTCCTTCTTTCCTTGTTCTCTTCTTTCTTTCTTTCTTTCTTTCTTTCTTTCTTTCTTTCTTTCTCTCTTTCTCTCTTTCTCTCTTTCTTTCTTTCTTTCTTTCTTTCTTTCTTTCTTTCTTTCTCTCTTTCTCTCTTTCTCTCTTTCTCTCTTTCTTTCTTTCTTTCTTTCTTTCTCTTTCTTTCTTTCCTTCCTTGTTCTCTTCTTTCTTTCTTTTCTCTTTCTTTCTTTCTTTCTTTCTTTCTTTCTTTCTTTCTTTCTTTGTTCTCTTCTTTCTTTCTTTCTTTCTTTCTTTCCTTCTTTCCTTGTTCTCTTCTTTATTTCTTTCTCTCTTTCTCTCTTTCTCTCTTTCTTTCTTTCTTTCTTTCTTTCTTTCTTTCTCTCTTTCTCTCTTTCTTTCTTTCTTTCTTTCTTTCTTTCTTTGTTCTCTTCTTTCTTTCTTTCTTTCTTTCTTTCCTTGTTCTCTTCTTTCTTTCTTTCTTTCCTTCTTTCCTTGTTCTCTTCTTTATTTCTTTCTTTCTTTCTTTCTTTCTTTCTTTCTCTCTTTCTCTCTTTCTCTCTTTCTTTCTTTCTTTCTTTCTTTCTTTCTTTCTTTCTTTCTTTCTTTCTTTCTCTCTTTCTCTCTTTCTCTCTTTCTCTCTTTCTTTCTTTCTTTCTTTCTTTCTTTCTTTCTTTCTCTCTCCTCCCTCCTCCAGCGTCTGCTTCGTTTCTCCATCAATCCTTCTTCCACTCCCACTCGTCCCGGTCACACAACACACTGTTTATCCCAAAACCCAAACCTCGCTTTGAAGATCTGATGAACTTCTCAACCCGAACATTGTGTGTTTAATTGAGTTTAGGTTCTTGTTTATGAAGTGCTCTAGTGGAACCAAAATAATGAGGCATTTGAGAGAGGAAAGGAGATCATTTGCAAGTAGATCGGTTTATGTTAATTCTGCAGACGTGCGTATCAGCGTGCGTATCAGCGTGCGCATCTGCGTGCGCATCTGCGTGCGCATCTGCGTGCGTATCAGCGTGCGTATCTGCGTGCGTATCTGCGTGCGTATCTGCGTGCGTATCTGCGTGCGTATCTGCGTGCGTATCAGCGTGCGTATCTGCGTGCGTATCTGCGTGCGTATCTGCGTGCGTATCTGCGTGCGTATCTGCGTGCGCATCTGCGTGCGTAGCGTGCGTATCTGCGTGCGTATCTGCGTGCGTATCAGCGTGCGTATCAGCGTGCGTATCTGCGTGAGTATCAGCGTGCGTATCAGCGTGCGTATCAGCGTGCGTATCAGCGTGCGTATCAGCGTGCGTATCAGCGTGCGTATCAGCGTGCGTATCTGCGTGCGTATCAGCGTGCGTATCTGCGTGCGTATCTGCGTGCGTATCTGCGTGCGCATCTGCGTGCGCATCTGCGTGCGTATCAGCGTGCGTATCTGCGTGCGCATCTGCGTGCGTAGCGTGCGCATCTGCGTGCGTATCAGCGTGCGTATCAGCGTGCGTATCAGCGTGCGTATCTGCGTCCGTATCTGCGTGCGTATCTGCGTGCGTATCTGCGTGCGTATCTGCGTGCGTATCAGCGTGCGTATCAGCGTGCGTATCTGCGTGCGTATATGCGTGCGTATCTGCGTGCGTATAAGCGTGCGCATCTGCGTGCGCATCTGCGTGCGCATCTGCGTGCGTATCAGCGTGCGTATCTGCGTGCGCATCAGCGTGCGCATCTGCGTGCGCATCTGCGTGCGCATCTGCGTGCGCATCTGCGTGCGCATCTGCGTGCGCATCTGCGTGCGCATCTGCGTGCGCATCTGCGTGCGCATCTGCGTGCGCATCTGCGTGCGCATCTGCGTGCGCATCTGCGTGCGCATCTGCGTGCGCATCTGCGTGCGCATCTGCGTGCGCATCTGCGTGCGCATCTGCGTGCGCATCTGCGTGCGCATCTGCGTGCGTATCAGCGTGCGCATCTGCGTGCGCATCTGCGTGCGCATCTGCGTGCGCATCTGCGTGCGCATCTGCGTGCGTATCAGCGTGCGCATCTGCGTGCGCATCTGCGTGCGCATCTGCGTGCGCATCTGCGTGCGTAGCGTGCGCATCTGCGTGCGTATCTGCGTGCGCATCTGCGTGCGTATCTGCGTGCGCATCTGCGTGCGTATCTGCGTGCGCATCTGCGTGCGCATCTGCGTGCGTAGCGTGCGCATCTGCGTGCGCATCTGCGTGCGCATCTGCGTGCGCATCTGCGTGCGCATCTGCGTGCGCATCTGCGTGCGCATCTGCGTGCGCATCAGCGTGCGCATCAGCGTGCGCATCTGCGTGCGCATCAGCGTGCGCATCTGCGTGCGTATCTGCGTGCGCATCTGCGTGCGTATCAGCGTGCGTATCTGCGTGCGCATCTGCGTGCGTATCTGCGTGCGCATCTGCGTGCGCATCTGCGTGCGCATCTGCGTGCGCATCTGCGTGCGTAGCGTGCGTATCTGCGTGCGTATCTGCGTGCGCATCTGCGTGCGCATCTGCGTGCGTATCTGCGTGCGCATCTGCGTGCGCATCTGCGTGCGCATCTGCGTGCGCATCTGCGTGCGTATCTGCGTGCGCATCAGCGTGCGTATCTGCGTGCGCATCTGCGTGCGTATCTGCGTGCGCATCTGCGTGCGTAGCGTGCGCATCTGCGTGCGTATCTGCGTGCGTATCTGCGTGCGCATCTGCGTGCGCATCAGCGTGCGTATCTGCGTGCGCATCTGCGTGCGTATCTGCGTGCGCATCTGCGTGCGTAGCGTGCGCATCTGCGTGCGTATCTGCGTGCGCATCTGCGTGCGTATCTGCGTGCGTATCTGCGTGCGCATCTGAAATTGATCAAAAGTTATAGTAAAGACATTTATAATGTAATTGATGCTGTTCTTTGTATTCATCAAATAATCCTGAAAACAAATTTATCATGGTTTTCTCATAAATATGAAGCAGCTGTTTTGATAATAATCATAAATGTTTCTTGATCATCAAATCATCATATTATAGTGATTTCTGAAGGATCATGTGACACTGAAGACTGGAGTAATGATGCTGAAAATTCAGCTTTGATCACAGGAATAAATTACACTTTACTATATATTCACATAGAAAACAACTGATTTACATTGAAAAAATATTTCACAATATTACTGTTTTTACTGTATTTTTCATGTAAGAGAAAATGCATCTTGTTGAGCATAAGAGACTCTTTCAAAAACAATAAAAAATCTCACCGACCCCAAACTTTTGAAGGGTAGTGCAGACATATATAAAAACCATTAAAAATGTCAGAAACATTGTAAAAATAACTAAAACGTTAACTAAAATGTGTTTTACATTGAAATAATATTGCACAATTTTACTGTTTTTACTGTATTTTTAATCAAATAAATCCAGCCTTGGTGAGCAGAAGAAACATGAAGAAAATCTTACCGACCCCAATCGTTTTAACAGTAGTATATATTTATTAGAAAGCTATAGATTACTGTATAAATGACTATTGTTATGTATAAGTTTGGGATATCTGGGTTTCAGAACATGAAAGTTAAAGATTGTAATGGATGTGTTATGTATAATATGATATTTTGTTCATTCTGTTTGCGGTCAGGCTTAATATATACTGTTAATATGTAACGGCTCGATCTCTCTGTGCATTATGGGCTTTTCTTGGTCCCTTTGGAAAGTGTTGAAGGATTCTGTACAAACATCATGTAGTGTAGGTGTCTTGAACTGCAGATTTTTCTTCAGAAAAGCTAGTTGTATTTTTAGCTGCCGTTCAGAGGCTTTGCTGTCTTGTCAACATGTCTGAAGGGTTTCTGTTGAAGGGCAGTTGTGCAGTATTTCCCCCGTCACTCATCATTTACTGCGTTCTTGCCATCAGCAGTCTTCTCGTGTAACACACACACAGGGTAACACACACTCGGTGTAACACACACAGGGCCATCTGGCTTCAGCTTTGATCAAAATAAACTGCTGATGAAGCAAGTTCAGTTTTTGGATGTTCAGCAACGGCATTAATGCCAAAACACACTGTCCACATCATTTACTCTGCAAGATAGACGACAGGGAGAGTCAGTGCTAACTCACTGAAAACACTGTGTTTAGGGAAACGCACTGAGTTTCATTCGTTCGTTCGGTCATTCTTTTTTTTTTTTTTATCATTTCATGTTATTTTTTTTACATTTTCTTTCTTTATTTTATTCTATTTTATTGTTTCATTTTATATTATTTTATTTTTTATTCTATTTTTATTTTTTCATTTTATTTTAATAACTTTTTTATTCTTTTTTAATTTTTCATTATTTTGTTATTTAATTAAATTTAATATTTATATTATATTATTTTTTATTCAATTTAACAGTCAGTCCTGACTCACGTTCATGACCAAAGATTAAACAAAAAACCTTTAGTTTGTCAAAATCACTGAAAGTTGTAGTCTTACCTGATATATAAAAAACACAAAACACATTAAAATGACAAAAAAATTTTTTTTTTAAACTTTAACTGAAATGAAAATGAAAAATTTAAAAACTAAAACTAATTCAAATATTAATAACTATAATAGCATCACAAAAATAACAGATTTATGCATGTCATTGCAAAGAATGTTTACAATGAAAGTCAAACATCAAGTCTTTTTTTTTGTCCATAGAATGAAAATGAATTCTTTCAAATTTCCTCTTTTTTGAGAGTGAGTAAATAACATCATTTTCCTGTATATATCATTTTTTTTTTTTTTAAGAAACCAATGAAAATTTCAACTGACCTCTATGAAAAAAAGAGCAGCTTTGAGATTTTCATAATTATTAATCATCTTATGGTGCACAGGGGAAAAAGATCATGATGATCCCAATGATCCCATGATGATCCCGATTCAATGATGATTCTAGTCGACCGTAGTCAGTGTTATATAGAAATAAATAAGCAGAACTCCATGTTTGCATTAGAGATGTTGTGACGTCAGCTCTAGAAGAACTGAACCGATTCGAGAGACATGAAGGCGGATTATTAGCCAAAGTGCAGCTTTAATAATGAAGACCTGAAAAAGTGAGTTTGATCATTCTCTAATAAACATGCATTAACTGGTATTAAACCACAGTTCTCAATCACTCTCGTGTAAATCTGTTCAGACCTCAGAGACTCGTTTGTGCTTCTCAGTTTTGGGTGTTGTTGGAAATAACACTGTTTTTTCTTTGTAAATTGGTGCAGTGTTTCTAACACATCGTCCAGCTATCACTCAGAGTGTAAAACAGCACATTTTAATAAGTCCACGTTTGATCAAAACGAATGGAAGCGAATGCTTTGATCTCGATGAGGTAAGAAGAGAATGAGATGAAACCAGACGCTAATATGAAGGCGGAGCGTTTCTCTCTTCTGAAAAAGCTTGTGTTTATAAGCCAAAATCCCAAATATTACATACTAGTGTTCATGATAGCACTATTATAGGGATACTTCACCCAAGAAGGAAAATTATGTTATTTACTCACTCTCATGTCTCTGGAACTCAAAAGAATAAATTTTCAAGAATTCATTAATTTTCATTCTATGGACAAAAAAATAGTCCGATGTTTGACTTTCATTGTAAACATTCTTTGCAATGACATGCATAAATCTGTTATTTTTGTGATGCTATTATAGTTTTTGTTAATATTTGAATTAGTTTTTGTTTTTAGTTTTTTCTTTTTAATTTCAGTTAAAGTTTTAAAAATTAGTTTTTGTCATTTTAATGTTTTTTGTGTGAAAATATGTCTATATATTTGAGTTATTTTAGTACATCATTCAACTTAATGAAAAGAGAAATGTTGCCCTGTAAAGTAGCTGGAATAAAATACGTGTTTTTCTTTAAATATATTTTATATTTCAGTTAACATTTATTTTATTTCAAGCAGTCCCTTTAATAGTCAGAAAACTACTAAACAACTACATACTAAAGCTCTTCAAATATAGAACTTTTAGGGGTTTCCATTTTATGCATTCATTTAACTTTAATTGATTTTGTTTTAATTCATTTTTAATTTTAATGACATTTTATGAGCTCATGAACATACTTTATCAGTAGAAAAAAAAATGAAATGGCCCATTAAACATGAGAGTATTATGCAATCATTTAAGACATTTCTGGAATAATGTGTTTTTTCAAATTGAGTCCAAAACTGAAGACATTTTTTGTCTTTTTAATTTTTGTCTTTATTTATTTTTATCATTTTGCCTGTGTTAATGCATAAATTTAGGCACAGGTGTGTATTTTTTTTATTAGAATTTTACTATTTCTCCCTCATTTCCTTTAATAAGTCTATTTTGCACTAGTAACACAGAATAGTTCCTCTCAGCGCCTTTTGGACAAAAATATCCTCATTGAAACACATTAAACCGGCAATATTTAATCCCAGGGCCATTTAACTATAAAATGATGCAATCTTTGTTAATAGGCTTTCATTCTGTTGGCAAGGCTTCAAAATGAAACTTTATCATTTTTTTTACCAGATGGTGCCATTTTCTCAGGTTTGGCCTATAGAGCAAATAAAATACTTTATTCCTTTTTTTCTGCTTCTGCATTTTATAGAGCCAGTTAGATGCATTATGCAGCTATAGTTGTGTGGGTGTTTGGTATATGGATGTCAGAGTGTGGTTTGTATGTATGTAATAGAAAAATTATGTGTGTGTGTAATATTTGAGAGAGAAAAACTCAAGTGCAAATCCCAAATCCAGCGACTGTGTCCCGGTGGAGTTTTGCTGCATCCTATGGGAAATGTGTTACTGTGCCCAAACACAATCTTACTTAAAGCTCATGTTTTGAGATCTCAACCTCAAATTTGGAACATAACTTGTTTAGAATTATGGTTTTGCTTATAGCAGGTTTAGGGTTCAACATGTTTCATAAAATATATATTTTATTATATAAAATAATGTTCATAAATCGTTTTCATAAACTTAAACCTCTAACTTTTTTTGGTTTCACTTTGGTTTTTAATCTTCAACAATAATGCCAAGGGTCGTCTTTAAAATGAGACGGTTTATGACGGTTTTGTTCACTTTGGACATATAATACATTTTTATCTAAAAAAAAACTTAAATTATTAAGTTTATGTATATTATATATATATTATAACTATATCCTTTTTTATCGAGTGAATTTGCAGTCCAATTAAATGTCCCAGCAGCATATATGCAAATATCGTTTAAATTGAGATACTCATTTTGGCTTTTGGCTTGCTTAGTTGGAGACATTTAATTTTATATTTAACAATATTATTACAACATAATTTTTCGGTTATCTCTGTAAAGCTGCTTTGAAACAATCTGTATTGTAAAAAGCACTATATAAATAAAGGTAAAAAAAAAAAAAATATATATATATATATATAATTATATGACCAGGTGCTGGTCATATCATCAAAGAATATCATCAAAAAATTGATTTATTTCAGTAATTCACAATCATATTTCAGTAATACACAATCATGGGGAAGACTGCTGACTTGACAGCTGTCCAAAAGACGACCATTGACATCTTGCACAAGGAGGGCAAGACACAAAAGGTCATTGCTAAAGAGGCTGGCTGTTCACAGAGCTCTGTGTCCAAGCACATTAATAGAGAGGCGAAGGGAAGGAAAATATGTGGTAGAAAAAAGTGTACAAGCAATAGGGATAACCGCACCCTGGAGAGGATTGTGAAACAAAACCCATTCAAAAATGTATGGGAGATTCACAAAGAGTGGACTGCAGCTGGAGTCAGTGCTTCAAGAACCTCCACGCACCGACATATGCAAGACATGGGTTTCAGCTGTCGCATTCCTTGTGTCAAGCCACTCTTGAACAAGACACAGCGTCAGAAGCTTCTCGCCTGGGCTGAAGACAAAAAGGACTGGACTGCTGCTGAGTGGTCCAAAGTTATGTTCTCTGATGAAAGTAAATTTTGCATTTCCTTTAGAAATCAAGGTCCCAGAGTCTGGAGGAAGAGAGGAGAGGCACAGAATCCATGTTGCTTGAAGTCCAGTGTAAAGTTTCCACAGTCAGTGATGGTTTGGGGTGCCATGACATCTGCTGGTGTTGGTCCACTGTGTTTTCTGAGGTCCAAGTTCAACGCAGCCGTCTACCAGGAAGTTTTAGAGCACTTCATGCTTTCTGCTGCTGACCAACTTTATGGAGATGCAGATTTCATTTTCCAACAGGACTTCGCACCTGCACACAGTGCCAAAGCTACCAGTACCTGGTTTAAGGACCATGGTATCCCTGTTCTTAATTGGCCAGCAAACTCGTCTGACCTTAACCCTTTAGAAAATCTATGGGGTATTGTGAAGAGAAAGATGCAATACGCCAGACCCACCAATGCAGAAGAGCTGAAGGCCACTATCAGAGCAACCTGGGCTCTCATAACACCTGAGCAGTGCCACAGACTGATCGACTCCATGCCACGCCGCATTGCTGCAGTAATTCAGGCAAAATGAGCCCCAACTAAGTACTGAGTGCTGTACATGCTCATACTTTTCATGTTCATACTTTTCAGTTGGCCAACATTTCTAAAAATCCTTTTTTTGTATTGGTCTTAAGTAATATTCAAATTTTTGGAGATACTGAATTTGGGATTTTCATTAGTTGTCAGTTTTAATCATCACAATTAAATGAAATAAACATTTGAAATATATCAGTCTGTGTGTAATGAATGAATATAATATCCAAATTTCACTTTTTGAATGGAATTACTGAAATAAATCAACTTTTGGATGATATTCTAATTATATGACCAGCACCTGTATGTATATATGTATATATATGTATATATATATATATATGTGTGTGTGTGTGTGTGTAAAATAATTTTAATGATGTTGAGTATAGCATGCCACACTGCCTGAAACACCATGTCAGCTCATCTGATATATTAAATACGTGTATCACTATATAGCTCAATATTATAGACCTGTGTCACACAGATCACACGCATTGCCTCCAGAGATTTCGGGATTGTTTGTGGCAAGGATTCAGGAAAACTGGAGGAATTATTCCAGGTTAACTCAATACGATTCACAGGCTTCATGAGTCTCCGAGTTCAGATGTGCTCTATTGGATTGCGATCAGGGGACCGTGTTTCCACTAAAACAAGCTGAAGTCACAAGATATTCCCACAATAGAACAAGATGATGAATGCTTAGTGACATGGTGCATTGTCCCAGTGGAAGTGAGCTATTCATTTCAGATGTGTAGACTGTGGCTATATCGGGATCCAGACGGTCAGCAATAATACTCGTACTCCACTACAGCATCTAAATAGAGCACTGCTTATATTTAAGGGGGTAAAGTGTGCCGAGTAAACAGTTCCTGCTCTGTTAAAGCGCATTATTCTTCCCTGAAGCTTCAGAGATGCACAGCACTGTTATAAAGACAGTGACATTTGCCTCGTTAACAAGCTGTGTGTGTGTGTGTGTCCAGTTCAACACTACAGTCAAATCTCTTGTATCACATTTATTCACCTTTTTAGTTGTCTCGAAAAACAGCCAAACGTCTTGACTTTATCAATGCTGCTTTATATTGCAAACTGGTATTTGTTATAATGGTATTTTATCTTAATATCATCATGTTATCATAATAGTTTTACTGTTTACTGCTCTTTACTCTTCTAGTTATTTACATCTAATGAACCGAAGTCTCTCTCGTTCGCTGAAAATCTCTTAACGTTGAATTGATTTGACTTCCAGTCTGATTCACAAGCAAATGACTCTTCTGAGTCTGTACTCATTTAAAAGACGTAAAACACACACACACTCTAGCGGTTTGAATCCTTCACCGAATCATCTGAGAGGTTTTTGAATCATCATTCAGCAATTCTTCAGAGGAACAAAGACAGTACAATCAAAATAATACAAACATTACTGTTATTCTGTTATCATCACATCTGTGTCTCGAGTAAAATATAGTTTCTGTTGCTGTAGTGCTGCAGATTTGGTCCTAACACCCCCACACACACTTTACTGACTATAACTCTGCACACAGAGATCAACATATACTGTGACATAAACGGAGTTAATGCTGTGTGTGTCACGCTACAGTGTGTTATTGAGAAAAGAAAACGGCTTTTACTGTTTCTGACAGCTCATATTTACTGAAATGATGTTTATTTCCTTTTTTATCACAGAAACTCAAACAGAAGAACCAACAGCTGAAGATGATTATGGACCAGCTCAGAAACCTCATCTGGGAGATCAACTCCATGCTGGCTGTCAGGAGCTGAAACACACACACACACTCTCTCTCTCACACACTCTCTCAAAAACACGCTCTCTCTCACACACTCGCAAAAACCCACTTTCTCACACACTCGCAAAAACACACTTTCTCTCTCTCACACTCGCAAAAACACACACACACTCACAAAAACTCTCACACACTCGCAAAAACACTCTCTCGCTCTCTCTCTCACACACACTCGCAAAAACACTCTCACACACTCGCAAAAACACACTCACACACACTCGCAAAAACTCTCTCACACACTTGCAAAAACACTCACACACTCGCAAAAACACTCTCTCTCACACACTCGCAAAAACCCACTTTCTCACACACTCGCAAAAACACACTTTCTCTCTCACACTCGCAAAAACACACACACTCACAAAAACACTCACACACTCGCAAAAACACTCTCGCTCTCTCTCTCACACACACTCGCAAAAACACTCTCACACACACTCGCAAAAACTCTCACACACTTGCAAAAACACACTCTCTCACACTCTCGCAAAAACACACTCTCTTACACACTCGCAAAAACACACTCTCTCTCAAACACTCGCAAAAACACTCACACACTCTCTCTCACACTCACAAAAACACTCTCACTCACACACACTCGCAAAAACACTCACACACACTCACAAAAACACTCTCACACACACTCACTCTCTCACACTCGCAAAAACACACTCTCTCTCAAACACTCGCAAAAACACTCACACACTCTCTCTCACACTCACAAAAACACTCTCACTCACACACACTCGCAAAAACACTCACACACACTCACAAAAACACACTCTCTCTCACACACTCACTCTCTCTCACACACTCGCAAAAATACACTTTCTCACACACTCAAAAACACACTCTCTCTCACACACACTCACAAAAACACACTCTCTCTCACACACTCACTCTCTCACACACTCGCAAAAACACACTCTCTCTCTCACACACTCGCAAAAACACTCACACTTACAAAAACACACTCTCTCTCACACACACACTCACAAAAACACACTCTCTCTCACACACACACTCGCAAAAACACTCTCGCTCTCTCTCTCACACACACTCGCAAAAACACTCTCACACACACTCGCAAAAACTCACACACTTGCAAAAACACTCACACACTCGCAAAAACACTCTCTCTCACACTCTCGCAAAAACACTCTCTCACACACTCGCAAAAACACACTCTCTCTCAAACACTCGCAAAAACACTCACACACTCTCTCTCTCTCACACTCACACACTCACAAAAACACTCACTCACACACACTCGCAAAAACACTCACACACTCTCTCTCTCTCACACTCACAAAAACACTCTCACTCACACACACTCGCAAAAACACTCACACACACTCACAAAAACACACTCTCTCACACACTCGCAAAAACACTCACACTCGCAAAAATACACTTTCTCACACACTCACAAAAACACTCTCTCACACACTCAAAAACACACTCTCTCACACACTCACAAAAACACACTCTCTCTCACACACTCACTCTCTCACACACACTCGCAAAAACACACTCTCTCTCTCACACACTCGCAAAAACACTCACACTTACAAAAACACACTCTCTCTCACACACACACTCACAAAAACACACTCTCTCGCAAAAACTCACACACTTGCAAAAACACACTCACACACTCGCGAAAACACACTCTCTCTCACACTCTCGCAAAAACACACTCTCTCTCACACACTCGCAAAAACACACACTCGCAAAAACACACACTCTCTCTCACACACACACACAAAAACACTCTCTCTCACACCGTGTTGTACATGTGATGTGTTCAGGTTCTTCTGGGAAGTTGGTATGTACGAGTTGGAAGTTGTACACACACACACACACAGAGTCAGGAGGTTCAGGTCACTTTCGTCGCAGTAAGATGGCGGTGAACCTTCTCTTCATTCACTACACAAAACACTGCAAGGTTCTAAAACTTCTAGTATATGAAGAAAAGAATGTGCATCAGGTGTGTTTAGCTTTTTTATCTTCTTAATTTATGAAGCCACTGTAAACTTTATAATTACACTATTATATTACAATACAGGCAATTAGCTTATTTAGTTGTAAATAAAGCCTGACAACGTCACTCCCAAACTCGTAAAGAAAATCCCGAGCTTCCCACTCGTAAACACACACTTTCCCACATGGCTTGAACGCACCAGTGATCAGCGCTCGCTGTTTTCAGAGGCACAGACGCTGGAGAGCAGCGAGGCACAAAATTGATAAAGGAAAGGAGAAATTCTGCTACATTCATAACACACGCTTGAAACCCCACACGCTGCTTCTGCCTCGGATTCAATTTTCAGCCTGATGAACATTAGGAGGTCTGAGCGGTCGGCTCATTCACTCACACGCTTTCAAATGAACTTTACGCAAGTATAGTCCTCATATTCTGCATGAGTGATAGCTCCTATTTACTTTTAAACTGTATGTTTCTCAATCATAACTTGCAGAAAATATTGTGTGGAACATTGCATAGTCTATTAGTGTTAATATATATCTACATAAACAACAAATGCACGTCTCGACTGTTTCCTTTGTGTAATGTGTCTCATACCAGCACAAAATTACAGAAATAAATGATCTGACTTCAGAACTAGATATTAAAGCAGCCACAAAAATCACAATACAAGAAAATATTTACAATCAATAGTGCTGATTTCCATCATGAACGGTTCGATACTCAGTAAAAAGTGTTGAAATTGTATAAAAATAACCAGTTATTTCTAAATGAATGTACTCAGGTT
Organism: Gila orcuttii; assembly: GCA_026230005.1. Taxonomy (NCBI): domain Eukaryota; kingdom Metazoa; phylum Chordata; class Actinopteri; order Cypriniformes; family Leuciscidae; genus Gila; species Gila orcuttii. Next base: position 2,792,090 of record JAPDVR010000010.1, on the reverse strand, counting down.
GATTCAGCGATATTATAATATGATTTATGATTTTTTCTACCAGTGTACATCCACATTATTTACACTCCCCTCTTTATGACTATTAACCGGAAACACAACACACAAGTCACATCATTATAGCATCAAATATGACTTTATTCATTTTCTTATAAATCATTCATACAAAATTGGCATTCTGCATTTTCTTTATTACCTCTATAAAAAGTCATCTGTTAATTACTGGGATGACGGGTCAGGACAGGAGGGAGCAAAACAAATAAATCTGAACAAAAATAACCCAAAACAAACCAGTATTTACTCATAAATAGTCTAAGTGGTCATGCAAGTCTGGTTACCAGCCTAACGTGAGCGAGTCCTTATTAGTGTCGAAGGTTATCCGGAGGTTATCCGAAGGTTATCCGGAGGACCGTTTCAGGGGTCGCAAACTCACTTCACTTGAATCAAAAGGCACAATCAGGGAGAGATCAGTGACATTTTTGAGCATGAATCCATATTGCTTATTGCTAATCACAGAACGTAATGCAAATAGGTTAAAGTTAGTATGCAAATTCACCAGTTAGCTTCCAGACAGTTTGATCTTGACTAAATGATGCAAACAAACATAGAAAAACCACTTCGCTAAAGCAACATAATACAGTTAATTGCATGAGTTTAAATTTGCCAAGATTCTTTGGTGATCTTGCATGTGTGTGTAGTCGTAGCAGCAGCATTCAACCGGCCCATTGCAAATGAATGGCTTTGTCACGTTAAGCTGGGTAATTAAAATAACACTGGCATCAATGCAAACACCTATCAGTGTGTGGACTGCGCTGACGAGAGCCTTGAGCGGATCTGGACGACGTTGGCGGATCACAAGCCCTGATGACAGTGTTGGCAAGGGCACAGAGACAGGGTGAGATGCACATATCAATCAAAACAGACATTCAATGCCCCTAAAAGCATCTCACACACATATATAATCATGTAGATCCAGCTGTATGTACAGTGATAAGTCACGCTTATGCATGAAACTCTGTGAGGCCAGACATTAATTCTGTGAACGATGACAATCATAAGTATAAATGCTGGAGAACATTTTTTTTTTTTTATTGGTTTGCTGAACTTAAAACTCAACCAGATGTGGCCGTTTGTGTTAAAACTAATTAGAAATGCAACCGTTAAAGAGGACAATTATACTAGAAGCTTTCAGGGACTTATAAGTTCACATACTTGTATAACAAGATTCAAGCAAGCACCTAAACGTAAATGTCAAGATGGACGAAAAACTTTAAAATTTAACCCAGGCCACAATTCGGATAATGTCGTTGAATCACATTACAGCAGATTTCTCCGGTTTTTAAATCACGATTCAATGTAAAAGTAAAAATAAAAATAAAAAACGTATTGAAATGCAACGCAAAACAGCTCGGGTTCCTAAACAACATTCAGTGTCAGATATGCGTTTGAATGACGTAGTGTACAAATATATCAGCGTCAACCGAATTCCTGATAATGCGAAGGGAAAATCAAAAGGCTTTGGCTCACAGCTGGACGTTCCAGTCACCTTCACAAAAGGCCACTACGACACACTCTCTGGAAACACACATTCCCTCCATACGAATAAACCAGAAAGGATGAATGCACTTTGCAGGGGACATAAACTAGCCGTGTCCGAGTGAGTTTCTTATGCGAACAGGAGGCAGTGCCATTGAACTTTGACGGACAGCTCATTTTTCACGGAGACAGGGAAGATAAAGGAGGCGAGAGACGTCTCACTTAAACTACGGACACAAGTCTGACGATGCAAACCTGTCGTTACACAGATGCTGTTCTGCACTGTAAGCTCTGGCTTTGTGTCCATGCTCATTTACATGACCAACAATTCTCCAAGTCTGGCTGAGGATTGGGGGAATTATAATTAATATATATATATATATATATAATGCATTTTAAGGTGGATTTGCATGAATTAATTATATAGGGAGGGTTTGACAAGCCACTTAAGGAAACTCTTTAGTCTTGGCACCGTTTTAAAAAAATAAAAGCACTCAAATACTGCAGGGTGTGTGAATGATGGTTCTGCCAGTGAGAACAGGGATCGGATATCTTTTTGCACACTGGAATATTTCTTCTGCGTTTGTGAACTTTTCACCTGCATTGAATCGGTTCCACTGATCGATATGAAGCCTTTTGAAAATTAAAAAGTGCCTGCACTGCAAAAAAAATAAGCATTTTTGTCTTGCTTTTCATTTAAAATATTGAAACGCTCTTAAATCAAGATCATTTATTTGAGAAGCAACATGTGATGTGTAAAAAAAAAAAAAAAAAACATGAAATTGAAGTGAGTTTGTGCTTTAAACAAGAACAAATATCTGTCAGTGGAGTCAGAAAAATAAACTTCATTTACAGGGAAACCATGAGTTTTCTGACCCCATTGAAGATATTTTTTCTTGTTTTAGGCACAAACTCAAATTTACTTGAGAAGCAACATGACTTAAAATAACAAGTGAAAAAAAAAATCTAAATGAAGTGAGTCTGTGCTTAAAACAAGAAAAAATGTCAATGGAGTCAGAAAAATCCCCTTGTTTTCCCTGTGAATAAAGATTATTCCACAGAGATTTTAAGCACAAACTCATTTCTCCCCCAAAATGTTCTACTTATTATTTAAAGTCATGTTGCTTCTCAAGTAAATGTATCTTGATTTAAGAATTCTTAGATATTTGTATTGTAAAGCGATTTCTTTTTTGCAGTGCAACACCTCAAAAGCGTGTAAATAAAGCTCACTCGCGCACAATCCCGGCTCATTTCCCTCCAAAACCTCGGAAAAGAAACGTATTGTGGGAAGCTGTATCCAGATGTGTCGTGGTTGAGAAGCGCTAACACGACGATGCATCCCTCCTGTCGTCGCTCGTGTGCTGGGAAACATCAGTTCATCAACCCTGAAACCTCCCCAAGCGTGTCAGGTGTGTGTGTCGTCCTGCGGTGTGTGTCCTTTGCTCGTGTGCTGAAGGGAAAGTGGCCCCGTGGGCTCCTGAGAGTCTCTCGCGGCCCCCTGGTGGATGTCCACGGAGGGCCGCCAGTCGGGTCAGAGCCGCTCGATCTCCCTGTATTTCTTGCGGAGGATGGAGACCTGGTCCTTGAACAGAACCGGGTCCAGTCTCATTTGGGAGTGGACCAGTGGCATGCCGCCAAACCAGCTGGCGAACTTGTTCATGCAGGTCTGGCGCTGGGCGAAGTGGTCCGGGTCGGCCCAGCGCGACGCTCGAGACGACTGAGACAAACAGACACACAACATTAGACGCTTTAATACAGATCATATACACTGACGTTCAAAATTTTGGGATTGGTAAGATTTTTTATGTAAAAAAAAAAAAAAAAAAGTCTCTTCTGCTCACCAAGGCTGCATTTATTAGTTAAAAAAAACACACAAAAAAAACCCAGTAATATTGTTAAATATTATGACAATTTAAAATAACTGTTTTAAATATTTTAAAGTAATTTATTCCTGTGATCAAAGCTGAATTTTCAGCATCATTACTCCAGTCTTCAGTGTCACATAATCCTTCAGAAATTAGTATAATATGATGATTTGATGCTCAAAAACATTCATATTATTATCAGTGTTGAAAACTGTTGTGTACAACTTTTTTTCTCAGGATTCTTTGATGAATAGAAAGTTCAAATGAACAGCATTTATTTGAAATAGAACATTATAAAATGTCTTTACTGTCACTTTTGATCAATTTAATTCATTCTTGATGAATAGAAGTATTGATTGATTTTAAATTGTAATAATATTTCACAATATAGTTTTTTTTCTTTTGTATTTTTAATCAAATAAATGCAGCCTTGGTGAGCAGAAGTGACTTCTTTTAACAACATTAAAAATATTACCGATCTGAAACTTTTGACCGGTAGTGTAGGTTTATTAATCTACTAGGGGTGTAACCGTACACTATATATGATGATGATAATGATGGTTTGGGACTTTTGGATGCAAAACATGTCAGCAATATATTGTAGAATAAAGTTAGAATTAATGCTCTCCCATTCTAATCTTTTTACTTTATCGGAATGGTACGAAACTTGGGATAGGATTTGGCACTTGCTGTAAAAACACACCAAAAAAAAAAAAATCATAAACATGATTCGAAAAGGTTAAATGGTCCTGGAAAAAAAATTATCACACTTATATTGTTCGCGGTCAAAAATGAGCAGACTGGAAATTAATGGGAGACGACTTTCACATTCATACTTAAAGCTTTTTTGAGAAATCATCCTCTAATTTGGAACACAACTTGTTTAGATTTATGCATTTGATTTTCTCATAGTTTTAGAGTAAAAGTGTTTTGTAAACAATATGTATTTCGCATAAAAAACTATTTTTCACAGCAAGAAATATAAAATTGTATAACTTTTTTCAAGTTTTTTTAAAATGTAATTTTCAGGTCTATGCTCAAAAAGTGAATAAATGGATTATAACTGCTGGATAAATATAATTTAATACTATAAAATTCCCTAAAAATACAAAATATTAAATAAAAACATTATCGAATTAAATATATATTACATTAATTTCATTAAAAAAAAAAAAAAAAAGGTAATTTTTGACCGACACATAAAAAGCTTATTCTTACTCTGTGTCCTTTGTTATTTTTCAGAGTATATGTTTCTAAACAATATTGTCCATTCTAGATGGGAAACTCAGAGTTGCTCACAGAGAAGTTGTTCACATTTGTTAAACCTGTGCATCCCGAACTAAAAGACGTATAGCGCTCGCACTCACCTGACCCATCATGGTCTCCTTGTACTGCTTCTTCTGAGTGACCTTGATGGGCGGCAGCTTGGAGACGGCGGACACGAGGAAGTTCATGAGGAGATCCTCACAGTTGGCCAGCTGGTCCACCATGCTCTTCAGGCTCGCGGGCAGGAGGTGCGTGTACAGGAAGTGGTAATATCTGGAAGATATTAGGAATATATAATATCATAAATATATGGACATCATCAAGGACAGGCGGAGATCACCACATCATACATGCAAAAGCTCAATAGGATAAAGGACACAATTTGTTGGGCTGGATAATAGATTGATTTTTCATTTAACTGCAGAAATCTCAATATCACTTTTAATCAATGGATATTTAATCAATGTTTTTAATGCCCTCTAATACTAAAGTGTTCTTGCAACCGGTTTCTAGCTTACTATGCAAATCATGTTTGTCATCATATTGGATTATTTTTCATTTATGGTGGCAGGAAGTGTCCTAAAACATTTCTGTTAATTGAAATAAAATAAAATTTAAGTTCAATATCAGTTGAAAAACTTGAGCTAAATTAAAATCTGAATAAAAGATATTGATTTTTCATTTAACTGCAGAAATCAGACTTTTAATCAATGGCTTATTTTACAGTTGTTTCTAAATATATATTTAATGCCCTCTGTAATACTAAAGTGTTCTTGCAACAGGTTTCTAGCGTTACTACGGAAACTGCAAATCATATTTGTCATCATATTAGATTATTCTTCATTTGTGGTGGCAGGGAGCGTCCTAAAACTAATTAAAATATTTCTGTTAATTGAAATAAAGCTTAAAATAAAACATAAATATTAGTAAAAAAAAAAAAAATCTGAAATGTTTCCCAGGCAATAAACTGAAATAAGTTTAAGTTGAAGCACAAAATTATTAACTGGAAATAAATAAAAACTAAAACTGAAATAAAAAAATTAAACCTGAATAGAAATATTACAAAATGAATAAATTGACAAAAGCACATAATAAAATAACTACAATTAAACAAACTAAAAATATATAAATAAAAGGTAATTAAAAATATTGATTAAACTAAAACAACACTGCCTTTCAACAATAGAAATTTGCACTTTTTTATTAATTTATTGTATTTAATCAAACATGCATAATTATATTGCTAAGAAAATTATTTAATACAAATACATATTTTGTGATATTTTAATAAAGTCCCTCAACTTCTATTTGAACTACTTCCTGAATTGAAACCTATTCGAGAAATTGTTGCCTAAAAACTACCACTCAAAAGTTCAGGGTCGGTTTTAGTCTCTTCTGCATATATTTGATCAAAAATACAGTAAAAATTCTGAACTCTTATTTTAATGTAAATCAGCTGTTTTCTATGTGAATATATAGTAAAGTGTAATTTATTCCTGTGATCAAAGCTGAATTTTCAGTATCATTACTCCAGTCTTCAGTGTCACATGATCCTTCAGAAATCACTATAATATGATGATTTGATGCTCAAGAAACAGGATTATTATCAATGTTGAAAACAGTTCATATTTTTGAAGAAACCATGATGCATTTAATTTTTCAGGATACTTTGATGAATAGAAAGTTGAAAAGTTGAAATTTTTGATATAAAAGTATAAAAGAATAAAAGTCTTATTTTCTTCCAAAAACCCCCCCCAAAGTCTTTAAATGGTTGATCTTTAGGCAGCAGAAACTGTCAATCAACTCATTTGCACACACTAGTCGTGAAGCTGAAGGCGCTGGCCTTGCTTCCTCTGCTTCTACACACAGTACCTGTGGTAAATGGCCGCTCCGGTGAGAACCATGGAATAATCATTGGTCCATTTGGAGGTGTAACCCCAGCGCTCCTTATTATTGTCCCAGAAATGACTGCGGGCCGGATATCCCACAATCCTCTCTGGGAAACTCTGCCATACCGTGAAGGCGAAGTCCACCTGCAAGACAACGACGAGCTCGAGTGAGAAGCCGCTCGCCAAACCAGCGCTATAAAGATAGATAAAGTTAACCCTCACACAGTCTTAACATGCTCAATAAAAAGCATCTATTTTTATATAGATCTGCGACGTCGCGCTGGAACAACAAACACAAAGTGTGGCAATGATAATCTCAGGTTCTGTTTATGTGCTTTATTTAATGTTAAAAGCGTGTAATGTGACTTTGAATATCATTTAGTGCTCCAGCTTTGTAGCTGTAAAAGCAAAAATGGATAATTCACCTCAGATCTGGAAATTAAACTAATGGAAACAAGAAGTGTATTCTTTAACAAAGATTGTTTTCGTAACTCAGTAGCCTATGTATTTTTAATAATGTTTAAATGGTGTAATATTTGTGAATTTGAATATGTAGCTACTTCTACATTTTCTTGCGCGTGTCGTCAGGATTATTCTCTGGTGCCGTGAGACTCCGCCCACACGCTGTTCTGATTGGCTGTGGGTTTTGATTGATTTTGACGCATCTCGCAGTCGTGTCACGTCTAGTGTGTGGACACACTCTTTATTTGTCGCTGGAATCTTAACGTTAGGACACAGTGTCATCCTTACCTCGGGTCATTTTGACCCGGAATTTAAATTTTTTTTTTTTTGAGTGTTCATCAGGACTTCTGTCGCACTTGAACCATGAATACACACAAAAAACATTTTTTTGGATGGATTCAAGGAGTTTTGTGAAATTTAAAAAAGTAACAAATCCTTCCCTCACGGGTCAATCTGACCCCGATAGGAATGAATGGAATGCGAGGAATGCTTCAGTACACATAGAAAAACCTAAAAATGCTAAAACTTTACCAAATTTTTTTTTTTTACAATGTCTACATGTGTATCTGAATGCATACTGAAGTGAACTGACTTTAGGACCCAGAGGAACAGCTCATTTGCTCAATCCAGAGGCAAGAGTCATGAAATATGTTTGTTTTTTTCCCACAAGAGGTCACCAAAGACACCCAATGTAAGATATTTTGAGCTGAATTAAAAGGTTTAGGCATGAAATTGAGTTAATTTTGAATTTAAGTTGAAATGTGAGTAATGTGCTTAAATTACTATTTATTTATTTAAAGATTAAATCAAGTCATTTAAAGAAAAAAAAAAAAAAACCTCCAAACATTTGTATTAAAAATAGAAAAAATATTATCAAAATCAAATAAAATAATCTTTCTGGACAAAAAAAAAAAAAAAAAAAAAAAAGTAAGTATAATTTTAGGGATTCGGGTCTTGACCCGGCGAGGGAAGGATTTGTTACAGGACGCGAGGGAAGGAACGAATAAAGAATGAAAGCTTTCTCCAGACACAAAGATCCACGCTTTCAAAGCTGCCGGGTGAGAAGATGCCCTCCTTTCTCTAAGATCAAAGCATTTAAACACATAATTACTGAAACACATCAATAGTGTGAGCGGCGGATCTGAAACACACACACACACTGAGTTTATATAGCGTAACTCCACCGGCAGGACATGTACGGCTCCTGCTATATAAACAGGGTTCTAGAAAGAAAGAAAGAAAGAGAGAGAGTAATTGGAGTTTTCCTGCAGTGTGGTCGAGATAACGCATGATTAAAGGAGAGACAGGTTTAGTTGGACTTCAGCTGAGTCTGATAAGGAACGGACAGAACGAAGCGGAGAAGAGGAGGAACGAGGGATGAAGAGGTTGATTATGGGTGGAGAAGTGCAGTGGTCTCCAGATCTGCACTGAACAGCTGATCTCAGTCCTCGAGCGAGAGGAGTGTTCACTTTAAGGTTATGATCCCACATCTACACTAGTGTTCACTTTAAGGTTATGATCCCACATCTACACTAGTGTTCACTTTAAGGTTATGATCCCACATCTACACTAGTGTTCACTTTAAGGTTATGATCCCACATCTACACTAGTGTTCACTTTAAGGTTATGATCCCACATCTACACTAGTGTTCACTATAAGGTTATGATCCGACGTCTACACTAGTGTTCACTTTAAGGTTATGATCCCACGTCTACACTAGTGTTCACTATAAGGTTATGATCCGACGTCTACACTAGTGTTCACTTTAAGGTTATGATCCCACGTCTACACTAGTGTTCACTATAAGGTTATGATCCGACGTCTACACTAGTGTTCACTTTAAGGTTATGATCCCACGTCTACACTAGTGTTCACTTTAAGGTTATGATCCGACGTCTACACTAGTGTTCACTTTAAGGTTATGATCCCACATCTACACTAGTGTTCACTTTAAGGTTATGATCCCACATCTACACTAGTGTTCACTATAAGGTTATGATCCGACGTCTACACTAGTGTTCACTTTAAGGTTATGATCCGACATCTACACTAGTGTTCACTATAAGGTTATGATCCGACGTCTACACTAGTGTTCACTTTAAGGTTATGATCCGACATCTACACTAGTGTTCACTTTAAGGTTATGATCCCACATCTACACTAGTGTTCACTTTAAGGTTATGATCCCACATCTACACTAGTGTTCACTTTAAGGTTATGATCCCACATCTACACTAGTGTTCACTATAAGGTTATGATCCGACGTCTACACTAGTGTTCACTTTAAGGTTATGATCCGACATCTACACTAGTGTTCACTATAAGGTTATGATCCGACGTCTACACTAGTGTTCACTTTAAGGTTATGATCCCACATCTACACTAGTGTTCACTATAAGGTTATGATCCGACGTCTACACTAGTGTTCACTTTAAGGTTATGATCCGACATCTACACTAGTGTTCACTTTAAGGTTATGATCCGACGTCTACACTAGTGTTCACTTTAAGGTTATGATCCGACGTCTACACTAGTGTTCACTTTAAGGTTATGATCCGACGTCTACACTAGTGTTCACTATAAGGTTATGATCCGACGTCTACACTAGTGTTCACTATAAGGTTATGATCCGACGTCTACACTAGTGTTCACTTTAAGGTTATGATCCGACGTCTACACTAGTGTTCACTTTAAGGTTATGATCCGACGTCTACACTAGTGTTCACTATAAGGTTATGATCCGACGTCTACACTAGTGTTCACTATAAGGTTATGATCCGACGTCTACACTAGTGTTCACTTTAACGTTATGATCCGACATCTACACTAGTGTTCACTTTAAGGTTATGATCCCACATCTACACTAGTGTTCACTTTAAGGTTATGATCCCACATCTACACTAGTGTTCACTTTAAGGTTATGATCCCACATCTACACTAGTGTTCACTATAAGGTTATGATCCGACGTCTACACTAGTGTTCACTATAAGGTTATGATCCGACATCTACACTAGTGTTCACTTTAAGGTTATTATCCGACGTCTACACTAGTGTTCACTATAAGGTTATGATCCGACATCTACACTAGTGTTCACTTTAAGGTTATGATCCGACGTCTACACTAGTGTTCACTTTAAGGTTATGATCCGACGTCTACACTTGTGTTCACTATAAGGTTATGATCCGACATCTACACTAGTGTTCACTTTAAGGTTATGATCCGACGTCTACACTAGTGTTCACTATAAGGTTATGATCCGACATCTACACTAGTGTTCACTTTAAGGTTATGATCCGACGTCTACACTAGTGTTCACTTTAAGGTTATGATCCGACGTCTACACTTGTGTTCACTTTAAGGTTATGATCCGACATCTACACTAGTGTTCACTATAAGGTTATGATCCGACGTCTACACTAGTGTTCACTTTAAGGTTATGATCCGACATCTACACTAGTGTTCACTTTAAGGTTATGATCCGACGTCTACACTAGAGTTCACTTTAAGGTTATGATCCGACGTCTACACTAGTGTTCACTATAAGGTTATGATCCGACGTCTACACTAGTGTTCACTTTAAGGTTATGATCCGACGTCTACACTAGTGTTCACTTTAAGGTTATGATCCGACATCTACACTAGTGTTCACTTTAAGGTTATGATCCGACGTCTACACTAGTGTTCACTTTAAGGTTATGATCCGACGTCTACACTAGTGTTCACTTTAAGGTTATGATCCGACATCTACACTAGTGTTCACTTTAAGGTTATGATCCGACGTCTACATTAGTGTTCACTTTAAGGTTATGATCCGACGTCTACACTAGTGTTCACTTTAAGGTTATGATCCGACATCTACACTAGTGTTCACTTTAAGGTTATGATCCGACGTCTACACTAGTGTTCACTTTAAGGTTATGATCCGACGTCTACACTAGTGTTCACTTTAAGGTTATGATCCGACATCTACACTAGTGTTCACTTTAAGGTTATGATCTGACATCTACACTAGTGTTCACTTTAAGGTTATGATCCCACATCTACACTAGTGTTCACTTTAAGGTTATGATCCGACGTCTACACTAGTGTTCACTATAAGGTTATGATCCGACGTCTACACTAGTGTTCACTTTAAGGTTATGATCCGACGTCTACACTAGTGTTCACTTTAAGGTTATGATCCGACGTCTACACTAGTGTTCACTATAAGGTTATGATCCGACGTCTACACTAGTGTTCACTTTAAGGTTATGATCCGACGTCTACACTAGTGTTCACTATAAGGTTATGATCCGACGTCTACACTAGTGTTCACTATAAGGTTATGATCCGACGTCTACACTAGTGTTCACTTTAAGGTTATGATCCGACATCTACACTAGTGTTCACTTTAAGGTTATGATCCGACGTCTACACTAGTGTTCACTATAAGGTTATGATCCGACGTCTACACTAGTGTTCACTATAAGGTTATGATCCGACGTCTACACTAGTGTTCACTATAAGGTTATGATCCGACGTCTACACTAGTGTTCACTTTAAGGTTATGATCCGACGTCTACACTAGTGTTCACTTTAAGGTTATGATCCGACGTCTACACTAGTGTTCACTATAAGGTTATGATCCGACGTCTACACTAGTGTTCACTTTAAGGTTATGATCCGACGTCTACACTAGTGTTCACTTTAAGGTTATGATCCGACGTCTACACTAGTGTTCACTTTAAGGTTATGATCCGACGTCTACACTAGTGTTCACTTTAATTCAGACCTGAGAAAAGACTCTCATCATTAAACAAGCTGATCTGGCTAATGTACCAATACAACTTTTATATGTAAATGACCTCTGTTATGATTGGCTATATCAACTGATCCATGAGATTAATAATAGTAAACATATACAAAAATAAACAATTTATTATTAATAAAATAATAAAAACAAAAGCCAAGAAAAAAAAAGCACCATACAATTTTCCCAATAAAAAAGGGCTTGAGCTGCTGAGTTTCAAATCACATTAAATAAATAAATTCATAAATAAATGTTTATAGATGTTAATCAGCTCTGATGTTTCCAAAATAAATAAAAACTTTTTTTTATGAGTCACTAAATCGCACACAATAACTTTGACAGTCCTGACATAAACCATCACGGCCTTCATGTCGAAGACGCCAATAAATGGCAAAAAGAAAGATGACATTCACACTTATGAAGAGAAAGAGAAAATGAAAAAAGAAACTTTCCATCAGCAGAAATAAAGAGCAGTGAGTGTGACTGTGTGTGTGTGAGAGAGAGAGAGAGAGAGAGAGAGAGAGAGAGAGAGAGAGAGAGAGAGAGAGAGAGAGAGAGAGATTGTGTGTGTGTGTGTGTGTGTGTGTGTGTGTGTGTGTGTACCTCAGTGGTGGATAACACCGTGTCCTCGTCCAGACTGAACACTGCGTCGCTGATGATGCTTTCGTACGGCTGGAACCGGCTGCTCATGACCTGGAGAGATAACACACACACACACACACACACACACACACACACACACACACACACACACACAGATATTATCTATGATACAGTCTTAAAGCCTGTTCACACTGAGAACCAGAACTACAGTCAAACCAACAATTATTCAGACAACAGATATAATTTTTGATTTTGAATTTATATATTTTTTTTTACTTGTGTGTGCAGAACACTATAATTAATTTACGTAAATAGCAAAATAAAGTAAACTGTGACATATTATACCCATAAATATCTTCATACAGTGACTACCAGTAAAATATATAAAGTTCTGGAACCAAAAATGATTGGGACACTTTGAGCTGATCATGTTTTGCTGAAGTGTTTTTTCTTTAATAACTAATGCACCTTTTTACAGCACAGACTGAACAACATGAAGCATTGCTTGGTAACTGGTTGAGCTAAACTGGTATTATCTAATTGTGTAGTTAAATTTAACAGCTGACAGATATTCAACATAATTCATGTGTGAGAGTCTAACAGAAGGACGGACAAAACCAGTGAAATATCAACTGAGTTCATAACTCTGAGTTCTTGTCATATTTTATTACCATTTTCTAAACTATAGTGAATAATCTGTGATAATGTGAGAAATGTTGAAGGAGTCTGAATAAATTTTGTTTTGACTGTATAACTATAACCATAACTATATTAGCATCTGTTTATTAGAAGCGTTGCAGTTTTGTCGTCTGTCGCTTTAAATGTTTTTAATCACTCGTGTGAACTCTGCTATTCTTTTACATTTAGAATGGTTTTTAGAACTATATCTTGGTGTAAATGGGCCTTTAAAGAGGGAAAAATGCATCTCTTTATGTTTCTTTTCTTGTTTGGATTAAAGTCCAAATATTTGGTTATTGTGCGCGTGTGGTTGGTCACAAATAAGAAGAGGAAACTTACAATATGAGACTTAAAATAAGCAGACCACATGCATTACAGTCCTGTCACACACGCACATAACAACAGGACACACACACACACACACACACACACACACAAACAAACGCACATGCAAACATTTTATTTCAACTTTTGTCAAAACACATTCAGAGGAATCAAGCCTCAACGGCATAAAATGTCTAAACAGTGTCGGAGTAAAAAATGCTCCGAAAGAGGACTGGGTTAAAGCACAAGCAAACAGGAACACACACACACACACACACACACACACACACACACACACACACACACACACACACACACTTCTAGTAAGCCAGCACCACTATATGAAGGTGAAAGATGAGGAAGACCGGATTAAATCTAACACAGGAAATCTCATATCTCTCTTGCCCTCAAACACACAGACGCCAGAGAGAGAGAGAGAGAGAGAGTCACACTGAACAGTGTGTACAGTCACCACGACATCCAAATGGAACTTTTTTTTGTTTTATGGAATATTGCAGTATTTATTATAAATTAATTATCCATGCACATAATTTTTTAATTCATGTTCCTGGTAATCTTGAATCAGAATAACTTCCCCTCATCTCTTCTCTGATGATGTGGGCGGGGCAACCTGTCACTCACATGAGATCAGCCAATAGCAAACCACAACCATCCAATCAATTCCCCACAGATAAATCAAGCCCCGCCCACATTTGATCTTGTTCCTGAAGCGTTTCACTCGGATAGACAACAGAAAAGACTTTCGCAACTTCTGTTTCATGCCGACTTTAAAGGAAACCTGTTTTGAAACGATCATTTGCCACCTCTAATAAATTCAGTTTGGTGCAAAAATGTAGAATGCACACAAATTTCTGTAATGGAAAATATTCCGCTGAAACAGCAAAAAAATAATAATTCTATTTTGTGTCTAACAGGTAAAGATGTCAGCTTTGTTTTACTGTGAACAAAAATTATGCTAAAGTATGTAAAGTTTGTTTGGCTGAAATATTGAGAGGACTTCATTACAACTAGTGTAATTTATCAGGGTATAATTACCTACATTTGATTACTACAATTTTTGGTTTTGGTTTCCAGCTAAATGGAAATGTTAATTTCGGTTTCAGTAAAAAATTTATTTCTGTGCATCACTACTAAAATTCCCAACTAAGACTCACTTAAAAACATAAAAAAAATCCAAATGTAGATTCACAAGTATATTTTCTTTTTAATTTTGCACAATAATAAATGTATTATTTATTTATTACATGCAAGTTATTCTTATACACTAAGAATAACTTGCATGCATTTATCATACACATACATATATGTGTATATATATATATATATATATATATATATATATATATATATATATATATATATATATATATATATATATATATATACATATATATATGTATATATACATACATATACATGCACACACATATATATATACACACACATATATATATACATACACATATATATATACATACACATATATATATATGTATATGTATATATATATATATATATAAAATATCCTCATTGCACCAAATTTTGTGTTGACATAACTGAGCTTGAAAAAACTTTAATATTTAATATTCACAAAATTTCACAGAATAACTTCACAATCCAATCAAATCGGCTATAAATCAAGCCCGTCCTATATTATTTCCCTTTGACTGTCACACTTCATACAGGAACTAAAGCACTTCTCAACATGTAGTTGTTGTTCTGTAATGAAAGGCGGTCGAGCCGCAGGAGGAGAGTCTGAGAGGCACAGTTTCTCTGCAGGACCTCAGATTCGGGAAGAACGCGAGAGTTTAATAAGGAAAATGCCCAAAGCTACACTTCAGTGCGGTGTGGGACCAGGCTGTCAATCACGGCTTAAAAGAGCTGTCTCCTCGTCAGCTAGTCTGGGTGGGAACACACACACACACACAGTAAACAAGCGAGCCACAAGCCGTACACACCACAGGCTGACTGGCACTACTTCACTCTCTCTTCCCTCAGCCAGAGGAAAACTAATCCCTCTCCACTCCAAACACTGGGAAAAAACACTCTGTTCCACAGCTTTAGCCTAGACCCCCCCCCCCCCCACACACACACACACACACGGGATGCAGCATTGTGTTTTCTGCAATATACGTTTTCGTTCCAAATCTGAATTTTCAGCATCATTACTCCAGTCTTCAGTGTCACATTTTATGCTGATTTGATGCTCAGGAAACATTTATGATTATTATCATATATGATTATTGAAAACAATTGTGCTGCCTAATATTTTTGTGCAAAAAGTGATGGATTTTATTTTTTTTAGGATTCTTTGATGAATAGAAAGTTCAAGTAGAAATTGAATCTTTTGTAGCTTTACAAGTGTCTTTGCTGTTACTTTAGATCAATCTACTATGTTCTTGATTAATAAAAGTATTAATTACTTGTAATTAATATTGTGTTAAAATTTTTACTGATCCCTGCATTCGCAATGTGTCATGCATTTTTCATTATATTTATATAATTTTAATGTGGCACATCTAATAATGAGAATATGCTCATTTTTCAGTTTTAACGTGCAAAAGAAAAAAAAAGAAGAAAAAGGAAATATTTAATATTTATATTATTATTTAAAAAACTATGACAGAAAACCCTGCAGAAACGTTATATCACCTTGTTCTCTCCTTCGATGACAATAATGGGCACTGAAGTGGCCGGCCATCGATGCTTGGCCGGTAAAGGCTTGTCACAATTCCACAACACAATAATCTGAGAAAAAACAGAAAGAAAGAGAGATCAGAGAAACAAAGATTTTCAAAAGTTATGCATTTCTATCACTGATGCCTCATGGGAAGGAAGTCAGATTAATTCAGTCTGATGATCCAGTGCTCCGCTTGTATGTTTCTTATAACACAAAACATAATATTACATGTCATACATAATCATACAAAGCCATTGACAATCAATGTGTGAAGTTCAAACGCATTTACTTTATGATTTTTGCATTAGTCCCAAATCTGACAGCGTTACAGGGATTCTGAGTCTCGGTTTACAGCTCGTAACAGCCGTGAGGTTTTTAGATTCATTTAGTTTTGTCACTTTCAAGTGTGTTTGAGTGATTACACCTCCAGCTGAAGCGACTGGCTCTGGTTTTACTTTAACACTCATAAATGTTTCATGCGGAGAGTGTGTGTGTGATTTAGAAGTCAGTTTGTTCTCAGAGCTGGGTTAAATAACTCATTAAGAGCGCTGGAGTGTTTGGACTCAAACCAACACTCAGAGTCAAGAGTTAGTGAGTTCACATGCACAACCCAACGCTGATAGACTGTCAAAATCAGCTCCTTCTACAAACCCACAAGAAAAATAAATGAATATAAATGAGAATTTAAAATGCTGAAATGATCAGGTTTGACATCAAAACATGAACACAAGTGCGCAAACTGAACAAGCTGACAGAAAAGCAATGAAAGAGAAAGGCTCGCTGATCAGGTTTATGAAGTTTCCCCTATAAAAAAAAAAAAGTTTGCATATCAATTGAAATAAATTGTTAAAATGTATTGATGTAAATATTTACATTAAATTAAATATCAAGTGTTTACACGTACAACAAAACTGATAGACTATCAAAAATCAGCTTTTTCTGAAAATCCACAAGAAAAATAAATGCATAAAAATATGGATTTTATATCATTCATGACATAAAAACATTATGCTTATAAACCTTCCCCAATAATACATTTTTTAAAAAAAAATTGAAATTACTTTATTAAAATTAAAACATGTATTACACTTAAATTGAATTTTAAAATAGTATTTTATTATTTTATATAAAAAAACATTATTATATTAATCTTACTTTATTTTTTCTGTGGTACTTTTTGTTGTTAACAAGTGCAACTTTCCCCAATTATATATATATTAAAAAAAAAAATTAAACTGAAATTATTAAAACTTATTTAAACTAATACAACATTTATTATATTTAAATCTTATTTTATTTTTCTGTGGCAGTTTTGGTAAATGAGTGCAACTTCCCTAAATAATTTTGTTTTAAAATAAATTCTTAAAATGTATTGAAATTACTATAACATTTATTATATTTAAATTAAAATTTCATTTTTATTTTATTACTTTATATATAAAATTATTATAATATAATATAATTTATATGATATTATATATATATATATATATATATATATATATATATATATATATATATATATATATATATGTATATATATATAAAATTCTTATTTTGTTTAAATCAAATTGAAAAAAAAATATTAAAATGTACTGAAATTAGTATAACATCTACATTATATTATAAATGGTATAATATTAAATGCATTGGGAATGATTCAGACTCGATTCTGCTTTATGAGCACCATTTTTCCACACGCAAGAGCTGCTTAAACTGAAAAAGCACTATATTTTTATTAATGCACTCATTTTAATGTGCTGGTGATATAAACATCCATCCAGCCTTTTACTTAACCACATCTTTCATTTCATAAACTCCCAATGGCAGATTCACGCCGCTCTTAAAGCACAGAACAGAATAAAGGAAAGCTGGACTGTCTAATGATATTACACGCAGGAGGATCAGGCCTCTTCAAACTTAAAGCATCCCATAATCTATAATAAGATCAGAGACATAATTAAACTACTTAAACTCTTCGAAACAAAACAAAGCCTGAAGGTTTTTTTGATAACGCAGACTGTGTTCTTGGGTTTTGCTAAAGCATGTAGACAGATTGAGTGAAGCCTGCGGTGATTCAACGCTCAGATGTCCAGGTTTCTCTCTAGATGTCCAACAGCTCAACGTTTATTTAGTGAGATTCATAGAAACGATAGCTTAGAGTGCCCAAAAAATACTAATCCTATCCTGAAACTATTTAAAACATAAACACTGTCATAATTCAAGGCTGTAACCATGTCTTGACCAAAGTTTTTAAAGTCTTTTCTTTTTAAGAATTACATAATTAAAGGATTAAATGGGATTTATGGGAACAAAGAAACGGAAGGAAGAAGGACGAAAAAAAGTTATAGGTCTAAATGTAGTTGTGAAGTTCTCAATTTGCAAATAATATTTCATTTTTTAAATATGCACACATTTGCTCTTATTTGCATGTGGGGAAAATGCAAATCATTTAATCATGTAGAAGACGAGACGATGGCATGGCACATTTATATTGTACAACAAGTTTAATAGTAAATGTTAAGTTACATCTTTCCATGCACTATTTTAATCTTATACTGTTAGTGCTGTTGAATGCTTGATTCTGATTGGTTGATGAACGTTATAAGGCGCGCAATTATTTTCAGGGAAGCGCACAGATAAAGTAGTTCCAGGCAGGTTTTGACCACATTACAGTTCTATATCACTTCGCCAAATGATTTCAGTTATTTCAAAGGTTTTTACAGCCGACAACAGCAAAAGAAACAAAACCCACAGCGACACCGACCACGTAAATAAATATGGTCAACAATAGGATGAAAACCACAAATTATTTCCATGTTTTTTGCCACAAAATTACTGCTTTATGTACGGAATTACTTTTATGTACGGAAAGCTAAAAAACACACACACTCGCAAAGAAACGTGTTGTCAGCGCTGCTCTGACGATTTTAGCAGTAAAATAGTTTAGCAACTTAAAAATGACTTGAAGTTTCTCACTAGCGAGGAAATAAAAGTGCTGTTCTTGAAGCAGATAAACTTACATTTCACTATTCGTAGAGACGCTGCTGTCGAACACTGTTGAGACTCACGTAATCCTCTCTTTAATAACTGCATTATCACTATCATGATCTGCTTTCAGTGGCTTCACTCTGTTACTTGCTCTAAAATTATGTTTTGTAATTAACAACGGAGGCGTGAGGCAGATAAGAAATTAGTCCTACACACAAGAGCGTTTTAAGGACAAAAATATGTCTTGAAATACAACATCTGAACAATATTTTAAGGTGTAGTAACCGATCTGTTAAATTAGAAATAATCGCGGCTGCATTTCCACCTCTAGTGTGCATTATTTTCTAACATTTCAATTACACAAAAGCGTCGTGTTGGAATTCACATTCGTCTTCTGTGAGCAGTAAGCCCCGCCTTCTTTGATTTCATTGGTCATCTCAATCATTCTGACATTGACGAACACTGAGGCAGACCAGACTAAAAAACGTAAAGTCCCCCTGTAGTCAATTTTATCCCTTAAAACTCATCTTTGATCACCAAAATAACATATTTAAAAGTTTTTTCCTTAAAAAAAATATCTTGAATGTAACTCGACACCCTTGCCTCATTTAGTATGCGTGGTTTTATGAATATGCAAATGAGCCCCGCCTCCACTCACTCAGAGATCCACTTGTTGACGATCACACGTTGATCTGATTGGTTACAAGGTCGTTTGTGACGTCAGAAACACCAGCGATTTCAAAGCGTGTTTTTGAGACTGTCTTTGGTTCACTGCAGTTTTAAGGAGAAAATACTCAGCAATGCTGTCGACTTATGAATTTACACATGGTTTGTCTTAAAGCATATTAAAAACATCACATAGACATATAAACGACATTAAAAACTGGATTTTCACCACAGGGAGACTTTAAAACTTGTTGTCATCCTAACATAAAGAACATCAGAAACTGCAAGAGACGGTTAGGCAATATTCATTGATTGAGAATTGTTATGAATCACGTTTCGTTTTGACTACATGGTGTTTTTTATTTTTTTTACCTTGACATGCAAAGTTTTTTGAGACTTAAGGACCTGCAGGGACCCTGAAAGTAGTTTTTCACATGCCTAACTTAAATGTGTATTTTTATTTGTGTCTTTAAACGCAGCGTCACAGCATCTCTCTCAGTTGTGGAGGAGGAGGAACATGCAGAGACTCTCAGCGGTGGGTCCGAATCTCAGTCTCAGAGTCTGCCAGAACAGCTCAAAAGACGCCCGTCGTTCTCCTCTCGTTTATTTATATCCCTCCTTCCTCTGGGTGATGCATTGTAGCTAAAGGAGCCTAGCATTGCTATTCCCATCTCTGCACTTCAGCTGGAGTAGCGCCGCCAGAGAAACAAAAGCCTTTTCAAGCCCTCTCGCGGAGGAGAGAGGAGACAGTCTGAGAAAACGCCAGCTTTGTGTGTGTGTGTGTGTGCAACATGCTTCACACAATTAGTCGGGACATGTTGTATTTAACTCACTCTCTCTCTCTCTTCAGGTGAAGAATCAAGATTGAATTTGCGCACTAAAAACGTGTGAAAAATGAAATGTTTTTTTGTGATATTTGGTGTTTCAAAGATATCTAATGTGTAGTTTTTGAGGGTCAGTTGGTTTTGAATATTTAAAAAAAAAAGTTTAACTTTGATTTTAGAAACATTTACATAAAAAAAAGCAACAT
Organism: Gila orcuttii; assembly: GCA_026230005.1. Classification (NCBI taxonomy): domain Eukaryota; kingdom Metazoa; phylum Chordata; class Actinopteri; order Cypriniformes; family Leuciscidae; genus Gila; species Gila orcuttii. Next base: position 2,771,290 of record JAPDVR010000010.1, on the reverse strand, counting down.
CTATACTATACACATGTCAAAAAACTGGTACATTAATATCATGACATGGTGCATGCTATGCCTGGTTACACAGAAAATAAACTATTTGTTTCAGCTTCATTCAAAAATCCTATAAAGGGGTTCCATACTTGAAAAACTTCAGGTTTTCCCTTAACAATATATGTGAGTTTCTCCAAAGCCAAATTCCTGTAACATTGTTTAAAATTAGGGCTTTCTGTGTTTTTCCAATGACGAGCAATTTCTTTTTAAACTATTTTTGTTTTTTAAATGTATTATTCTAGTGAATGTGTATGAGATATAAAGGGAGACTAAATAAAAGTCGTTTAATCCTCTCTCTCTCTTCTACATATTAGAGAGGAATCCGTACGTATCAGTTCCCAGGCTGGTAAACACTTCAGAAGGCTCTGGATCCCAGGGAAACTCTCTCTGAGGTTTAAGAGGAGTGTAAACTGAGGGTCCAGATGCAAAGTGTGACGCTTCAAACCGCTTCTAACGTTGAGAGATATCCACTCGTCTTCAAGAGGAAAACAACATCGCTTGTGACCTCATCGCATCAAAGTGCGTAAACAAATTGTTTCATTTTCCTAAGGTTCGGATAGCAAAAAGCCTAACGCAGTGGTTCCTCAACCAGGGAGTCAGAGCTTATAATGATTTCAAATAAGACTAAATATACTTTAACCCTCTTGGGTGCGTTTTGGTGAATTTGATCCACATAGCAGCTAAATCGATTTCAAACACTGTCATTTTTTGGCATACAGAAATCATCATTCGAAACCTTAAAGGGTCTACTTTTATTAGTGTAAACTCATAATAATGACACAACTTTGTGCTTTTGTAAAATAAAGAAAACAAACAGGGTGTTTTCTGCCATCTCTGTATCCATTCACTTTTTCTGAAACGCATCACAAAAATGAACCGAACTCAGCGAATACTTGCCACACAGACATGAGAGATGTGTCTTTAGAAAGCTTGAAGTGTCTCTATGAAAATGAATTAATTCAATTATTAGTATATTATTGGGTAGAAATTGCTGAGAAATTGCTATTTTTAAAAGTAAAAAATAATGTAAAAAAACCCTGTAATCATAAATGACAAAAAAAAATCACGTTAATTAATTTTTAATAAAACGTAAACTCTGAAAAACATTCCTTTATTGAAACTGCTTCTTTTTGTGGAAGTTTATATTAATTATTTATAATTATTGTAAGTATTTGTCATATTATAAATATACTTTAATTAAATATTGAAATATTTATATAAATATTCTAAATTAATTTATACCGTCACTCCTAGTCTCTGTAAATTAAAAAAGGTTTGAAATGGAGCAGCCTTTTCTTTACAGTAGAAGCAAGTATCTTGGGGGGCCTTTATATATTTAATATATTAGTAGTAATTTATTCATTTAAATATTTTTAAGTCATCCTGGGACCTAGTGAAAGTTTGCTGAGGCTCCCTGGTTAAGAACCACTCATTAAATGTGATTAATAAAAAATATATATATATATATATAAATATTGAATTAATTAAATTAAAATGAATAAAAACCTATTGATGACAAAGCACTAAAGCCAGATTGTGTCTTTAAATCATCTTCATTTGTGTCTTTTGCAAATACTGCAAATTTTGCAAATGTCGTTTATTAGCAAATACTAATAAATGTGCAATAATTTTTTCCCGTTAATTTCCTGAATTAATCAGGCATGTAAAGAGGTGTTCTTACCTGAGCGCAGTACTGAGATCTGGCCACTGACACCAGGAGTTTGAGAATGGGTTGAGATTGAGAAACCAGCGGCGTGACTGCATGGATAACAGCGGTGAACTTAGGACTCGGCTTGATCCCTAAAAACAAGACAATTAGATTGAGAGGATTAGATAGGAATCATAACCATACAAAAATGATATAACAGATCTATGCACCACCTATTCATTAAACCTTTCTCATATTTTTTGCTGATTTTAACCCTCTGGTGCTATTCACATTTTATTTTTTAATTTTTTTACTTCATTGGAATGTACGAAACTTGGTAAAGATTTTAGAACATGCTGTGAGAGCACAAAAAAAAATTATAGACATTATTCGAAAAGGTTAAATGAAAAAAATGGGCATTATTTTTAGTCCATTTTACATAAATTTTTATTTTTTGCAGTTACAATTTTTGCGCAATATTAGCGCATTGGAAATGAATGCGAGAAATTCCATCTAGTGGAAGCGTTTGGTACTGCGACCAAACACATTCTTACTGAAAGCTCATTTTTTTAGATATCAACGTCAAACATGAAACACGACTTGTTTATGGCTTTGATTTTCTCACAATTTTAGAGTCAAAAATGTTTTGGAAAATATATATTTCATATAACAATTAAAATGGTATTTTTGTGCATTTTTCATAAGAATGAATGTAAAATTTTATTACTTTTTACAAAGTGCTTGACCAATGACAACACACTGCAAAAACTGCTTTTCTTACTAAGTGTTTTTGTCTTGTTTCCAGTCCAAATATCTAAAAATTCTTAAATCAAGATGCATTTACTAGATGAGTAAAATGCCATGTCTTGTTTTCTGGGGAAATAAATCAAAATTAAGTGAGTTGATGCTTAAAAAAAGCTAAATTATCTGCCAATGGAGTAGTTGGCAGATCATTTTGCTTGTTTTAAGCAAAAACTCACTTCATTTTTATTTATTTCCCCAGAAAACAAAATTTTATATCTTGTCATTTTACTACTTTAGTAAATGCATCTTGCTTTAAGAAATGTTTGATATTTGGACTGGAATCAAGACAAAAATACTGAGTAAGAAAAGCATTTTTTACAGCCGACCAATCAGAGCACAATGTGCTTTTCAGAAGGAGGGGCTTCATAGAGACAGGAAGTAAACAGAGCGTTACTGACAGACTGGGAAGAGAGGAGCCGCAACAATGGAGAATATGAGGAAAATAATCAACATTCAAGCAGGAAAACCTGTTCTAGTAGACTGTATAATATGGCCTCTTCACGGAGTATGACTGAAATGTAATTTAATGTGAGATAATTAATCCAGGTTTTACAGTTATTAAACAAACGACATGTTTAATTACAATCAACGATAATAGCATTAATATCATGCACACTGTTTTTAATCTCTCTATAGATCCAGAGTTTTTCCCCTGACTATTGCCCATGAGATAATAATAATAACAGACAGTTGGCACCATGCTTTCCCTCGTCTCCAAATAACTCAGCATGTTTAATTGGTGCAGCGGTAACGATGTAATATGATAATTCTTGCACAGATACAAGATGATAATTCTTGAGGGTTACCACGTTTTTGTTATTTCTCTTCACACTCGCATTTTCCCACTAACAAGAGGTGCTCAATCAACGGCTTCACATTGATAGGCCTGACAAGCAGTGCAGATGAAGATCGAGGCGAGCGTGGGCGGCATTAGCAACTGTGCCACGCAAGACTTTAGATTGTGAATATGGATTTCGTGATCCAATTACACAGGGCTGGTCGATAATCTATCAAGTCGTACAATGGTTGTCACTTAGCTACATGGTAAATTTGTAGATATCAAGCCACCTCTGCAATTAAGAGATGACAGGACCGGGTTTTAAAAATAAATCAGATGACGACAGGACAGAACCAGAGACACACAACTTGGGTTTTGAATGAGGCTAGTCTCAAATTTGGCTTTGACAAGAAGACCCACGTCTGTAAAAAGATGAAAGAGGATCTGAAAAGTCCCATAATGCCTGTCTGTCATGTCTTAGAAAGCTCATTAATTCCAGAAACATTTGAACATAACCTCAAAACGTCATGCAGGACTAGTTTCTAAAAGTTTGAGAGAACTGAAACTTTTGCTGTGTCCAAAATCACTCACTAGTTCAAAATGATTCCAGTTCGCATGGATCCGTGGAAACAACAAAAATCCTGTATTATGCAGGCCAGACAAGTCATTTGGCGATGTCAATTTGTAAAGAAAGACTACACGCTTGCGACACACACACACACATATATTATATATATATAAATATATATATATATATATATATACATACATATATATATATACATACATTATATATATATATATATATATATATATATATATATATATATATATATATATATGTATGTATGTATGTATGTATGTATGTATGTATGTATGTATATATATATATATATATATATATATATATATATATATATATATATATATATATATATATATATATATATGTGTGTGTGTGTGTGTGTATATATATATATATATACATACACAGGTCCTTCTCAAAAAAATAGCATATTGTGATAAAGTTCATTATTTTCCATAATGTAATGATAAAAATTAAACTTTCATATATTTTAGATTCATTGCACACCAACTGAAATATTTCAGGTCTTTTATTGTTTTAATACTGATGATTTTGGCATACAGCTCATGAAAACCCAAAATTCCTGTCTCAAAAAAATAGCATATCATGAAAAGGTTCTCTAAACGAGCTATTAACCTAATCATCTGAATCAACTAATTAACTCTAAACACCTGCAAAAGATTCCTGAGGCTTTTAAAAACTCCCAGCCTGTTTCATTACTCAAAACCGCAATCATGGGTAAGACTGCCGACCTGACTGCTGTCCAGAAGGCCATCATTGACACCCTCAAGCAAGAGGGTAAGACACAGAAAGAAATTTCTGAACAAATAGGCTGTTCCCAGAGTGCTGTATCAAGGCACCTCAGTGGGAAGTCTGTGGGAAGGAAAAAGTGTGGCAAAAAACTTGACCGGACCCTGAGGAAGATTGTGGAGAAGGACCGATTCCAGACCTTGGGGACCTGCGGAAGCAGTGGACTGAGTCTGGAGTAGAAACATCCAGAGCCACCGTACACAGGCGTGTGCAGGAAATGGGCTACAGGTGCCGCATTCCCCAGGTCAAGCCACTTTTGAACCAGAAACAGCGGCAGAAGCGCCTGACCTGGGCTACAGAGAAGCAGCACTGGAGTACCCACAGTCAGTGATGGTCTGGGGTGCCATGTCAGCTGCTGGTGTTGGTCCACTGTGTTTTATCAAGGGCAGGGTCAATGCAGCTAGCTATCAGGAGATTTTGGAGCACTTCATGCTTCCATCTGCTGAAAAGCTTTATGGAGATGAAGATTTCATTTTTCAGCACGACCTGGCACCTGCTCACAGTGCCAAAACCACTGGTAAATGGTTTACTGACCATGGTATTACTGTGCTCAATTGGCCTGCCAACTATTCTGACCAGAACCCCATAGAGAATCTGTGAGATATTGTGAAGAGAAAGTTGAGAGACGCAAGACCCAACACTCTGGATGAGCTTAAGGCCGCTATCGAAGCATCCTGGGCCTCCATAACACCTCAGCAGTGCCACAGGCTGATTGCCTCCATGCCACGCCGCATTGAAGCAGTCATTTCTGCAAAAGGATTCCTGACCAAGTATTGAGTGCATAACTGAACATAATTATTTGAAGGTTGACTTTTTTTTTGTATTAAAAACACTTATTTTATTGGTCGGATGAAATATGCAAATTTTTTGAGACAGGAATTTTGGGTTTTCATGAGCTGTATGCCAAAATCATCAGTATTAAAACAATAAAAGACCTGACATATTTCAGTTGGTGTGTAATGAATCTAAAATATATGAAAGTTAAATTTTTATCATTACATTATGGAAAATAATTAACTTTATCACAATATGCACATTTTTTGAGAAGGACCTGTATATATATATATTTTTATTTTTCCAAACGCCCATATCTATAAACTAAACACATAATATGCATGCGTACGCCGTCAGCGTTTTCACAGATTCACGTTTTTGAAGTTTACATGGAGATAACATTTTTCTTCAACAAGATTGCATTCTCGAACACTGTTGATGAGCCGCCAGAACGCATTAAAAGTTTTCTGTCTTTAGTTAAAACGGTGTTGTGTAAGCGGCCTGTAAGTTAATGACTAATGATCTTTGCAATGGAATCAATCAAAACTAACTTTAACTTTATTCTAGAGCTGCGGTAAAGTTGTATAAATTAAATGACTTGACAAGCAAGTATCTGACCATATGTAAAGCCACAAGATCAACTCAGACATTACAGTGTTTGATCATTTCAAAAATGCATTGAAAAGGAGAGCAATTTCATATGCAAAAAATGCTTTTCTTACTCAGTATTTTTGTCTTGATTCCAGTCCACATATCAAACATTTCTCAAATCAAGATGCATTTACTAAAGTTGTAAAATGACATAAGATATTAAGTCTTGTTTTCTGGGGAAATAAATAAAAATTAAGTGAGTTTTTGCTTAAAACAAGGAAAATGATCTGCCAATGGGGTAAGAAAAATAATGTTGTTTCGGTTTGAATTAAGATTATTTTTCTTTCCCCATTGACAGATCATTTTCCTTGTTTTAAGCATCAACTCACTTAATTTTGATTTATTTCCCCAGAAAACAAGACTTAATATCTTATGGCATTTTAATCATCTAGTAAATGCGTCTTGATTTAAGAATTTTTAGATATTTGGACTGGAAAAACAAGAAAAAATACTTAGTAAGAAAAGCAGTTTTTGCAGTGTATGCATGTGAAACTATGCGCTATAATGAAGATGATTGTGAATTACCAAGTTTGCTGTAGAAGAAAGGGAAGTCTCCCAGGTTGGATGAGTACTGAGAGTGTGTGAAGAGACCGCCGGGATGACTGTTCCACATCAGATTACTCCTGGAGCTCTGCTGAAGCACTCGGTCCTGGATGATCTACACACACACACACACATATACACACACACACACACACAGACACAGAAACACACAAACACACAGCCTGAGTACATCGTAAACAGGATTTGAAATTAACTTTTTCACTCACCGACCAATTTGGCTACTAAATTTTTAAGTTACCGGCAACTTCTACTAGCCAAAAAAAAAAGAAAGAAAGAAATTAACCAGATTAATTGCATCACAGCTTATATATAAATAAAGTGTATATATATATATATATTATAAAATTTGGATTTCATACATTCTTATTCAAACAAAATCCTGTCATCCAGCATCTCCTTCCTCGTCCTTTTCACCAAAAATGTGTTTTAGGTGGACAGATCAACATCAAAATGTACATCAAAAAATGTAGGATGTTGGAAAATAACAATGTCTTTTCTGTCAATCAAATACTTTTTAATCTACACTATTGCTTCAATGCAAATAAATAAGCGCACCGTTATTTGTTGCGTAGTGACGTGTGTTAAAGTAAGCCAGATATGAGCAGATTCTGCGCAATACACTGTATTTAATATATCACGATGACCAGAGTTGGGTATAACGCGTTACTGTATCCTAATTACTTTTCGTGATAACGCAGTAATGTAACTCATTACATTTAAAATGTATGTAATTTGATTACAGTTACTGATGTCGATAAAATTAAGTTACTTGCGTTACAAATGTATTGTTAAGAAAAAAAAAAATTTAGTAAAATGCATTTCTAATCACGTTTGGCCGGCTGTGTCAGTTAATGAGCATGCGCTTTAATGAATTTCCAGTATCATTCAATATCAATATTTCCGCTATCAATATCCGGGAGACTTGGGATGTCTGCAATATTAAATTACGGTAAGAACTGAGTTTCACTTTGTAGTGTATTCTTGTATTTTTAATAGGTTTTCAAAGTAACTTGAAAGTAAAGTAATTAGTAATCTGATTAGTTTTTACATGCAGTAATCAGTAATGTAATCAAATTACAATTGTAAAGTAGTAATTAGTAATTTGTAGTGGATTACTCTTTTTTTGAGTAACTTACCCAACACTGATGACGACTCACGAGTATTTGCGTTAAATCTGCGCAGATTTGGCTTACACAAACTTCCCAGCAAAGTGAGTAAACATAATAAGTAAAACGCCAAATTGGCAGTAGCGTTAACAGCCACTGTTGATTTCAAACCCTGATCGTAAACGCTTCCAGCTAAAGTCCTCGGCCATGAGAGCTGTGTGAAATGGCAAATTAATGTTTGCAATTGAAACTTGAAGTTGAGGTGCAGCTCTGGGTCTATAAACCACAAGACAAATGACCAAATGCCCTGGTTGTGCCAATCAGCCGTTTCTCCAGCGTGTTTCTCTGGCCTTGAGTGAGGCTCTCAGACGCTGTAAAAAAAGACAAAGACTGATAGGATGTTTTGTTGTCGTCGTGGTTTTCCGGTTTATATTGTGGCCTTTAGTGTGAAAGCGGCTTGGCTTAGTGACAGCCTAATCGTTGGCAACTGGAATGGGTTTTCATCTCCAAGTCTCTGAGATTGTGTCTTCATAATACCAGGCTAGAGGCATTTTTGTCGTACAAATGATAAAGGTCTTGTCGAATTTCACTGAGCGGCATCAGGAGAGTTTTCATTGTGATGCTGAGATTCAAGGCACAGAAATATTCATATGCAAACAGAGTATCAACGCTGCATAATTAGTTCAGGTGTATGGGAGGTGAAGGATGAAGATGAACTCGTTCTGCATAATGACAATTAGGACTAATCAAGCATGTCAGGACAATCTGCACAACAAATACAAGCGTTCAATTTATATTGTAAAGAAACAAGCGAAGTGTGTAATTTTAACAGCACCACAAAAATAATGACCAAATCTTTATATCATGTTTTTACACAAGTTTGGATTTTTCCTTGCTTTAAATGTCATGTCATATGAAATAATTGTACTTTCCTTATATATTATAATGATATATTATGTTTTTTTTTTTTTGCATAATATAATATAATATAATTCAAAAGCTTGGGATAATTCCTTTTATTCAGCAAGGACACATTAAAATGATCAAAACTGACATTTAAGACATTTATAATGTTACAAAATATTCTATTTGAAATAAATGCTGCTCTTTTAAACTTTAAAATCAAAGTATCCTTAAAAAAACACTGTTTACAACATTGATAATCATAAATGTTTCTTGAGCAGCAAATCAGTATATTAGAATGATTTCTGAAGGATTGTGTGACACTGATCACAGGAATAAATTGCATAAAAAAAAAAATGATCCCACAATATTGCTATTTTAACTATTTTGATCAAACAAATGCAGCCTCTCAAAAACAAATAAACAAACAAAATGTTACAGGCCCAAACATTTGAATGAATATTATATTATGTTATGATGCGTTGTGATGTTATGATGTGTTGTGATGTTATGATGTTGTGTTATGATGTGCTGTGATGTTATGATGTTGCATTGTTACGTTATGATGTTGTGTTATGACGATGTGTTGTGATGTTATGATGTTGTGTTATGAAGTGCTGTGATGTTGTGTTATGATGTGCTGTGAAGTTATGATGTTGCGTTGTTACGTTATGATGTGTTATGATGATGTGCTGTGATGTTATGATGTTGTGTTGTTACGATATGATGTTGTGTTATGATTTGCTGTGATGTTATGATGTTGTTACAATATGATGTTGTGTTATGATGTGCTGTGATGTTATGATGTTGCGTTGTTACGTTATGATGTTGTGTTATGATGATGTGCTGTGATGTTATGATGTTGTGTTGTTACGTTATGATGTTGTGTTGCAATGTTATATGTGTTGTTACGTTATGATGTTGTGTTATGATGTGCTGTGATGTTATGATGTTGCGTTGTTACGTTATGATGTTGTGTTGTGATATGATGTGTTGTTCAGTTAAGATGTTGTGTTATGAAGTGCTGTGATGTTATGATGTTGCGTTGTTACGTTATGATGTTATAATGTTGTGTTGTGATGTTATATGTTGTGTTGTGATATATGATGTGTTACGTTATTATGTTGTGTTGCGATGTTATATGATGTGTTACGTTATGATGTGATATGATGTGCTGTGATGTTATGATGTTGCGTTGTTACGTTATGATGTTGTATTACGATGATGTGCTGTGATGTTATGATGTTGTATTACGATGATGTGCTGTGATGTTATGATGTTGTGTTACGATGATGTGCGGTGATGTTATGATGTTGTATTACGATGATGTGCTGTGATGTTATGATGTTGCATTGTTACGTTATGATGTTGTGTTACGATGATGTGCTGTGATGTTATGATGTTGCGTTGTTACGTTATGATGTTGTATTACGATGATGTGCTGTGATGTTATGATGTTGTGTTACGATGATGTGCTGTGATGTTATGATGTTGCGTTGTTACGTTATGATGTTGTATTATGATGATGTGCTGTGATGTTATGATGTGTTGCAATGTTATATGATGGGTTGTTACGTTATGATGTTGTGTTACGATGATGTTGCGTTGTTACGTTATGATGTTGTGTTACGATGATGTGCTGTGATGTTATGATGTTGCGTTGTTACGTTATGATGTTGTATTACGATGATGTGCTGTGATGTTATGATGTTGCATTGTTACGTTATGATGTTGTGTTACGATGATGTGCTGTGATGTTATGATGTTGTTACGATGACATGCTGTGATGTTATGATGTTGCGTTGTTACGTTATGATGTTGTATTACGATGATGTGCTGTGATGTTATGATGTTGTGTTACGATGATGTGCTGTGATGTTATGATGTTGCGTTGTTACGTTATGATGTTGTATTACGATGATGTGCTGTGATGTTATGATGTGTTGCAATGTTATATGATGGGTTGTTACGTTATGATGTTGTGTTACGATGATGTGCTGTGATGTTATGATGTTGTTTTACGATGATGTGCGGTGATGTTATGATGTTGTGTTACGATGATGTGCGGTGATGTTATGATGTTGTTTTACGATGATGTGCGGTGATGTTATGATGTTGTGTTACGATGATGTGCGGTGATGTTATGATGTTGTTTTACGATGATGTGCGGTGATGTTATGATGTTGTGTTACGATGATGTGCGGTGATGTTATGATGTTGTGTCACAATGATGTGCTGTGATGTTATGATGTTGTGTTACGATGATGTGCTGTGATGTTATGATGTTGTGTTACGATGATGTGCGGTGATGTTATGATGTTGTGTTACGATGATGTGCTGTGATGTTATGATGTTGTGTTACGATGATGTGCTGTGATGTTATGATGTTGTGTTACGATGATGTGCTGTGATGTTATGATGTTGTTACGATGACGTGCTGTGATGTTATGATGTTGTGTTACGATTATGTGCGGTGATGTTATGATGTTGTGTTACGATGATGTGCTGTGATGTTATGATGTTGTGTTACGATGACGTGCTGTGATGTTATGATGTTGTGTTACGATGATGTGCTGTGATGTTATGATGTTGTGTTACGATGACGTGCTGTGATGTTATGATGTTGTGTTACGATGATGTGCGGTGATGTTATGATGTTGTGTTACGATGATATGCGGTGATGTTATGATGTGTTACGAACATGTGCTGTGATGTTATGATGTTGTTACGATGACGTGCTGTGATGTTATGATGTTGTGTTACGATGACGTGCTGTGATGTTATGATGTTGTGTTACGATGATGTGCTGTGATGTTATGATGTTGTGTTACGATGATATGCGGTGATGTTATGATGTTGTGTTACGATGATGTGCGGTGATGTTATGATGTTGTGTTACGATGATGTGCTGTGATGTTATGATGTTGTGTTACGATGACGTGCTGTGATGTTATGATATTGTGTTACGATGATGTGCTGTGATGTTATGATGTTGTGTTACGATGACGTGCTGTGATGTTATGATGTTGTGTTACGATGATGTGCGGTGATGTTATGATGTTGTGTTACGATGATGTGCTGTGATGTTATGATGTTGTGTTACGATGATGTGCTGTGATGTTATGATGTTGTGTTACGATGATGTGCTGTGATGTTATGATGTTGTTACGATGACGTGCTGTGATGTTATGATGTTGCGTTGTTACGTTATGATGTTGTATTATGATGATGTGCTGTGATGTTATGATGTTGTGTTACGATGACGTGCTGTGATGTTATGATGTTGTGTTACGATGATGTGCGGTGATGTTATGATGTTGTGTTACGATGATGTGCTGTGATGTTATGATGTTGTGTTACGATGATGTGCTGTGATGTTATGATGTTGTGTTACGATGATGTGCTGTGATGTTATGATGTTGTTACGATGACATGCTGTGATGTTATGATGTTGCGTTGTTACGTTATGATGTTGTGTTACGATGATGTGCTGTGATGTTATGATGTTGTGTTACGATGACGTGCTGTGATGTTATGATGTTGTGTTACGAAGATGTGCGGTGATGTTATGATGTTGTGTTACGATGATGTGCTGTGATGTTATGATGTTGTGTTACGAAGATGTGCGGTGATGTTATGATGTTGTGTTACGATGACGTGCTGTGATGTTATGATGTTGTGTTACGATGATGTGCGGTGATGTTATGATGTTGTGTTACGATGATGTGCTGTGATGTTATGATGTTGTGTTACGATGATGTGCTGTGATGTTATGATGTTGTTACGATGACATGCTGTGATGTTATGATGTTGCGTTGTTACGTTATGATGTTGTGTTACGATGATGTGCTGTGATGTTATGATGTTGTGTTACGATGACGTGCTGTGATGTTATGATGTTGTGTTACGAAGATGTGCGGTGATGTTATGATGTTGTGTTACGATGACGTGCTGTGATGTTATGATGTTGTGTTACGAAGATGTGCGGTGATGTTATGATGTTGTGTTACGATGATGTGCTGTGATGTTATGATGTTGTGTTACGATGACGTGCTGTGATGTTATGTTACGATGATGTGCGGTGATGTTATGATGTTGTGTTACGATGACGTGCTGTGATGTTATGATGTTGTGTTACGATGATGTGCTGTGATGTTATGATATTGTGTTACGATGATATGCGGTGATGTTATGATGTTGTGTTACGATGACGTGCTGTGATGTTATGTTACGATGATGTGCGGTGATGTTATGATGTTGTGTTACGATGATGTGCTGTGATGTTATGATGTTGTGTTACGATGATGTGCTGTGATGTTATGATGTTGTGTTACGATGATGTGCGGTGATGTTATGATGTTGTGTTACGATGACGTGCTATGATGTTATGATGTTGTGTTACGATGATGTGCTGTGATGTTATGATGTTGTGTTACGATGACGTGCTGTGATGTTATGATGTTGTGTTACGATGATGTGCTGTGATGTTATGATGTTGTGTTACGATGATGTGCTGTGATGTTATGATGTTGTGTTACGATGATGTGCGGTGATGTTATGATGTTGTGTTACGATGACGTGCTGTGATGTTATGATGTTGTGTTACGATGATGTGCTGTGATGTTATGATGTTGTGTTACGATGATGTGCGGTGATGTTATGATGTTGTGTTACGATGACGTGCTGTGATGTTATGATGTTGTGTTACGATGATATGCGGTGATGTTATGATGTTGTGTTACGATGATGTGCTGTGATGTAATGATGTTGTGTTACGATGATGTGCTGTGATGTTATGATGTTGTGTTACGATGATGTGCGGTGATGTTATGATGTTGTGTTACGATGACGTGCTGTGATGTTATGATGTTGTGTTACGATGATATGCGGTGATGTTATGATGTTGTGTTACGATGATGTGCTGTGATGTAATGATGTTGTGTTACGATGATGTGCTGTGATGTTATGATGTTGTGTTGCAATGCTATATGATGGGTTGTTACGTTATGATACGATGATGTCCTCTTATGATGTGCTCTTATGATGTGCTGTTATGATGTAGTTCTTCTATGATGTTGTTATGTTATGCTATGTTATACATTATATTACAATTTCTTTCACTTTTTATTTTATTCGAATAATTTAAATATCATCATGACGCATCTTTTGACTCATCTTCATTATTTTCAACTAAGACTAAAAAAAAAACACCTTTGCACCAAACATTAACAACGCTCAACTCAAAAGCTCATCTGAGGTGAACACAATAAAGCGTGAGTTTGAGTGTTTTCCTCTCGCGCCCCCGACGCAGTCAATAACCGTTTGACACCAGCGCTGATATTAAACCGTGGTCTTGCAACCTTGCAGAACCCCACCTGTCATCTTAAAAACCCAATCTGAGGCTGATGAAAGACGGTTCCTCCAGCTCAGCTAAAAGTCCTGCGTTTACTCACTGAAGACGTGTGATTGAAGACTCAATCTCACAACACGAGGGCCACAATCTTCCAGCGGATGAAAGCGGACGCTGTGTGAGGTCGAGACTCAGACCTGTCACTAACTCATCGTCTTGTGAGGTTAATTACTGTGATTTGTTGATTGTATGACACTGTCAGTGGCTAAACATAAAGCAGGAGCAGCCGCACTAACAGCTTTAGACAGAATATACTTCATATAAAAATGCCACCAAATAAACACAAAGACTAAATCGGACTAATACTTATTTGATACACGCACTTATTCAACGCACAGAAATATTCATATGCAAACAGACAATCACCGCTGGATAATTAGTTCAGGTATAACTATTTGGGGACTTTAGAGCTGTGCGATACTGCTAAAGCTAATAATCAGGATTATTTTGCTATATCATTAGAATTATTGAACATGTTAAGAAAACCTTCAAGGTTTATTTTACCTTATCTTTACCTATTATGAAAAAGGTTAGTTCACAGGGCATTAACTAATGTAGTTAACAAATGTAACTTATTGTAAATAAGGTTTCATGTTTGGATATTGTAGATATCGCATTATACTTACATAATCGAGAGAAGTAGTAACTGTGATCACAATTAAAAGTCAAACTAATAATAATTCTGAGGTCATTGAACCGAAGTCACGCATCATTTCCCCGACACTCATAAAGGAGATATATAGAATTAAACAAGGCATGTGAACGCGTACACACTTAACATTACCCCTAATAAATCATCATAATTCTAGACTCAGTCCAAATATTTGAACCCAGCCTGTGTGTCACAGCTGTGGAATGAGAGAGTGTAGTGTGAGAGTGTAGTGTGTGAGAGAGAGAGAGAAGAGAGAGAGAGAGAGAGAGAGAGAGAGAGAGAGAGAGAGAGAGAGAGAGAGAGAGAGAGAGAGAGAGAGAGAGAGAGAGAGAGAGAGAGAGAGAGAGAGAGTGTGTGTGTGTGTGTGTGTTCATGTTTTTCTATCCCGGTGGGGACTTCAACCTGAATGCACACAGACTCACGGGGACTTGTGTCACAGTGGGGACCTAAATAGAGGTCCCCATGGGTAAACAAGCTTATAAATCATACAGAATTATTTTTTTTGGAAATGTAAAAATGCAGACAGCTGTGTGTGATGGGTAGGTTTAGGGGTAGGGTTAGTGTAAGGGGAGAGAATATACAGTGTGTACAGTATAAAAACCATTAAGTCTATGGAGAGTCCCCAAAAAGATAGTAAACCAGGCGTGTATGTGTGAGTGTGAATGAGTGAGTGTGAGTGAGTGAGAGAGTGTGTGAGTGATTGTAACAGCAGGAGATGGTGTGACTGAACAGTCTTCTTACTTCTAGAGTGCTGAGCACGATCTTCTCCACAGAAGAGAAATACGCCTCCCACAAGAACTGCGTTTGCTGTCGCAGAGCCAGGATCTTATCCTGATGAATGGAGCGAACCGTGGACGGGATCTGAGAGAGAGAGAGAGAGAGAGAGAGAGAGATGAACATCAGCATCTTATATTTCTTGCTTAAACAAATCAAATCAGTACAACGTGAATAATCTGCATCATCGTCCTAATGGAGAAACCAGACTAAGATGGAGAAACCAGACTAAGATGGAGAAACCAGACAAAGATGGAGAAACCAGACTAAGATGGAGAAACCAGACTAAGTCTGGAGAAACCAGACTAAGATGGAGAAAACCAGACTAAGATGGAGAAACCAGACTAAGACGGAGAAACCAGACAAAGATGGAGAAACCAGACTAAGATGGAGAAACCAGACAAAGATGGAGAAACCAGACTAAGATGGAGAAACCAGACAAAGATGGAGAAACCAGACTAAGATGGAGAAACCAGACTAAGATGGAGAAACCAGACTAAGATGGAGAAACCAGACTAAGATGCTTAAACCAGACTAAGATGGAGAAACCAGACAAAGATGCTTAAACCAGACTAAGATGCTTAAACCAGTTCAAGCTGTGTTTTCTTCAACAAAACATCTGTCAAACACTATCCAGTTGAACTGCTTCAAACCAATGTTTAAATATTGTTAAAATGGGTATTATTTTTATTTATGTAAAAGCATTACTATGATTAACATGAGTATTTTTTAATAATAATATAACTATTGTGGTTATTATTTTTGTTAATACTACAACAACAACTATTGACATTAAACTGAAAACGATCTATATTGTGGGTGAGAAACCAGTAAAAGCGTCCTCTTCCTTACGATTCCTGCGCTCGTTTCCAATCACATTTTCACAGTTTAGGGAACAATAGAGAAACTTTCTCTGAGAAAGACCTTAAGTGGCAAATATATTTATAATTGAGTCCTGATGGGAAGTTTAACTAATCTAAATTGCAGTGTTTGTATGAAATTATTATCAAAGCTTAACAAGTTTGAAAAATTCCCTTTGAGAGAACCAAATCAATATTTTTTTTACTGTCCTTTGAAAGGAACTACAAAGATTAACTATGATTCTTTTTCAAATATTTTGATAGCTATGATACAATTAGTCATAATTCCAGTTTTTTAGGTTTAAAGAAAACTTTATTCATTTATTCACCCTCATGTCATTCCAAACCTGCATGACTTTTTTTCTTCAGAGGTATATTTTGAGAAATGTCTGTTTTTAATTTAAGTCAATAGAATCCAAAACCAACCATCTTTTGAAAAAAATGTTCAGCAGAAGGAAGAATTATGAATTATGTGAGTGAGTGAGAGA
>JAPDVR010000010.1:2606943-2749443 GCA_026230005.1 Gila orcuttii | reverse complement strand
TTAATATTTCAATAAAAATAGTGGTTTTCTATGTGAATATATAGTAAAGTGTAATTTATTCCTGTGATCAAAAGCTAAATTTTGAGCATCATTACTCCAGTCTTCAGTGTCACATGATCCTTCAGAAATCACTATAATATGATGATTTGCTGCTTAAAAAACATTTATGATGATTAACAATGTTGAAAATATTCATATTTTCATGGAAACACTGATATATATATATATATATATATATATATATATATATATATATATATATATATATATACACTGTTTATACACGTTTAGGATTCTTTCATGAACAGAAAGTTCAAAAGAACAGCATTTATTTGAAATATTAATACAGTTTAATGTACTATGTGTATTTCTGTGTATGATAAATGCATAATAATTTTTTTTTTAATTGGCATCATTCAGTGCCACAGCACACATTAAAAGCACCATCAGTTACATCCCATAATTGTGCAACGGTTTCACCACAGTACTTATTTTTACACCATGTTATTTTAAAGCAACTCTTTTCACTAATTCCCGGTCAAACACTGAGCATCTTTTGACCTTGGGAAGCTCGGAGCACTTAAAACAGCACAGCGAGACGAGAGAGCGTAATAGCTTGTTTATCCGCGAGAGGATTGTTTGAGTGTGTAACGGCGCTCAGAAACACACACTAATGTTTGTGTGAAGTGAAGCAGTGGCAATCAGCATCTACGTGAGAGAAAATGCAGTCGAGAAACGAACAGTGTTAAAGTATTACGAGAAAACTGAATCAATATCGGGGTTTAAAAATGAGGATCACCCTCTGTGTTCCTGTTTATTTCACTGGTAGTATAATTGTACCCAACCTGAGCCCTGAGCTCCGTCTCCATAGCAACTCCAGCTAAATGCTTCCATTCGGAGTGTGTTAATTATATGCGTTCTGCACACGGCTGATGGGGGGGGTCTTTCACAATGAGGTAATGTTTTAAAAATCTCCAGTGTTTCATTTCTCTGGCTTTCCAGCACTTTGTAAAACTTTCTCTCTCAACCTGCCCTCTCTCTTGCACATCTGAATGAAAGCTTCCCTGGGAACGGAGCCAAAATGGCTGTCGTTTCTGACACCGAACAATCAGCCTCAGGCACAGCATTCCCTCTTCCCAGACATCAACCTCATGAGAAAAGTCCACAAATACTAACTAGTGTAGAGTGGATAAACACATGTGATATGAATGTTACAATAAAAAAAAATGGTCATTCATAAAATATTAGGCAGTCTCAGGAGTAAAATTAGTTAGTAGTGGATTCATTTAGAGATAGAATTTAGTCAGAGAAGATGGCATATTTATAGCTGTGATTTTGATCATGCAAATAAATTGTCAAATCTGGCTTTGCAAACAATTCACTGAAACAGACAGTTCGAAAGAATCCATTCACAAAAATGAATCAAACCTTGATCTAAGCTACCATTTAAGGATGCAATAGATTTATAATGTTACAAAAGATTTATATTTCAAATAACTTGTGTTCTTTGAACTTATTTATCGAGGAATTCTGGATAGAAAATGTATCAAGGTTTCCAACAAAATATGAGGCAGCACAACTGCACAAAATTAATTACTCGTCTATCAGCATTTTTGGTACTCTCAGCAAAATCGCAATCTCAAGCATGCAAGAGGTTCGATTTTTACAGAAAGACTAAAATTTCTGCTTGAATCTGATCTCTCAATATGCAAAAAACAAAACAATGATTCTTATTTAATTTCAGTTTAATGGGAAAACATCTACAGTTAATTACAGTAATTATAGCCATTGTTATAAAACTGACATTAAAGGTACAATGTGTAGTATTTAAGTATTTTATTATCTAAAATCAATATTTTTATTCATAAATATGTCCTCAATGGTGTACAAATACCTCTGCCAATGATCTGACATATCCTCGTAAACGAAGAATTTATTATCTTTATATACATGTAACGGGTAGGTCCACGGAGGCTTCAATGTCGTTCCGCCATCTTGAAAAACTATAATAGCAGAGAGGGTCAAAAAGTACTAGGCCAACGCGTTTCCACAACGCGTTTTCGTTCAGAGCCAGCGTCACGTGACTGAAAGCAGCAGAAACGGAGGAGCAGAGCAGTGAGAGGCGCGTCACTGCCCCGGCAAGTTTAAAAGGCTGCACTGCACGGTTATTTATAATGGAGGACCATACTTATATGGAGCCACAGGACCAGAGATTGCAAAAAACAAGGTTTAATGTCGGGACAGCTTTTTCCAGGTGGAAAGAGTTGATGCAGGAGAAAGCTTTCAAAAGAGATGCTGAACTTGCCTGCTTTCTTCTCAACCGGTAACGTTAAGTCAATGTTACGGTCTAAATTAGAAGCTTTTTTTGGTCGCTTCTCTGCCTTTGGAAACTTTCAATTCTATCAAACATCCGTTTGTTCGTTGTGTCAAGTTGCAGTTTAACAAACCTGAGGCGCTGAAGAGCACTATTCGTTTGAATGCAAAATATAATTTCACCACTAGATGGGAGAAATTCCTACACATTGTCCCTTTAAGTAACAGAAAGCCACCTGTGATTCTACAGACTCACATGCCAGGGTGCTCTGTGATGTCTATGTGCATGAGTATGTGCATGAGTATGTGCATGAGTATGTGCATGAGTATGTGCATGAGTTTATGCATGTATGTGCATGAGTATGTGCATGAGTATGTGCATGTGTATGTGCACGAGTATGTGTATGTGCGCGAGTATGTGCACGAGTATGTATATGTGCATGAGTATGTGATCGAGTATGTGAGATGGGTATGTGCATGAGTATGTGCACGAGTATGTATATGTGATCGAGTATGTGAGATGGGTATGTGCATGAGTATGTGCGGAGTATGTGCACGAGTATGTATATGTGCATGAGTATGTGATCGAGTATGTGAGATGGGTATGTGCACGAGTATGTGCATGAGTATGTGCACGAGTATGTATATGTGCATGAGTATGTGCACGAGTATGTGCATGTGCATGAGTATGTGATCGAGTATGTGAGATGGGTATGTGCACAAGTATGTGCATGAGTATGTATATGACCATGAGTATGTGCATGATTATGTATATGTGCATGAGTATGTGATCGAGTATGTGAGATGGGTATGTGCATGAGTATGTGCACGAGTATGTATATGACCATGAGTATGTGCATGAGTATGTATATGTGCATGAGTATGTGCATGATTATGTATATGTGCATGAGTATGTGATCGAGTATGTGAGATGGGTATGTGCATGAGTATGTATATGACCATGAGTATGTGCACGAGTATGTATATGTGCATGAGTATGTGATCGAGTATGTGAGATGGGTATGTGCACGAGTATGTGCATGAGTATGTGCACGAGTATGTATATGTGCATGAGTATGTGCACGAGTATGTGCATGTGCATGAGTATGTGATCGAGTATGTGAGATGGGTATGTGCACAAGTATGTGCATGAGTATGTATATGACCATGAGTATGTGCATGAGTATGTATATGTGCATGAGTATGTGATCGAGTATGTGAGATGGGTATGTGCACGAGTATGTGCACGAGTATGTATATGTGCATGAGTATGTGATCGAGTATGTGAGATGGGTATGTGCATGAGTATGTGCACGAGTATGTATATGACCATGAGTATGTGCATGAGTATGTATATGTGCATGAGTATGTATATGTGCATGAGTATGTGATCGAGTATGTGAGATGGGTATGTGCACGAGTATGTGCACGAGTATGTATATGTGCATGAGTATGTGATCGAGTATGTGAGATGGGTATGTGCACGAGTATGTATATGTGCATGAGTATGTGCATGAGTATGTATAAGTGCGCGAGTATGTATGTGCATGGGTATGTGCACGAGTATGTATATGTGCACGAGTATGTATATGTGCATGAGTATGTGCACGAGTATGTATAAGTGCGCGAGTATGTATATGTGCATGAGTATGTGCATATGCACGAGCATGTGTATATACATGAGTATGTATATGTGCGTGAGTATGTATATGTGCGCGAGTATGTGCACGAGCATGTGCACATGTATGTGAGCGGGTAAGTGCATGAGTATGTGCATAAGTATATGTATGTGTACATATGTGTCCGAGGACTTATGAAGTGTCCACACTGTCCTCTCTCCAGAACTCTCACTGTAACTAATTCATTAGAGCAATTAGTGGTCATTAGAGGGCTTATGCTAGTTTGAATTAGCATACACAACACAAGATAACCCAGAGGCATTGCAGCAAACACCCCCCTCATATAATCATATAAAAGCCATGTGCTCCGGTTACACCACAGGAATCAAATAATCAGGGTCCAATTATAAGCTCGAGTAGTTGAAAATGTTATTTACTCTGTGGGGAATAAATGCATCTTTATGAAGTGATGATGCAATATATAGCTCATTGTTAGTTAATCCATTAACTAATGTTAAAAACTGAGGCCTTATTCTAAAGTGTTACCTAAATGATACATATATTACAGTTTTATAATTTAATTTAAGAAAAAAAACTGCCATTCAGACAATTTTCGTTATTGCAGATGCTCAAGATCATCTTGTTCAAGTTTTTTTTGTTTTTTTTTTGGAGAAGTTTATCATGAAAATCTTTTCAATTAGTCTCTCTCTCTACTAAGCAAAACAAATTGAGCATTCTCATGAGCAAAAAAAAGGTTGGTTTGGACATGGAATGAGGGGAACACCACATTAAATATGAAGTTGTGTTATCTGGCTATTCTCATCACATTTTGTCCCGTTTGATCTGACAGGGACACTTCATATGGCTCAGTTAATCCCGTCGCGGCATGAGGACAGAAACGTTTCTCGATTGGCCTGTCAGCGTACAGGGACATACTTCGTGAAATACTGGCTGTCCTGTCACCACAACAGGAATATTTCAGTCCGGAGAGTGGACGTGCAGTTCAGACCCTGGCATGTTGATGAGCAGATGTGTCTCAAAGCACCAGTTTATATCCAGATGGTTGCAGGACTGCGATGACGTGACCGTGCACGAGTGAGTCGGGACATGTCAACACAAGCCTGTTCTGCGGTCTCCATCTAGTCCTGCGTGAGAAGCATGAAGACGCTTCTTTCAAAGATCACAGACTTCAAATATTCCAGCTAAGTGGGTTGAAGTTGGACAGCACTTCGTACTGGTCTGAATATGTGGAGTCCCAAAACATCTTCCTTTGAGGATTTGTTAAGAGTTTATATCGACCATCTTTAGGAATCAAAGAAGCCTTTTAAGCTGGAGTTAAAAAGCAGCATTTCTAACATTTATAGGTTCAGAAAACCTACAAAAACAACTCATATTTGCTATCTTTCAGCCAAATAAAATGCTAAACTACATTATTTTTATCCAAATACCAAGAGGAACAGCCTGGCAGATAAATAATAATAATAAAAAAAATCACATTATCTGAGGTTTTGAGCTGATTTAAAACAGTTTGGTCTTCTTGCTTAGGATTGATGGCTTTTTGGTCTTTATTATTGGATTGGTGTTCTTTTTCTCAGCAATAGGAGTTTATTTGACTAGTAGACCATCCACTGTAGCCTTTCACCCTAAAGGTGAACAAAAAGTCATAATTAGCTCATTTATTTGCAAACACATTTAAATTTATTCTATTTTAGGGCTAAGCCCGCAATATCTCCTCACCATATGTGACTCAAAGACAGGGAAGGAGAGAAAGAAAGGGAAAGAGGGAGGGAAGGCAATCAAAGCTGCAGATGGGGCTCAATCGCTTGTAGAGACTGTCCCTGAAGAGCCAAACCAGTGTTTATCCTTCTAACCGTACGCCACACCCTGCTGCCACTGCGGGACACTGGGACACTCTCAGAGTTACCCAACACCTTCTTAAAACAGTGAATCTCACATAAGCTTGTTCAGGTCATATTGCAACGCAAGATAAAATGGGGGAAAAATTAACTAGCATAAAAAATAAGCAGATTATTTTAGGACATTGTGACAAATGTGGACCATTATTTATTTTGGTAATCACAATATAACATTTTATAATTTTTTTTTGGTAATCTCAATTTCTTATAAATGTAAAATAATCATCATAATAATGTTTTTTTTACTGCATTACAAGTATAAAACGTTTTTTTTTAAATCATAAATTAACAGCAAAACAAATAAAATTATGAAACAATAAATGATCTGTGTATATGACATTTAAAAATGGTTGAAACAAAATAAATAGTGTATATGATCTTTAAAAATGGTTAAAACAAAATATATAAATATTTATATAGTCAAAAATAGATTATGTATTAATTTTGTATCAAATAGATTTTTTTTTCATTATGTTCATGATAATTGGGGGTATGTGCATGAATGAATAAATAAGTATATAAGTAAACAAGTAAACAAACAACTGAATGAGCAAATGAATGAGCGAACCAACCAACAATGAACTAACAAACCAATCAATCAGTCAAGCTTAATGGTCTTAAAAATATGCCGTTTTCTTTCAGCACATTAATATTAGTTTTGCAGCATTTTCAAAAGACATTCCTCCGCAGGACAGTGTTATAGGATACAGGCGTGTCTCAGAGGACAAAGGTGAGGAGCTGCAGGTCAGATTGTGTTTTTTAGACGCTGTGGACAGAAAGAACCGCTGTAACAAAGCAGTGGCTTCTCCGAGAGCAGCTTCAGCTGGAGTCGGGTTTCTCAGAGACCAGGAAGAGCACAAAAGAGGGACAGATGGATTAAAGAGACAAGGAAAGCTGGTGCTGCTCTCTTTCCACCTGGACAGTATCTGTGCACCTGTGTGTGTGTGTGCGCATGCGTGTGTGGGGACATGTGGCAAGGTTGAATTTTTCAGCAGAATACTGATATCTCCAAACTCAAGCTTAAAGTACTGTCATCATGTGCCATTAAACCTGCTTCAGTGAAGAATATTGTGCAGTTTAAGATCACAATTACACGAAACCCAGCAGTGCTCATTAGAGTCTGTTCAGAGTAAACCGCCGGAGAATGAGAAAAAATAAATAAATACATAAAACCGAGAAACTGACAAATGATACTTTTCCAGCTCCTGAAAAGACGTAATTAGAGGAGTAAATATAAGAGATAGCTGAAAGAAAGGCTGAAGACTCATTGGTGGCTGATCAACTGTGTGGGTATAATATTTCGCTTTGATATGGAAAGCAAAGCACACGCACAATAAATGGAAGGCAGAAGAGAAGTAATTACATCAATGCATTGAGATATTAGAGTATTAGAAATGAATAACTAGCAGATTCGAGATGGTGGAGAGTGTGTGTTAGAGCAACTTACAGGAGTCTTTCAATAGCATATCAAAACCGTGAACTAAAAAAAACGTTTCCGGGGAAGTGGAAGGGGAAGGAGAAAGAGGAGGAGAAGCGGAAGGAAAGAGATAGAAAGGGATGAAAAGGAAAGGAAAAGAAAGGAATCAGATGGAAATGGATAAAAAGGAATAGGATTTAATGGAAAGGGAATGATAGAAAGAGATAGAAAGGAAAGGAAAAGAAAGGAATGGGATGGAAAGGAAAAGAAAGGGATGGAAAAGAAAGGAATGGGATGGAAAGGAAAAGAAAGGAATGGGATGGAAAGGAAAAGAAAGGAATGGGATAAGGGAAGATAAGGGATGGGAAGGAAATGGGAAAAGAATAAGAAAAGAATATAAAGAACAAAAAAGAAAGAAAACAAAAAGAATAGCAGTAATGTTGTCGGGACTGACATAAAAGAGGAAATAAATAAACAGACAAACATGCCATCTTCAATAAACCATAGCTGGTGAAATCTCCAGAAATAACTGTAAACTTTGTACATCTTTCCAGCAAAGACTGTAATCAAAGCCTTTTCTTTGATGTCTTCCTTCTACACAGGCTGATGCAACCGTTTCTGTGCTTTTCCATCGTTCTTCATGAGTCTGTATCATTCTCTTGCAGAGGAACCATGACACGAGCCTAAAGAAAGGGTTCTCCACATCCAATACTGCAATACTAAAGCTAAGAGAAGCTCTCAGAGTTCATGTCAATTACACCACAAACACACCTGTGTATACCCGAGGTTTACGCACAAACACACCTGTGTATACCCGAGGTTTACGCACAAACACACCTGTGTATACCCGAGGTTTACGCACAAACACACGTGTATACCCGAGGTTTACGCAGACACACCTGTGTATACCCGAGGTTTAGGCAGAAACACACCTGTGTATACCCGAGGTTTACGCACAAACACACGTGTATACCCGAGGTTTACGCAGACACACCTGTGTATACCCGAGGTTTAGGCAGAAACACACCTGTGTATACCCGAGGTTTACGCAGAAACACACCTGTGTATACCCGAGGTTTAGGCAGAAACACACCTGTGTATACCCGAGGTTTACGCACAAACACACGTGTATACCCGAGGTTTACGCAATTACACCTGTGTATACCCGAGGTTTACGCAGACACACCTGTGTATACCCGAGGTTTACGCAGACACACACCTGTGTATACCCGAGGTTTACGCAGACACACCTGTGTATACCCGAGGTTTACGCAGACACACACCTGTGTATACCCAAGGTTTACGCAGACACACCTGTGAATACCCGAGGTTTAGGCAGAAACACACCTGTGTATACCCGAGGTTTACGCAGAAACACACCTGTGTGTACCCGAGGTTTACGCAGACACACACCTGTGTATACCCAAGGTTTACGCAGACACACCTGTGTATACCCGAGGTTTACGCAGACACACACCTGTGTATACCCGAGGTTTACGCAGAAACACACCTGTGAATACCCGAGGTTTACGCACAAACACACATGTATACCCGAGGTTTACACAATTACACCTGTGTATACCCGAGGTTTACGCAGACACACCTGTGTATAGCCGAGGTTTAGGCAGAAACACACCTGTGTGTACCCGAGGTTTACGCAGACACACACCTGTGTATACCCAAGGTTTACGCAGACACACCTGTGTATACCCGAGGTTTACGCAGACACACACCTGTGTATACCCGAGGTTTAGGCAGAAACACACCTGTGTATACCCGAGGTTTAGGCAGAAACACACCTGTGTGTACCCGAGGTTTACGCAGACACACACCTGTGTGTACCCGAGGTTTACGCAGACACACCTGTGTATACCCGAGGTTTACGCAGACACACACCTGTGTATACCCGAGGCTTACGCAGACACACACCTGTGTGTACCCGAGGTTTACGCAGACACACCTGTGTATACCCGAGGTTTACGCAGACACACACCTGTGTGTACCCGAGGTTTACGCAGACACACCTGTGTATACCCGAGGTTTACGCAGACACACACCTGTGTATACCCGAGGTTTACGCAGAAACACACCTGTGAATACCCGAGGTTTACGCAGAAACACACCTGTGTATACCCGAGGTTTACGCAGAAACACACCTGTGAATACCCGGTTTACGCAGAAACACACCTGTGTATACCCGAGGTTTACGCAGAAACACACCTGGGTATACCCGAGGTTCACGCAGAAACACACCTGTGTATAGCCGAGGTTCACGCACAAACACACCTGTGTATACCCGAGGTTTACGCACAAACACACGTGTATACCCGAGGTTTACGCAATTACACCTGTGTATACCCGAGGTTTACGCAGACACACACCTGTGTATACCCGAGGTTTACGCAGACACACCTGTGTATACCCGAGGTTTAGGCAGAAACACACCTGTGTATACCCGAGGTTTAGGCAGAAACACACCTGTGTATACCCGAGGTTTAGGCAGAAACACACCTGTGTGTACCCGAGGTTTACGCAGACACACACCTGTGTATACCCGAGGTTTACGCAGACACACCTGTGTATACCCGAGGTTTACGCAGACACACACCTGTGTATACCCGAGGTTTACGCAGACACACACCTGTGTATACCCGAGGTTTACGCAGAAACACACCTGTGAATACCCGAGGTTTAGGCAGAAACACACCTGTGTATACCCGAGGCTTAGGCAGAAACACACCTGTGTGTACCCGAGGTTTAGGCAGAAACACACCTGTGTATACCCGAGGTTTACGCAGACACACACCTGGGTATACCCGAGGTTTACGCAGAAACACACCTGTGTATAGCCGAGGTTTACGCACAAACACACCTGTGTATACCCGAGGTTTACGCACAAACACACGTGTATACCCGAGGTTTACGCAATTACACCTGTGTATACCCGAGGTTTACGCAGACACACACCTGTGTATACCCGAGGTTTAGGCAGAAACACACCTGTGTATACCCGAGGTTTAGGCAGAAACACACCTGTGTATACCCGAGGTTTAGGCAGAAACACACCTGTGTGTACCCGAGGTTTAGGCAGAAACACACCTGTGTATACCCGAGGTTTACGCAGAAACACACCTGTGTATACCCGAGGTTTACGCAGACACACCTGTGTATAGCCGAGGTTTAGGCAGAAACACACCTGTGTGTACCCGAGGTTTACGCAGACACACACCTGTGTATACCCAAGGTTTACGCAGACACACCTGTGTATACCCGAGGTTTACGCAGACACACACCTGTGTATACCCGAGGTTTAGGCAGAAACACACCTGTGTATACCCGAGGTTTAGGCAGAAACACACCTGTGTGTACCCGAGGTTTACGCAGACACACACCTGTGTGTACCCGAGGTTTACGCAGACACACCTGTGTATACCCGAGGTTTACGCAGACACACACCTGTGTATACCCGAGGCTTACGCAGACACACACCTGTGTGTACCCGAGGTTTACGCAGACACACCTGTGTATACCCGAGGTTTACGCAGACACACACCTGTGTGTACCCGAGGTTTACGCAGACACACCTGTGTATACCCGAGGTTTACGCAGACACACACCTGTGTATACCCGAGGTTTACGCAGAAACACACCTGTGAATACCCGAGGTTTACGCAGAAACACACCT
Source organism: Gila orcuttii (assembly GCA_026230005.1). Lineage (NCBI taxonomy): Eukaryota > Metazoa > Chordata > Actinopteri > Cypriniformes > Leuciscidae > Gila > Gila orcuttii. Next base: position 2,738,493 of record JAPDVR010000010.1, on the reverse strand, counting down.
GTGTATACCCGAGGTTTACGCAGAAACACACCTGTGAATACCCGGTTTACGCAGAAACACACCTGTGTATACCCGAGGTTTACGCAGAAACACACCTGGGTATACCCGAGGTTCACGCAGAAACACACCTGTGTATAGCCGAGGTTTACGCACAAACACACCTGTGTATACCCGAGGTTTACGCACAAACACACGTGTATACCCGAGGTTTACGCAATTACACCTGTGTATACCCGAGGTTTACGCAGACACACACCTGTGTATACCCGAGGTTTACGCAGACACACCTGTGTATACCCGAGGTTTAGGCAGAAACACACCTGTGTATACCCGAGGTTTAGGCAGAAACACACCTGTGTATACCCGAGGTTTAGGCAGAAACACACCTGTGTTTACCCGAGGTTTACGCAGACACACACCTGTGTATACCCGAGGTTTACGCAGACACACCTGTGTATACCCGAGGTTTACGCAGACACACACCTGTGTATACCCGAGGTTTACGCAGACACACACCTGTGTATACCCGAGGTTTACGCAGAAACACACCTGTGAATACCCGAGGTTTAGGCAGAAACACACCTGTGTATACCCGAGGCTTAGGCAGAAACACACCTGTGTGTACCCGAGGTTTAGGCAGAAACACACCTGTGTATACCCGAGGTTTACGCAGACACACACCTGGGTATACCCGAGGTTTACGCAGAAACACACCTGTGTATAGCCGAGGTTTACGCACAAACACACCTGTGTATACCCGAGGTTTACGCACAAACACACGTGTATACCCGAGGTTTACGCAATTACACCTGTGTATACCCGAGGTTTACGCAGACACACACCTGTGTATACCCGAGGTTTACGCAGACACACCTGTGTATACCCGAGGTTTAGGCAGAAACACACCTGTGTATACCCGAGGTTTAGGCAGAAACACACCTGTGTATACCCGAGGTTTAGGCAGAAACACACCTGTGTGTACCCGAGGTTTACGCAGACACACACCTGTGTATACCCGAGGTTTACGCAGACACACCTGTGTATACCCGAGGTTTACGCAGACACACACCTGTGTATACCCGAGGTTTACGCAGACACACACCTGTGTATACCCGAGGTTTACGCAGAAACACACCTGTGAATACCCGAGGTTTAGGCAGAAACACACCTGTGTATACCCGAGGCTTAGGCAGAAACACACCTGTGTGTACCCGAGGTTTAGGCAGAAACACACCTGTGTGTACCCGAGGTTTACGCAGACACACACCTGTGTGTACCCGAGGTTTACGCAGACACACCTGTGTATACCCGAGGTTTACGCAGACACACACCTGTGTATACCCGAGGTTTACGCAGAAACACACCTGTGAATACCCGAGGTTTACGCAGAAACACACCTGTGTATACCCGAGGTTTACGCAGACACACACCTGTGTATACCCGAGGTTTACGCAGAAACACACCTGTGTATACCCGAGGTTTACGCAGAAACACACCTGTGTATACCCGAGGTTTACGCAGAAACACACCTGTGTATACCCGAGGTTTACGCAGACACACACCTGTGTATACCCGAGGTTTACGCAGACACACACCTGTGTATACCCGAGGTTTACGCAGACACACACCTGTGTATACCCGAGGTTTACGCAGAAACACACCTGTGTATACCCGAGGTTTACGCAGAAACACATCTGGGTTTACGCAGAAACACACCTGTGTATACCCGAGGTTTACGCAGAAACACACCTGTGTATACCCGAGGTATACGCAAACAGGTATACGTGAGTTTGCATACTGTGCCTCGTGGTGACAGTAAGAGTCGTCCTCCAGTGATATCGTTCCTCTCAAGGTGTGTTTACCATCATCTGATCTAATGTGATGAAATACACACCTTTCTGAGCTTGATTTGATATTAAACGCTGCCAACATCAAGAGAAAATTTCTCATCCAATCATAATGCTTTGACTTATTTTTAACAAGTGTTACATAATGTGAAGTGGTTTCTGTACAGATGCAAGACTTATTTGTTAAATACTGAAAAGGAAAAGGGACGACACTATTTTTAAGATTATTCTAAGTCACAAAAAAACTCCAGTTATGTAATATAATCTAAATAAATAGAACAATAATAAAAAATATATTTACTTATTAACTGTAATTATATTATAGTTATTACAACAACTTAATCTAATCTTTATTATAAAATAATTGAATTATTATAATATTTTTATTTTATTTTATATATATATATATATATATATATATATAATAAGTTATTATTAACAACAAAAATATTATTTTAATTTATTTATGTATATATATATATATATATATATATATATTATTTTCGAATTTTCTAAAAATAGTGACTTCCATTTCAGTTTAAGCCACAAAAAAAATGGTTCACTGTTATGTAATATAATAAATAAATAGAAAATAATATTTTTATTTAACTATAATTATATTATTATAGTTAAGTTATTATTATTATTATTATTGCTACAACTTAATATATAAAATATTATAAAAAAATGAGTTATTATATAATATATATAATAAAAAAGAACCTATTATAATTTAGTTTATTATAAATAATGAATTACTCCATTTTAGAGTTATTATTAACAACAACAACACTATTAATATAATTATTATAAAAAAAAATATTATTGAGCTATTATTATACATTAAGTATTTTCTATATATTTTTATTTTTAAGTTATTATTAACAACAACTTTAATACTACTAATAATATTATTATTGTTTATTATAAATAAAAATAATTATTGACACACACAAAGATAAATTGGCACTATGTTCAGGTACGGCAAGCCCAGAATAAGTAGAGGACAGGATATGAATCTTCTCGTCTGCATTAGTTATTAGCAACAGTAAAAGAAAATCAACATGAACTACACCTATCAATTAAACGGGAGCAGACACACACAGAGTGTTAAGGCCCATTCACAGAGAGTGTGAAATACCCGCAACAAGACGTTACAACGCAACAATGCGTCACTAAACAGCCCATAAAAACCAACTGCAAAATCTCACCCTGAAGTGAAGCAACATTTAATACTTGCATGTGATTTTTTGCTTTCATTCAAACCCATGAGAAGGTGTCAGTCAACACCTAGAGGCCTCGTTATAGCCAACATATTCACATGAACCGCAATGAAAACTTGATAAGACCATATGTCAGGAAATGTGACAAATTGTCTGAAGCAAATCAAAGCTCTGGTATTCTTTAAAAGCCAACAACACGTGCATTCATCGTCTCGCTCTGACAGGAAGACTCACGCTTCGCCCTCGAGCTCAACGAGTTCAAAGAAACCCAATAAAACACTGTAGACAAGACTACGAGCTCCCTCTCTCCGAGCGCGTGACCTTGGGTTAAACGCATTTAATTAGAGCAGGAGATTCCCTCAACTCTGCACAACACACACACACATCCTTCATATGGATCGCTTTGTTTCCAATGAGGAGAGTGGGATTTAGGAAACGGCAGGAATACAAACAGAAGACTTCAAATAGTGTTGTGGCTTTACACCACACCAAACACACATCTGGCTTCAAAGAGCTTCAAGAGCTGAAGCAGGTGATGATGATGATGATGATGATGATGATGAGATCCTTCTGAAAGATTTCTGAATCTGCTTGATAATAGGAAGCAAGTGCAAATCTAAAGCAAAGTGACTGTTCAATCCTCCTGCCCGAACCTGCTTTCACACATAAAAAGCTTTCCAAAAGCTGTTTTTTTTTTGGTTTTTGTTTCATTCTTTTTGTGTGTGTGTGCTTGAGGTCAAGAGAAGTGGGAGTTAATTTGGTTGCGAAGAAACAATGCGATGAAATGATCCGATTTAATGTTCCACCGAATCTGTGGAATGCTGGAAAGGTCAGAGGTTTATTACTTAGAAAGACGGATTATGAAACACTGCGTTTAAAAATGGGGGTGAAATACAGTCAGATATAATCTGAAGAACTTCGAGATGTCAACATTTAGTATTATAATCTATATATAATAAAAATAAATTATTAATATATAGTTTATTAATAAACTATATATTAATAAGTTACTATTAACAACGACTCAACTATTAATATAATTATTGTTTATTATAAAAATAATTAGAGTTATTATTATTATATTAATGTAATTATTATTTTCTATTATTTTCTAAAAATAGTGACTTTCATATTTAAGTCACACACACAAAAAAACACTTTTATGTAATATATTTTTTAATTATCAATATAGTTAACAACTTATAATTGTTTATTATAAAAAAAGTATTATATAATATTTATATATATATATTACAATACATATAATTGAAATAACATATAGTTTATTATAAATAATTAATTGCTTTATTATGTTCTATTTTTAAAGTTATTAACAACAACACTATTAATACAATTATTGTTATTATAAGTTATTATTATTATTATGTTAATATAATTATTATTTTCAATGCATTTTTATGTTGCTATTATTAACAACAATTTTACTACTAATAATAATATAATTGTTTACTATAAATAAAAATAATTTAGGGATCTTGACTCAATTTTAAAGACCCTATGAGTTCTATATAGAACATTTTCTTCTAAAAGTGTGTGGTCACATGACTAATCTAAAGACCTTTACTGCTTAAAGTGATAGAGAAGTCATCATTTACTCACAAACTCAAACTTCTTCCGTGGACTGACTTTTAGAGAATGTTTTTGTCAATGAGCTCCAAAGAACAAAAATCTTCGAAAGAAAGTCGGTCATACAGACCGCCACAAATCGCTAAACTAGCACTGAAAATGAAAGGATTTTGTCCGCTAAGTGTCCCTTAGGGCTGCTTTGCTGACATGCATGCTTAAGGTGCTTGACAAACAGCGGCTGACCTACAGTAGATGAATTATTCACCTCTTTATTCGGCTTGCATCATTTTTTTGAGTTTGTATGGCGTTCACCGTCTCGTGTGTCCGAGCTCATATCTAAAATGCTCATTCTTGAGGAAGCGCTCATGGGATTGTCCATCTACACACTAATCAAACACCCTGGTCCCTGGTGCGGTGACATGAAAGAGTGCGGTCGAGCTCACATCCGTCACCTACGGTGTCACGGTGGGGTCATTTAGCAAATGGGAGGACTCTGGGGAATCTTCCAGGAGCAAAACCAGGGTTATCCCACTGATCCACTTCAAAGAGATTTCCCAGCCCTTGCCGTATGGGATTTTACTGGCTCCTTATGGTGTAAAAAGCTATTTTAAAGTCCCCGTGGTGAAAATCAAGGTTGTTTTTATGTCTATGTGGTGTTTTTAATAAGCTTTAAGACAAACCATGTGTAAATTCATAAGTCGACAGCATTGCTGAGTATTTTCTCCTTAAAACTGCAGTGAACCAAAGACAGTCTCAAAAACACGGTTTGAAATCGCTGGTGTTTCTGACGTCACAAACGACCTTGTAACCAATCAGATCAACGTGTGATCGTCAACCAGTGGATCTCTGAGTGAGTGAGTGAGTGGAGGCGGGGCTCATTTGCATATTCATAGAACCACGCATACTAAATGAAGCAAGGGTATATTTTAAAGATATTTTCAGCCATAAAGTTTTTTTCCAAGGAAAAAACATTTAAATATGTAATTTTGGTGATCAAAGATGAGTTTTATGGGATAAAATTATTGACTACAGGGGGACTTTGAGGCTTATTATACACCCACTCCTACACCCTTAGAAGAAAAGGTTCAATACAGAACACTATGGTTCTTCTCTCAAGCCTTTATGCCAAAAAGGTTCTATATAAGGAGAAACGTCTTAAATTATTGCACAATACTTTCATGCTCAACGGTTATTTCATTTTTTTTCTCCGGATAAAGTATGTTTACAAGCCGTTAAACTCACAAAATTTAATTAAAATTAAAAAATGAGCAAATAATTAATTAATTAGAACTAAATCCATAAAGTCCATAGAAGAACGATTTCTGGTTCACCGAAGAACCTTTCAGTGAACAGTTCTTATTTTTATTAAGAGTGAAAAACGTTTTAAAGAACATTTTTAGTGTAAGGAACCACACAAGGTTCCAAGGATGTTAAAGTTTTTTCATGGAACCATATTTTTTAAAACGCATGCACAAGCAAATATGCATTGCAATACGATGCATTCTTCACAGGTTTGAAAACGACTCAAAAAGGTAAACATCTCAAACATATACTCTGTCATTTGGACAGTCAAGGTTAGTTTATTGTGTCTTCTCCAAAATGCTGCGGTTCACTAACAATGACTACAGTCTGACTTTCCAGACACACTTATTCAACATCCACATGAGTCATTCCTCTCTTTAGACGACACATTTTCATTCAAAACAAAGACTTTATGTGGCTGGCAGACATTAGATCCTAAGGCTTTCAAAAGAATGATGAAAAGGTTCTCAAAAAAGCGATTCATTTTACGCAATGACTGTGATCTGCCACATGTGTTTCAGTATTTGAGACACAAGGGACATTTTTTTTAATCTTACAAGTTCATTACGTGATCAAATAATAATATTTTCAGTCCTATATAGTGTCCAAGGTTTCTGCATCCACACAAGCTTTTTGGGCAAATGCTGATTTGTATCATACTTTTTTTTTATATAGCTTTTGTATTTTTTAATTAATAGATTTCCAAAAATTTTCAAAATGACTAAAATACAAAAAATAATATATAATGAAAAACATGTAATAAACAAATTTAGTTACAGTAGTGGCCAAAAGTGATGTCCAGACCAAAGAAAAATTGATATCTTAACACTTTATTAAATTATAAAATATTATTATTAATGTGTTAAGGATTTTGTAAGCATATTGCATAGTTGATTGTTTTATTTGTAATAACGCAGTGAAACATGCCAAATTGTGCGTCATAATTTTTGTCTAGGCTGTCATACAAAGAAATGATAAACACATGCAAAAACAAGATAACTGATTATGTTGTAGTCGATGTATGTTATTTCATGCGAGTTTGTTTTTTTCTGCACATTTTTTTGAATAAAATAAAACCTGTACATGTAATTTGCCTTTTTTGCCAAAATGTTGTCAGATAAATACCTTTAAAATATAAAAATATAAAATATTTAAAATATATTTTAAAAAATCCTAATATTTTGATGGTTTAATCAAACTTGTAGGGTAATTAAAAACAAATATCCCCTCCTGACCGCTACTGTATGTTGTTTGTGTGTATTGGGTAAAAGTCAGACAAAATAATAATAAAAAAAAATAAAAAAAATTACAGTACAATAACTAATGCAGAATGAGATTCAGACACACATCATTCATTTTAAACAGCAGCTTGCAATGAACATTAGAACTAATGTGCGAGAGGAAAAATTATAACAGGGAAAGTTAATATGCTAATTAGCAAGCTAAACTGTAAACAACCTTCAAGTCGCTGTGTTATAATAACGTGCCTCTGAGAATTTGAGTGAGAATTCAAAGTAGCGACGTCTCGACATTAGTCAGGAGCTCGGATATAAATCTCCAACATGCAGGTCATGATAATCTTTAACTTCTCAGAAATGCCACAGCATTTGTCTGGGGAGAACGATTCGTCCAATCTCAGCTGACAGACAATGGAAGTGTCCAGATTGTGACAGATAAACAAACAGACTCTCTAAATGTCACGCTGCCAGAGGAACGATGTTCGCAACAGCTTTATCCTGATCACTGGCCCGTAACGACGGAAGCGCTCGAGTTGATTGGAGAAGAAACGAAAAGCACTGCTGTGACTGGACGAAGACAGAATGTCATCGGATGTGCCGGAGCTGAACCGAGTCTCAGCCGAGTCTCAGAGGTCAGGAAATATTTAATCAACCTGACAGCTCTCGGTCTGAGTTGCTTTCTGTGAAAGAAGGCTTTGTGTAAAAGACAGGCCTTTGTTTAAATGGGACTAGTTTATCCTGCAGCTGAGACGGAGGATTTGATGGAGGCTGGTGGTCAAGACAAAACTTCATATTATTATTTACCTTAGGGTTAGATCACCCAAAAATGAAATTTCTGTAAATTATTACTCACTCTCAGACCTTCGTTCATCTTCAGAACACAATTTAAAGGGGACATAACATGAAAATCTGACTTTTTCCGTGTTTAAAGGGATAGTTCACCCAAAAATGAAAATTCTGTCAGTAATTACTCTCCCTCATGTTGTTCAAATCTCGTAAGACCTTCGTTCATCTTCGGAACACGAATTAAGGTATTTTTGATTAAATCTGACAGCTGGGTCACTCCTCCATAGGCTTCTAAGGGATTGAAACTTGTTCCCCCAAAAGTTATTAAAGACATCGTTAAAATAGTCCAAGTGACTACAGTGACTCAATCTTAAGTTTATCAAGCAACGAGAATACTTTTTGTGCGCAAAAAAAAACTAAACTAACGACTTTAATTCAACTATTCATTTCCTTCTCTGTGGGTCTCGAGTGAGTTCACTAGTGTAACAGCGCAGTGCTTCTGTGTTGTACGTCACACACATCACACACATGACCAGCGTCGGCCAATAGTGAGCCTACGTGTGACGTAAGTCTATGCAATCCCACTACGCTAACTGACTCGAGGCCCAGAGAGAAGGAAATGAATACGTAAGCGTAAGATTGAGCCACTGTAGTCACTTGGACTATTTTAACAATGTCTTTAATAACTTTTCGGGGAACAAGATTCAATCCCTTAGAAGCCTATGGAGGAGTGATCCAGCTCTCAGATTTAATCAAAAATATCTTAATTCGTGTCCCGAAGATGAACGAAGGTCTTACGGGGTTGAACAACATGAGGGAGAGTGATTACTGACAGAATTTACATTTTGGGTGAACTATCCCTTTAAGTGCTATAATCGGGTCCCCGGTGCTTCTACCAACCCAGAAAACGTGAAAAGTGAAACCCAGTAACTTAGTTTAGGTGAGCCTTTCTCTGCAAGCATGTCAAAAAATAAGACGATCAGATTTCGTTCCCCTTCTGATGTTCTGACAGTTAGAGAAGAGGAACAGAGAAACACTGTTCCTCAATATTAAAACCTCAGCGTTTGTATGTGCGCTGCACATTTTACAGAAAACAGCTTCCAGAAGAGAGTAAATGCAGGAGATACACACAAAAGCTTCTCCTGAAAGATGTAGCCTTTCCCATTTTGTCGGGACAATCTGTTGTTTATGAATCACAACTTGTAAGTACGTCTTATTATTTGTAGATGTGTCTTCTATTAACAGTTCCAGTTATAAGTTGTATGTAGTTGCTATGATAGCTATGATGTAAAGCTTTGCCTCCGCAAGCCTGCTAACTACAATTACAGTATTGATGTAGTGTTTACTGTAGCTTTTGTAAGACTCTTTTTTGTAAGTTTCTCATTTTTTTCACCGCCCCTAAGGAAAATTATCCATGATTTTGTGATCAATTACTGTAGGTATTACCGTAGTTTTCCGACAAATATGACAAGTACCCATTAAATGGTGGATAACATCGTATCTATAAGAAAATAAGAAACAACAACATAACACTCTGAAACGCTGTTCGTTAACATTGTCAGGGTCTGAATCGGGCTCGAAATGGTTTGAAATTGATGCCATGGTTAATATTTACATCTGACTCTCAGCTAAAGCGGAGCCAATCACAGCACACTGGGCCAGCTAACCAATCACAGCACATTTCATATTTCAAAAGGAGGGGCTTCATCAAAAACGACGTGTTTAACCAGACTGGAGAGAGAGGAGCTGTAATAATGTTAAATAATGTGTTTTTTGAACAATCAAGCATAAAAACATTCTGGTAAAGCCCAAAAATAAAATAAAAATAAAATCAAGACTTTGTAAAAGGGCATAATAGGACCCCTTTAAGACATTTTTGATGAAATCCGAGAGGTTTCTGAACCAGCCATAGGCAACAATGTCATTACTACTTTCTGAGCCTTGAAAGTTGCAAAGACATCCTTAAATAGTTCATGTGACTATAGTGATTCAACCTTAATGTTATGAAGCGAAGAGGATACTTTTTGTGCGAGAAAAACCCCCAAAACATATACATTATTCAACAATCTCTTCTCTTCTGTGACAGGTTCTACGTCACAGGCTGTCTTGTTTCGGACAGTGAGTTTCTGAGAGTGCATCACAATCGCTTGACTCTCAAGAATACAACAAGCACTGATGGAGCCAGCTAAGAAACCAACAGATCATCTTATCAGAGACAGGACTCCACCAACAGAGGGTTAATCTACTCACGAGGTACTTCTGCTAGTGCCTTCAACAAGGAATGCAGAGGAACCGAGGGAACTCCCAAATCCAGGAGGAAGAGACGGAGTAGGAAAAAAACACTACTTGCGTATGAATGTGCTGGACAGCTGGATTTATACACGGCACTGGGAGACAGCACTCCTCGGTCGATGATGACTTTGACACTTGTTCTACTTGCCCAAACTGCTGAAATCATGAGACGCCTGGATCAAGTTACTATACATATACAGACAAGCCGCAAAAGCATCTCAGAGAGAGAGAGAGAGAGAGAGAGAGAGAGAGAGAGAGAGAGAGAGAGAGAGAGAGAGAGAGAGAGAGAGAGAGAGAGAGAGAGAGAGAGAGAGAGAGAGAGAGAGAGAGAAATGAGTTTTGTTTTAAATTTAAAACAATAGAAATTAAGATTTTATACAAAATAAATTAACTAAAATATTGTTTTTAATTAATAAATAGCTCTTAATATGAATCCAATATATTTAGCATCTCTATTTATTATATTATTAGTGTTTTCACACATTATCTGTTAATATGAATTAGCAAAACTAATTTATAAATGTAAAATAGAAAACATTAGTGTTTACAATTAAATACTTAACATATACACAGAACATAAAAATATAAATACATTTATTTCAACTCAAAATGTATTTTATATATTAAATAAATTAAGCAAAACAAAATCTGATAATCAATATGATTACAGTATATTGTGCATCCCTGCAGACATAAAGACTGCACTATCTGCCCTCTCTTCATAAATCACTGCCACTCGAATTCCCGAACAGCCTTTCATGATCAGAAAACATGGTTGAAAACAGACAAAACTACAGCGCTAGTTTCCCTGATCACAGGAAGCGATGCTAACAACAGTCAGGCTTGAGCGATGACTTCTAGCGCTCGTGGTATTGGCCTGTCTCCAGCATCCCAGCCACTATAAATCTTCCCGGGAGAAGCCAGGGATCAGTCAGGTGGGGAGAGGGAGTGTGTGACAGCGTGGTGGCGTTCGTTCGGCATGTCTACACACACACACACACACACACCACTTCATATTATTACAGGCCTGGGAAAAAAATGCATTTTAAACGAATCAAACCATCGCTTAAACGTTTTTTAAAATGTGGCTCTAGTTTCCCCCACTGTCCAAAGACATGCAGGTTAGGTGGATTGGATATGCCAAATTGTCATAGAATGTGTGTGTGTGTGTGTGTGTGTGTAGAAACGCTGAAGACGCATCTTTTTCGGCAGCACTTGATCCAGTAATACTAACACTTTCTCTTCGATTCTATTTTTTATTATTCAAAAAAATAAAATAAAAAAAATTACATATACTGCGTTAGATTAAACTGAGAAGGGTCACAGCACTTGCATATTGTTGTCTGACTGTTAGTTTCACTGCTTCTAATGTTCACATTTGTAAGACGCTTTGGATAAAAGCGTCTGCTAAATGAATAAATGTAAATGTAAGTGTGTGTGTGTATCCCAGCACTCAGTTGTGACAGGAAGGGCATCCGACCTAAAACCTGTGCCTAATGTGTGTGAAGCGGACCCTGCAAATGAGTCCAAATAACGCAGAGAGAGAGAGAGAGAGAGAGAGAGAGAGAGAGAGAGAGAGAGAGAGAGAGAGAGAGAGAGAGAGAGAGAGAGAGGGAGATTGGATTTTCCAATCACAATAAATGAACTTACAGACAGACTTCATGCCTTAAAACCCAACAAGGCATGTGGCATTGATGGAATATTAAATTAAATGATCAAATACACCAACGAAAAATTAAAAACTGCAATAATCAAATTATTCAACCTTGTTTTGAGAGTAGGATATTTCCCCGACACCTGGAACCAAGGCCTAATCACACCAATATTTAAACAAGGAGACAAATATGAGCCAAACAATTACAGAGGCATATATGTCAATAGCAACCTGGGGAAAATATTCTGTTCGATTATTAATATAAGATTGCAAAACTCTCAAAACCCACAAAATTCTGGACAAAAGTCAAATTGGATTTCTGCCCAAACACAGAACATCTGACCACATATACACCCTTCACACGATCATTGATAAACATGTATATCAAAATAAATACAAAGTCTTCGCTTGCTTTATTGACTTTGAGAAGGCTTTTGACTCGATCTGGCACGAAGGACTCTTCCTAAAACTATTGGAAAATTGGATTGGAGGGAAAACATTTGATTTGATCAGCACCATGTATAAAAATAATACATGTGCTATAAAAATAGGGAATAAACGAACAGAATTTTTCTCCCAACAAAGAGGAGTCAGACCATTGAGCCCCACTCTATTTAACATATATATAAATGAACTAGCCAAAGCATTAAATAATTCCCCTGCCTCCGGCCCGACCCTGACTGAATCAGAAGTTAAATGTCTCCTCTTTGCAGATGATTTAGTCATTCTGTCACAAACTAAAGAAGGACTACAACAGCTCCTCGACATCGTAGAGACATTCAGTCAAACGTGGGCTCTCAAAATTAACCTCGCAAAAACCAAAATAATGATTTTTCAAAATAGATCCAGGTGTAGGGAAAATAAATACATCTTCAGAGCAGGAAACCAAGTCCTCCAACACACCCACGAATACACGTATCTCGCTCTAAAACTGAGTTCAACAGGGAACTTTAATCTGGCTGTGAATGAACTGAAAGCAAAAGCGATGAGAGTCTTCCACATGATTAAAAATACTATTCGACATGAAATTCCAATTCAAACCTGGCTAAAAATCCTAAAAGCAATAATTGAACCAATTGCTCTGTACGGCAGTGAGGTATGGGGACCTCTAAAAACCCAAGAGTTTTCAAAAGAAAAAGAGGAAATTGAAACTCTGCATACCCAAATTTGTAAAAGCATCCTAAAAGTAAACAGAGCGACACCAAACAACTCGTGCAGAGCTGAATTAGGACAATATCCCTTACTGATCACTATCCAAAAAAGAGCTATAAAGTTCTACCAGCACCTGAAGTGCAGTGATCCGAGCTCATATCAGCTGAAGCCCTGCGGTGTCAGGAGCAGAACCGGCACCGGAGCGCAGTGACCCGAGCTCATATCAGGCTGAAGCTCTGCGGTGTCAGCAGCAGAACCGGCACCGGAGCGCACTCTCACAGCTGATGCTGAAACTACAGCCAGACCAGCACAGCACTATCTGCCTCAACCAAATTATACAATTACATCACCTATTGGAAAGATGCTAGTAAATTACAAAAGAAGATGGAACTCTATTTACTCCTGAAAAGAGATTATAAACCAGCAGAATACCTGAGCTGTGTGAAAGAGCATAAAGTGAGAAAGACCCTAACCAGATACAGGCTGAGTGACCACAGTCTGGCTGTAGAGAGGTGTGTGTGTGTGTGTGTGTGTGTGTGTGTGTGTGTGTGACCACAGTCTGGCTGTAGAGAGAGGACGGCACAGGCAGATATGGCAGCCGAGAGAGCAGAGACTGTGTTCTCTGTGCTCTCAGAGAGAGGTGTGTGTGTGTGTGTGTGTGTGTGTGTGTGTGTGTGTGTGTGTGTGTGTGTGTGTGTGAGTGTGTGTGTGTGAGTGTGTGGCAGTGAGAGAGCAGAGACTGTGTTCTCTGTGCTCTCAGAGAGAGGTGTGTGTGTGTGTGTGTGTGTGTGTGTGTGTGTGTGTGTGTGTGTGTGAGTGTGAGTGTGTGTGTGTGAGTGTGTGGCAGTGAGAGAGCAGAGACTGTGTTCTCTGTGCTCTCAGAGAGAGGTGTGTGTGTGTGTGTGTGTGTGTGTGTGTGTGTGTGTGTGTGTGTGTGTGTGTGTGTGTGTGTGTGTGTGTGTGAGAGTGACCACAGTCTGGCTGTAGAGAGAGGACGGCACAGGCAGATATGGCAGCCGAGAGAGCAGAGACTGTGTTCTCTGTGTGTGTGTGTGTGTGTGTGTGTGTGTGTGTGTGTGTGTGTGTGTGTGTGTGTGTGTGTGTGTGTGTGTTCTCTGTGCTCTCAGAGAGAGGTGGAGACAGAAGAACACTTCCTGATACACTGTGATCACTATCACAGCATTAGATCGGACTATTTCACTAGATTCCAACAGTTAGAACCAAATTTTATGGCATTACCAAAGAGAGAGAGAGAGAGAGATACACAAAATCAATTCTCAAAGGCCACGACTCGATTTTTCTCCATATTTATTTATCTATCACCCAAAAGCCAGTATTAGTTTTCCTCCACTGTTCATAGGCTTATGCATGTTACAGCTAATGCGGTGAGATTTTATGCTTGATTTATCTTAAAAATAAAATAACCTGATCCTGTTTGATCAAGGCATGCGACTCTTCTGACATGTCCAATTTTCAGCATAAATTTTTCATCTTGCATCAAAATCCTGTCTATTCATTGTATGCATTTGAAATCTAGATTTGGGTTCTGTTTTAATGTACCTAAAATAAAAAGAGTTTAATATACAGGTTCGCAGCTCTTAATTTCTTTTTAATTAATTAACCACTTGTAAACTTATGTTCACTAGGGGTGCACCGAAATTTCGGCCGCCGAAAATGTTCGGCCGAAAATGGCATTATCGGTTTCGGGGTGAAATAAAAAAAAAACAGCCGAAAATGTAAACCGAAAATGAATGTCACTCACCCGCCCCTCCCATCCATGCGCAAGCGCTCAGGTTTCACTCACGGTCAAGCTGTTATCACGCGTCTGCCTATCAAAGATAGGGATGTCTCCCGCATATTGATATAGCGGCTCCCTGATGCCCGCAAATTAGTTCAAATCTCCCGGAAGAGCGTGCGAGCAAGAGCGAGCAAGAGCTCGTGCTCCAAACCGTGTAGCGCGCGCACGCCAGACAGGGAGAGAGCGGCCTTGCGTGTGTGTGCTAGTGTGCCACATGAAGCGCATGTAAGACCCCCAGTCCAATTTTCTATGTATAGCAGTTACATTAAAATTTGCGTAGGACTGCACAACTGTGTTTCCTAAGGCTACATAGGCTTATATGTTGTTTACAGTTTGAGTTTGGATTAAGTTCTAGTGCTGTTTTTGCACTGCTGTTTTGCATTGTTTTGCACAGCAATTTAAAATGTAAGTAAAAAATTGTTTACAACAGAACAGAGGCCCACTGCCATTCTGTGATTTTGTGTAGTTATTCAGATAATTGTGGATCTTTTTGCACAACTGTTAAAAAACTATTTTATTTGATGGAACAAAACTTGAAGAATAATATTATTTGGTATTATTATTTATGTTTATTGTTAAAAATATTTTAGGTTTTGTACTGTATATATATATATATATATTAGTATAAGTTTTTAAAAGAAGCCATTTTCGGCTTCAGTTTCGGTTTTCGGCTAAGTGCATCCTAAATTTTCGGTTTCGGCCCAGAATTTTCATTTCGGTGCATCACTAATGTTCACTGTGCTTTTTTAAAAATAAATATAGGATTTGTATTAAATATATATTCATTGGGTCGAATCGAGAATCGAATCGGAATCGAAAATGGAATCGAATTGAGAGCTTGTGAATCAAAATCAAATTGAGAGCTTGTGAACAAAATGGAATCGAATTTAGAGCTTGTGAATCAAAATCAAGTTGAGAGCTTGTGAATCAAAATCGAATCGAATTGAGAGCTTGTGAACAAAATCGAATCGAATTTAGAGCTTGTGAATCAAAATCGAATTTAGAGCTTGTGAACAAAATCGAATCGAATTTAGAGCTTGTGAATCAAAATCAAGTTGAGAGCTTGTGAATCAAAATCAAATTGAGAGCTTGTGAATCAAAATCAAATTGAGAGCTTGTGAATCAAAATCAAATTGAGAGCTTGTGAATCAAAATCGAATCGAATTGAGAGCTTGTGAATCAAAATCAAATTGAGAGCTTGTGAACAAAATCGAATCGAATTTAGAGCTTGTGAATCAAAATCAAATTGAGAGCTTGTGAACAAAATGGAATCGAATTGAGAGCTTGTGAATCAAAATCAAGTTGAGAGCTTGTGAATCAAAATCGAATCGAATTGAGAGCTTGTGAACAAAATCGAATCGAATTTAGAGCTTGTGAATCAAAATCGAATTTAGAGCTTGTGAATCAAAATCGAATTGAGAGCTTGTGAACAAAATCGAATTGAGAGCTTGTGAACAAAATCGAATCGAATTTAGAGCTTGTGAATCAAAATCAAGTTGAGAGCTTGTGAATCAAAATCAAATTGAGAGCTTGTGAATCAAAATCAAATTGAGAGCTTGTGAATCAAAATCAAATTGAGAGCTTGTGAATCAAAATCAAGTTGAGAGCTTGTGAATCAAAATCAAATTGAGAGCTTGTGAACAAAATCGAATCGAATTTAGAGCTTGTGAATCAAAATCAAGTTGAGAGCTTGTGAATCAAAATCAAGTTGAGAGCTTGTGAATCAAAATCGAATCGAAAGCTTGTGAATCAAAATCAAATTGAGAGCTTGTGAACCAAAATCAAATTGAGAGCTTGTGAACAAAATCGAATCGAATTTAGAGCTTGTGAATCAAAATCAAGTTGAGAGCTTGTGAATCAAAATCGAATCGAATTGAGAGCTTGTGAACAAAATCGAATCGAATTTAGAGCTTGTGAATCAAAATCGAATTTAGAGCTTGTGAATCAAAATCGAATTGAGAGCTTGTGAATCAAAATCGAATTGAGAGCTTGTGAACAAAATCGAATCGAATTTAGAGCTTGTGAATCAAAATCAAGTTGAGAGCTTGTGAATCAAAATCAAATTGAGAGCTTGTGAATCAAAATCAAATTGAGAGCTTGTGAATCAAAATCGAATCGAATTTAGAGCTTGTGAATCAAAATCAAGTTGAGAGCTTGTGAATCAAAATCAAGTTGAGAGCTTGTGAATCAAAATCAAGTTGAGAGCTTGTGAATCAAAATCAAGTTGAGAGCTTGTGAATCAAAATCAAGTTGAGAGCTTGTGAATCAAAATCAAATTGAGAGCTTGTGAATCAAAATCGAATCGAATTGAGAGCTTGTGAATCAAAATCAAATTGAGAGCTTGTGAACCAAAATGGAATCGAATTGAGAGCTTGTGAATCAAAATCGAATCGAATTGAGAGCTTGTGAATCAAAATCGAATCGAATTGAGAGCTTGTGAATCAAAATCAAATTGAATTGGAACATCTGAATCAATACCCAGCACTACTCGAGAGTGATTTTTGCCCCGGCATGTCTACACACCCACCACTTCATATGATTACAGGGCTGAAAACCCCTCGTCTGCCTGCATTTTAAACCAATCAAACCATTAGCGATATCAACTCGGGAGGTTTTTCTGTATGCACATTTGCACTTTTGGCCACAGTTAGAGGAGGTAAAGCCAGGCCAGGACTCGATTTGAGGACCTGCCACAACAAATCACGGGCCAACGGGTCTGCGGGGAAGCTTTTTAAAGTCTTTTCTCTCTCAGCTATGCACTAGCGTACGAGTAATGAACACTTAAGTAGCCTCCTGAAACCGGACCCCGGGCAAGAACACGGATGCTCTTTCACCTTCTTAAAGCGCTGTATTTCCTTTCATCTCCTAAAACAATAAAGTTATGCTGACTCAGAGCGAAGACAAAGAGGCGCATGCATAAATCACTAGCATCCTACTCTGACTCTCCATATAATTAGCTTTACTAAGTACTTTGAATAAGACTCCTACTAAGACAGATTGCATATGAGGACATTTATGACAACATTAAGTGGTTTCAGACTAAAGGATGTGAGTGATCGTACAGAGTTCATGCTAGAATTCAACTTTGCTTGATTTAAAACCTCTGAATGTCTCGACTTAAAACATTTATATAATGCATTATAAAAGTATTAATTATGCCCTGTAATGCATTGCACCTTATAACGCATTGTATGGTCTCGTAAATAATTGAAGACTTCTAAGTCCGTCTGACATTTTTCTTTTAAATTAGCTTTTTTTTGTTGCTTTTATCAGTGACATTTTTGAAAATAAGGCATTTCAATAACTCCCTAATAACCTTTTCATTGCCATTAAAGTGAAATTACTGAACCCAAACATAGGAGCCTGATAAAAATGCTAATTTGAAAGAAAAATGTCATACAGATTTAGGCGTTTTTTGCATCTGAAGTCTTCAATTATAATCACAGTTATGATACTTATCCATTCACTGAACACATCTTTAGAAAGTATAATGCATTAGAAGCAACAACGATTCTGTAAACAATATAATGCATTTTAAATTTGGTTCCAATTATTTATAAAAAAGATATAATGCATATATAAAAGAGCCCAAATACACAAATACCCAAATAAAAAAAGTACTTTGCTAGTCAGAATGTCCGTCACTTTGGCAAAAACGGTTTACGGGTCGAGCTCTGATGGCAAACGGACTGTAGTATGGCAGTAGGATGAAATCCCTCAAGCTAGAGACCATTTGGACTATTGCATCATGCTTTTGAGCTGCAATGACAGTATTTGTCTCTACTGTAATTGTGCGAGCGAGGAGAGAGATACAGCATCTGAAGTCCCATGGGTGGAAGAGCGAGACACTTATTCCAGCCGGCCTCTAAACAGCCTGTCATTACATACAGCAACAGACATAACAGCAGAGAGGAATACACATCCGATGTCTTTTGCTTTCGCAGAGCTAGAGAGAGAGAATGGGTATGTGAGAGAGCAAAGAGTGAGCGAGGACCTCACAGAGACCAAATCTGGACATTTTTCCAACCATTCAGCTACTTTAATGGACACGCACTGAGAGAATGATAATTAACCATCTCACCCGACATACTCAGCACTGCACAGTTAACAGAAGATGATGAAATTCATTTCTGGCACGCTTACATGCGCCTAAAAGGAGAACTCCGGTCAATTTTAACATTGAGCTCATTTTTTTGTAAATTTGGAGTGCTGTCAGTACAGAGAACAACGACAAAAATCGGTGTTGCCTACACCGTGTTATCCTCTTTTTAAAATTTGCATCATTGACTTAAATGGGGCAAGTTTTAAACCTGCTTTTAGCCTCTTAACATCCTTGATGTGTCATTACAAGTGCACAGCCATGTGAGTGATTTTATTCAGAGTGAACACGGTGAATCTGACTGCAGTAGATGTGAAAGATATGAATAAAAGTGATGTTAATTCAGCCAGCTCACATACCTGTATTTACTTCCTGTTTTCGGTCGAAGTCCACAATAGTCGATTGTCGAGTGTGCGCGCGCGCGATCATTAGTAACTAAGCAATGGTAATTTACCAATGATCGCGCGCGCGCACTTGACTACTGTGGACTTCGACCGAAAACAGGAAGTAAATACAGGTATGTGAGCTCAATGTTAAAATTGACCAGAGTTCTCGTTTAAAGGGATATAGTTCACTCAAAACTGAAACTTCTGTCATTTACTCATCGCTGGAAATCTTTATGGAAGACAAAAGAAGAAATTAACAGCAGAAGTGGTTCTTTTCCCTATAATGAAAGGCAATGGTGACCACAGCTGTCATTGAATCAGGATTTATTTTAGACCGTTTCTAACATGAATCTATCAGAAGACTTGCGTCATATGAACTGCTTGTATCATATTTTTTAGGGATGAACAATAAATCGATCACTATATCGGTATCGGCCGATATATGTTCATTTTTAATCTTTATCGGCCCGATAAGAAAATTTGGCCGGTATATTAAAGTTAATAAATAATGGATTATGTCCTTCAGCTAAGACACTTCAGATTCGCACTGTTCGTCATGATGGTTTTGAATTGCTTGAAATATGATCGGAAAATACAGTTAGCGCAAAATGTGTCATATCGGCTACATAAAATTATAATGAGAACATCATAATTGTGTGCGTGGGACATGGTGAGACTTGTTTTTAATAATCAGACTCTAAATCTAAATCCAAATTTTTATACAATTTTTTTTTATCTGCCAATTTATAGTTTGTCGGCTTTCAAATATAAAGAATTATCGGTTATCGGTCAAATTTTTTATATTGGTGCATCCCTAATATTTTTGTTAAGCTTTTTGTCCTTTTTGTGAGATGGTCTCCATCCACTTTCATTGTATGGAAAAGTGAACATTAGCATAGTGATCTAGTAATGGAAAAAACAAAGCTTTTCGAAACTTTGAATCAATTACTTGATTCAAAATGATTCACTATTTTGAAGCGCTCGAAACAAGTCGCGCTGGTCAGAACAGTGTAAAACTCAAACATGCATAAAACCCCTTTTACAAATGCTTTATTGAAGGTGTAATCTATGAAATGCAATTAACAAATCATCTAATACCACTAAATATGATAACATGCATTATTTTATTCAACTGTAGGACTTTTGGTTGTTTTATGCTGATCTTGGTTAATCAGACCTACAACTCTTACTTTTTATTATAGAAATTTGCGATTAAATGTCTACAAATGTATATATAAAAAAAAAATGTAAAAATCATCTATAGACACTGGTTCATGGCACCATTGAAAATCAGAAAACAATTATGACGTAACAAAGCCTCATTTATTGAAATAACGTAATTTTGGCAGTTTGAATTACTGGTTTGAAACAAATGATTCACAAAAGGTTTTGAAGCTTCACGAAGCGGGTGTCGAAAGCGCCCATTACCAGAGTGAACATTACTCAAACTGCCTTCCTTTTGTGTTAAACTGAAGAAAGTAAGTCATAATGGTTTGGAACGACGTGACAGCGAGTAAAAGAACAAATCCTCATGTGTGGTTGAACTTTAACTTTAGAAAAAAACATTCAGTATGCCGTGAATTTTCACTCTACATCACAATACCCTGAATCTTTCTCAATCCACACAAGCTTTCTAAAGAGATCAGTTTAAACCTGCTGCAAAATGAGCGAAAACAATGAAAAGCTTTATAGCCTACATTATTTATTAGTCGAGCTTTAAACATCCTAGGAAACGGTTTATCGGCGAACAGGGAAACCATTATGGAGTCACACACACGTTTTGACACTTTTTTTTTTTCTCCCTGCTTGACCGAGAGAGAGGGATAAACGTGGTCTTTATGTGTGGGTTTGTGAATAAGAACGTCTCTTAAGATGCGTGACATTGTGTTGTGGCAGAAGTGGCCCGGTGGGGTTGTTTACATGTGTGTGGCGTTCGCATTGATAGTCGAGGCATGTTCAGAAGAGGCTTTCGGACTGTTCTCACGACCTCTCCTCCTCCTCAGACCATTTCATTCACTCAACTACCTCTAATCAACTGTGTATGTTTACATCACAGGAAACTGTGCATGAATGTTGCCAAAGCTGAATGCATAAAGGCAAATAAACAAGCAGGTGGATGGATGGATGATAAATTTGCTTACCTTTGTCAATGAACCGCAACGAGGAGAAGGGCATGCAGGGAAGAGAGAGATAAAAAGAGAGAGAACATTAGTGGCATGTCAAAAATGGAGGACCAGTTTCAGATTTTATGAACTACGTGACATAGAGAGCAGTTGAAAGTCAACATGAAAGACATTTGCAACCGATTTTACTTCTGTAAAGTGACTGAAACGCATCCCAATGGTAATTAATTTATCCTATTTTAACAATTTTGGAAATCAACTAGCATTGACTCTGCAAGATTTTAGAAATTCAACAGCAGCCTAAAACAAAACCAAAAGCTGTTTGTAGTGATACATCGACATTAAAACATTAAAAGATATTTTCATATCATATAGTTGATATTAAAATTGAATACTATTTTGCCTAAATAATTCAAAATAAAAAGTAAAAACAAAAAATCTAGTTTTAAATGCAACATGAATTTAGGCATCACAACATTATAATGTGCAGTATGAAAAACAGATATAGCCTACTTTACACATGTAACAGTGTTACTAAAATAGTGTTTTTTAAAGATTAACCGAGTGAAAAGCAGACAAAAGGCATACATGAAAATTTCAGGTGTAATTTGCACTATTCTATTCAGATAATGATCACAGAAGTACTGAGATAATAGTTTATAGTGTTTCTATAAACACTATTTTGATCGCTACCGTAGACAGAGTAAATTACCTTTTGAAAGTAACTTGACACTTCAAATAATGACTAATCAAATTAGTAGGTGGCGACAATTTACTGATAAAAAAAAGTATTTGTCATTGAATCATTCATTCAAAAGATTAAAAAATGCTGATTAATCCAGTAATGAAACAAGTCTATACAAAGTGAGTCGTTGAATCATTCATTTAACTGATTTGTTCAAAAATGCCGATTCATCCAGTAATGAAACAAGTGAAGTCTATATGAGTGAGTCATTGAATCATTCATAAAATAAAAAAAAAAATCGAATTAAATATGCTGCAGCAATTAACTTCGTCAGAACAGAGTAAATTACATGTTAATTTATTTAAATAGTCTATTCAGAATCATCACAGAATTGTAAAAAAAACATTTTAAACAAAAAAACGTGATTCTCAATGTTATCCAGAATAGTGCAGCTCTAAAACTACTATTTCAAAACTTTCCCATCAAATTAAATCTACAGCAGGACAGACAGACAGACGGACGTCCGGAATACAGGGAAATTCATTAGACGTGCACGACCTGCCGCACTGGTCTGGGGTTTAACTCTAGTAAATCCCCCAGTAAACCCCTCAAGAACCAGCCAAAGAAATCTGGTGACAAGAGTAAAATATAGAGCCGACAGCAATGAATGCATGGACAGAGAGACAGTCAGCGAGAGTGTGGGTGTACGCCAGATTGAGCTTATTTTTAAAGATGGCGAGGAACAAAGAAAGATGGAACAGAGGAGAACTAGGGTGAATGATGGACGGTGAGGATGAAAAAAAGAGACACTGAAACTGGACGAGCCAGTGAATGTAAGAGACACCATGATGAGTGAATGAGAGCGCGAGTTGCTCCTCATAGAAACGTAACATGGCACATACATCTCTCTCTACATTAGCAGTCTATCAGCGGCTGTAAAGACATTTGACTCGCGGTATAAAACGCCTGGTGCTCATTTACACTTGTTATGGCCTAGAACTACCCAGTTAGGTCGTTTACTATGGCAAGCCGTTTTAGCTTAAATTGTACCCAGATTTACTCGTCCTAATTGCATTTTTACTAGTAACAACTGAATTAGAGAGCTCTACAATTCAATTCTTACTAGTAGCAATTCCAATTAGAGCGCTCTCTAATGCAATTACTACTAGTAAAAATACAATTAGAGAGCTCTCTAATTCAGCTGTTACTAGTAAGAATGCAATTGCAGAGCTCTTTAATTCAATTACAGAGCTCTGCAATTCTACATATCTTTAATTCGTTTTCTTACTAGTAACAATTAAATTGTAGAGCTCTGTAATTAAAAATGAATGGAAGTCAATGGAGACATTACTAGTAAAAATTAATTTGTAGAGCTCTCTAATTGGAATTGTTACTAAGAATTGAATTAGAGATCGCTCTAATTGTAATTGCTACTAGTAAGAATTGAATTGGAGAGCTCTCTAATTGAATTCTTACTAGTAAAAATGCAATTACGACGAGAAGCGAAGAAAAGACTCACGCATGTCTTTTCATTCATGCCAATAACATTACATACAGTAATACAATATATTTTTTACCTATAACACTTAAAATAATATTAGACACTTTTAAGTGAATTTAGATATATAATAATGTACACTATGAAAAATGGACATTCATTTTGAGGTTTGCTACTTTTAAATGTAATTAAAATAGGGGATCTTTTTAACATGCACAATAACCATTATGGTACCGATACATTATGCATCCACTATCTAACTGATATGAGATGCGACATTAACATTTTAACAATACTGTAGGTCCAGCCAATCAGATTTGGACGGGCAATTTCAACCAATTGTGTGCAATATGCATCAGACTGTCAGTTTCATATGCGAGAGCCAGTCTGTAACATATTTATGCTTCTGGTCAGCACACTTTGAACCCAAATATCTGAGACCAAGGGATCAATTTAAGCCGGCGGTAATAAGACTGACAGCGCATTCCAAACTCGACTGCAAATAGCCTCGAGTAAACCCGAGTTTGAACCTGCAGTCTGCAAGACCTTTCACCGGTTTGGCCAAGCACAAATTTAGCCTGACACCTTTGATTTAAGAGCTCTCGACTAAATGAAACGGGTCCATAAAAGAGTGACACTTTAACATTGGCTGTGTTTGCAATGGAAGAATAGTTCAATGCTTACCATGCACTTCACATTCCTGACTTATTGTTTTTTTTTTTTTTATGCAAATTTGGCTAATGTAGATTACTTGGGAACTCAGTGTGTAAAGACTATTTGCATACTGCACAAAAAATATGAGAAATACGGTAGTGTGCAATTGAGAACCTAAACATAGGTTCACAAAGGCTCCATAGAGACGTTCGCTAAGCTTATAGTCTGGAACTAGATATGGACCGAAGCAGTTAAACTTTCTGCTGTCCTGCTCTTTGAAGGTTTACTTGCATCAGCTGGTTTTTCAATTAAACAAAATTGTCCCAAAAACAAAGAATTTGCGACTTGAGGGGATTCGTGTCTGATGTTTTGACTAGGTTGTCAGCCAATCCTCGGCCTGCTGACCATCAAAGCACAAAGCGGGATCTGTGTGAAGACTAAGAACTGGGGAAAAGCCTCCGCTGGGCAGAACAGCTTCATGGAGAGGGAATGGTTTCATGTGGAGATCTAACTATATATCTGCTTCTATCAGCTGGAGCTTAAAAACAGGCCTGCCGTCATGATGCAAGCAGTCCGTCAAATCTTTCAAACAATTAAAAACATAATACAAAATAAATATATTTGTAAAATAAATAAATAAATAAATATAAATTAATAAAAATGTTTATATATATATATATATATATATATATATATATATATATATATATATATATATATATATATATATATATATATATAAAACAACATTTAAAAAAATATTTATAGAAAAAAAAATTACATATACATAATATATATATATATTATATATATATTTTAGGGATGGAACGGTACATGTATTCGTATTGAACCGAATCGGTAAGGGCCTCACGGTTCGGTGCACGAATTTACATCTAGTGAGAGAGAGAGAGAGAGAGAGAGAGAGAGAGAGTCATTTTGTTAATACAGGACATCATTCAAACTGCAAAATGTTTACATATATTTGTGTACACTCGCAATAAAACACAACATTGTGCTTTTGTCACACTCTAAACTCTTGTCAAACGGTAACCTACAACTGTCACCCAACCAAAATCGCAGGCAAGCATGCGCGCGCACACACACAAACAGTTTTATTTTTAAGTTACACATTCTACATTGATTAAAAAAAGAAAATCAAATGTGTTCGTTCCCAGAAGAAATTCAAGACTACAATGGAGGCGAGTTCAGAAACACTGATATAGAGAAGAACTCACACAGCATGCTTCATGCTCACTAAACAAAGTTTTAAACATAAAAAAGCATTATATGTCCTCTTTAAAATCAAGCTTTAAGCCCAAAAGATTTAAAACTCCTCAAACAAGCAGGACTCTCCTCGGCCCGGAGGCATTTTGACATTACATGAATTCTTCAAGAGCTGAAACCCAACGCTAAACCACGTCCCCTGCAGTCATCTCGCCGAAGTAACCTTTCAAATCTCCAAACATTAACTTTTCCATCTTCAAGTCTAATTTTAATGCTCAGGAACAGCACGCAAACGCCAGCGAGCGAGTCATCTGTATATTCATCTGTATAACAGCGGATGCTGGGCTGTGTGGAGCCGAGAAGCCACAGTATCCGCTGGGGAAAACACTGTAGCCACAGAAGAAGAGGGGAACTCACTCACACGCGTTTCCTTCGTCTCGTACACACACACACACACACACAGTAATTGATGAGGCTGACAGCTGGCCAGTGTCATGCTCTGAGGAGCTGCTAAAAGCTCGGGTGGGGGATCCAGGAGCACTCAAACACTGAGCAATTGTGTTAAGTGTGTGCATGCATGTGTTAAGAGTGTCTGAGTGAGTGCATGCTAAGAGTGTGTGTGTGTGTTAAGAGGGTCTGTGTGTGCGCGCGTGTTAAGAGTGTGAGTGCCTGTGTGCGCGCGTGTTAAGAGTGTCTGTGTGTGTGTCTGTGTCTGTCTGTGTGTGCGCGCGTGTTAAGAGTGTGAGTGCCTGTGTGCGTGTCTGTGTGTCTGTGTGTGTCTGTGTGTGTGTGTGTGTGTGTGTGTGTGTGTGTCTGTGTGTGTGTTAAGAGTGTGTTTGTGTGCACGCATGTTAAGAGTGTGAGTGTCTGTGTGTGCGCGGGTGTTAAGAGTGTGTGTGTCTGTGTGTGTGTGTGTGTGTGTGTGTGTGTGTGTGTCTGTCTGTGTGTGTGTGTGTGTCTGTCTGTGTGTGTGTGTGTGTGTCTGTCTGTGTGTGTCTGTGTCTGTCTGTGTGTGTCTGTGTGTGTGTGTGTGTGTGTGTGTTAAGAGTGTGTTTGTGTGCGCGGGTGTTAAGAGTGTGTGTGTCTGTCTGTGTGTGTCTGTCTGTGTCTGTCTGTGTCTGTGTGTGTCTGTGTGTGTCTGTCTGTGTCTGTCTGTGTCTGTCTGTGTCTGTCTGTGTCTGTCTGTGTCTGTCTGTGTCTGTCTGTGTCTGTCTGTGTCTGTCTGTGTCTGTCTGTGTCTGTCTGTCTGTGTCTGTCTGTGTCTGTCTGTCTGTGTCTGTCTGTGTCTGTCTGTCTGTGTCTGTCTGTCTGTGTCTGTCTGTCTGTGTCTGTCTGTCTGTGTCTGTCTGTGTCTGTCTGTGTCTGTCTGTGTGTGTCTGTGTCTGTCTGTGTCTGTCTGTGTCTGTCTGTGTCTGTCTGTGTCTGTCTGTCTGTCTGTGTCTGTCTGTGTCTGTCTGTGTCTGTCTGTGTCTGTCTGTGTCTGTCTGTGTCTGTCTGTGTGTGTCTGTGTGTGTCTGTGTGTGTCTGTGTGTGTCTGTGTGTGTCTGTGTGTGTCTGTGTGTGTCTGTGTGTGTCTGTTAAGAGTGTGTATGTGTGATGGGTAGGTTTAGGGGTAGGGTTAGTGTAAGGGGACAGAATATACAGTATAAAAAAAGATTACGTCTATGGAGAGTCCGCACAAAGATAGCAATCCAGACGTACGTGTGTGTGTTAAGAGTGTGTTTGTGTGCACGCATGTTAAGAGTGTGAGTGTCTGTGTGTGCGCGGGTGTTAAGAGTGTGTGTGTCTGTCTGTCTGTGTGTGTCTGTCTGTGTCTGTGTGTGTCTGTGTGTGTCTGTCTGTGTCTGTGTGTGTCTGTCTGTGTCTGTCTGTGTCTGTCTGTGTCTGTCTGTGTCTGTCTGTGTCTGTCTGTGTCTGTCTGTGTCTGTCTGTGTCTGTCTGTGTCTGTCTGTCTGTGTCTGTCTGTGTGTGTCTGTGTGTGTCTGTGTGTGTCTGTGTGTGTCTGTGTGTGTCTGTGTGTGTCTGTGTGTGTCTGTGTGTGTCTGTGTGTGTCTGTTAAGAGTGTGTATGTGTGATGGGTAGGTTTAGGGGTAGGGTTAGTGTAAGGGGACAGAATATACAGTATAAAAAAAGATTACGTCTATGGAGAGTCCGCACAAAGATAGCAATCCAGACGTACGTGTGTGTGTGTGTGTGTGTGTGTGTGTGTGTGTGTGTGTGTGTGTGTGTGTGTGTGTGTGTGTGTGTGTGTGTGTGTGTGTGTGATGGACGAGTCTCTCAGGTGACAGTGTGATGGGACAGCTGTATGACTCTGGAAATCCCTGGAGGGTAAAAAGCCGTACAGAATGTTTTTTCCCTCGACCTTTTTCAAAACTACATAAACCACATAAAGAGTGACTACTAAACCCTTTAACATCCACTCAGACGTGCATGTGGTAGAGCATATCTAGTCAAGATATCCTGTTGAATGATAAAATTTTACATTTTACATGTTTTTTTTCTTTCTATTCATCAAAGAATCCTGAAAAATAACATGCATCACAGTTTCCACAGAAATATGAACTGTTTTCAACATTGATAATAATCATGTTTCTTGAGCATCAAATCATCATATTATAGTGATTTCTGAAGGATCATGTGACACTGAAGACTGGAGTAATGATGCTGAAAATTCAGCTTTGATTACAGGAATAAATTACACTATACTATATATTCAAATAGAAAACAGCGGATTTACATCGTAATATTACACTTTTTTTTTTTATGTATTTTTGATCAAATAAATTCAGCCTTGGTGAACAGAAAAGCTATTTTTAAAAGTTCAAAAATTATTATCGACCCTAAAGTTGAGTAGTATAGTGTAGGCTATTTAATAAAAACAGAAATTGGTATTGAAAATTATATAGCAAACCTATGTACAAAACATATATGTATAATTAAATTTAAATAATTAAGCCATTTAATTTTATACAGGTTTATGGTTTTACTGTAAACCATTAATTGTTATTCCAAAAGAAAAGGGGAAAAAATAAAGGATAAAAGGAAAAAACTAAAAGTAAAACTGCACCAGGGCAGTTTTCTGCCTTCTCTCTCTCTTTCTTTTAGTAAATTTTCTTTTTTGTTTCTTCATTTTTTCCCTTTAGTTTCATTCTCTCTCCCTCCAATTTGCTCAGGGTGAAAATGAAGACAGATGAAGAGAGTCATGCCAGGCAAAGCCAATAGTTACAGTGGAAATTGTGTTTGCTAAAATACAATTACGAACACCTTAAACACACATGCACAAATATTTTTCAAAGTCAGAAAAATTATTGTGTGCATGTGTCAGGTGTGGTCTGTTTCTTTACAGCGCTTCACTCGCTCATATTTCTATTTTAGGACGCTTCACCAGGAAACCACCGATGCATTGACTCACTTTCCCCCTAACAGTTCAGCATCGTCTAATACAAACTCATTTTCTGACACACACACGCGTGTGTGTCTCTGAGGATTATGGGCTGTGTGTGTGTGTGTGTGTGTGTGTGTGTAACATGCGGTCTGTAATTAATCACGGTAGATGTTTATGAGAGAGGAGTGGTACGTTTCTACAGCACTGCACTGACAAGCTTCATTACCACCAGCTAAAGCATCCCACGTTAATGACACACACACACACACACCTCCATAATGTGTGTTGCATCACCTATATGAACATGTGTTCACACATTAATGACACACACACACACACCTCCATAATGTGTGTTGCATCACCTATATGAACATGTGTTCACACATTGACACACACACCTCCATAATGTGTTGCATCACCTATATGAACATGTGTTCACACATTAATGACACACACACACACACACCTCCATAATGTGTGTTGCATCACCTATATGAACATGTGTTCACACATTGACACACACACCTCCATAATGTGTTGCATCACCTATATGAACATGTGTTCACACATTAATGACACACACACACACACACCTCCATAATGTGTGTTGCATCACCTATATGAACATGTGTTCACACATTAATGACACACACACACACACCTCCATAATGTGTGTTGCATCACCTATATGAACATGTGTTCACACATTAATGACACACACACACACACACCTCCATAATGTGTGTTGCATCACCTATATGAACATGTGTTCACACATTAATGACACACACACACACACACACACACACACACACACACCTCCATAATGTGTGTTGCATCACCTATATGAACATGTGTTCACACATTAATGACACACACCTCCATAATGTGTGTTGCATCACCTATATGAACATGTGTTCACACATTAATGACACACACACACACACACCTCCATAATGTGTGTTGCATCACCTATATGAACATGTGTTCACACATTAATGACACACACACCTCCATAATGTGTGTTGCATCACCTATATGAACATGTGTTCACACATTAATGACACACACACACACACACCTCCATAATGTGTGTTGCATCACCTATATGAACATGTGTTCACACATTAATGACACACACCTCCATAATGTGTGTTGCATCACCTATATGAACATGTGTTCACACATTAATGACACACACACACACACACCTCCATAATGTGTGTTGCATCACCTATATGAACATGTGTTCACACATTAATGACACACACACCTCCATAATGTGTGTTGCATCACCTATATGAACATGTGTTCACACATTAATGACACACACACACACACACCTCCATAATGTGTGTTGCATCACCTATATGAACATGTGTTCACACATTAATGACACACACACACACACACACCTCCATAATGTGTGTTGCATCACCTATATGAACATGTGTTCACACATTGACACACACCTCCATAATGTGTTGCATCACCTATATGAACGTGTTCACACATGACACACACACACACACACCTCCATAATGTGTGTTGCATCACCTATATGAACATGTGTTCACACATTAATGACACACACACACACCTCCAGAATGTGTGTTGCATCACCTATATGAACATGTGTTCACACATTAATGACACACACACACACACACACACACCTCCAGAATGTGTGTTGCATCACCTATATGAACATGTGTTCACACATTAATGACACACACACACACACACCTCCAGAATGTGTGTTGCATCACCTATATGAACATGTGTTCACACATTAATGACACGTTACGCACACATTCGAAATATTCAAACATGCATGGATACACAGTATATTTAAATTCACAACACATTTGTGATAATTTAGCTGGTTGCTAGTTCACACTGATAATTTTCCTTTTTAGTGACTTTACAGCAACTGGATCATTGAGAACTTGAGATCTAAATCAGTCCGATCTGTGAACAAACAATTCAGGCTGGACTGATTCACTAAAAAGATCCGACTCAAAAGAATCACTCGTTCATGAATGTTTCTTCTCTCATGAATACGCCAGGAAGATAGAGTGGACGTCAATATTTTCAATGAATAATGACTTTGCTTGTTCTCACACAATATTATAGGGGTTCTATATAGAACTCTACGGTTCTGTACTCAATTTTAAAGAACACTTTATGCCAAAAAGGTTCTATAATGAGAAATGTCTTAAATGATAGCACAATTTCATGTTTAATGGGTTATTAATTTTTTTTCCCCTTCTAAAAAAGTATGTTTACTTAATAAAATTTAAAAATGAATTAAAACAAAGTGAATTTATTAAAACAAAATCCATAAAATGATCCCATGATGGGAAAATGTTCTATATGAAGCGCCTGACAAACCCTTTAAACTTCTATCCGAAAGCTTTTCTTGTAAGAGTGTGTCCACACACTAGATGCGACGCGACTGCGAGATGCGTCAAAATCAATCAAAACCCACAGCCAATCAGAACAGCGTGTGGGCGGAGTCTCACGGCACCAGAGAATAATCTTGACGACACGCGCAAGAAAATGTAGAAGTAGCTACATAATCAAATTCACAAATATTACACCATTTAAACATTATTAAAAATACATAGGCTACCGAGTTACTAAAACAATCTTTGTTAAAGAATACACTTGTTTGTTCACAGTTTGAACGTTCTTGTTTCCATTAGTTTAATTTCCAGATCTGAGGTGAATTATCCATTGTTGCTTTTACAGCTACAAAGCTGAAATGATATTCAAAGTCACATTACATGCTTTTAACATTAAATAAAGCACATAAACAGTTCCTGAGATTATCATTGCCACACTTTGTGTTTGTTGTTCCAGCGCGACGTCGCAGAAAAATAGAAACCGTTTCTAAAATAGAATTGTCGTGTGTCGCCGTCGCGGCTGGTTATGACAAAACTCTGATTAACATGGAAAATATGCTTTTTATCGCGCGTCACGTGTAGTTAGGACACGTGTAAGTGCGTTTTATAATATCCACAGATCGTTTGAACGAGTTTCAAAATACAAAGCAAATCATTCAGCTTTGGAACATGCGAGTGAGTAAACAATGAAACAATTTCCATTTAAAGCTTAAAAGTTTCAGTTCCCATTCATTGTAACTGTACGGAAAAGAGCGACCAGCGCAATTCTTCGAAAATCTCAAGGGAATAAATAAAGTCATACAGGTTTGGACTAACATGAGGGTGAATAAATAACAGTATTTTTATATTTTGAAGGAACTAATCCTTTAAGCTCAGCCAACCGATAACCAACCATACACACACACACACACAACAAATTAATGAATTCTCCCTCAAACGCAGAAACCGTGTACAGCTCACTCTATCACACCAGCACAGAATCCAAGAAACGCTTGCTGTTTAACTTCAGGGAAATCAAACACTCCCACACACACACACACACCGACTGAAGTGCTGGAATCTGTGTACACACAGAAGTACTAGATATCCAAACCAAATAACCCTCCGGTCCAAATCTCTCCTCAGACACACACACACACACACACACACACACACGCGCGCTATCCTCTTAACTACACACTCATCATGATCCTAGATAACGGATCTGCCATGACCCTGAACTCGTGGGATCAGACGAATCTCTACACCTTGCGTGTACGATATGTTCGTATCGGAGAAACTGTGTGTCTGGGTTTGAGTGATGACTCCAGTGAGACTGTACAAATCTTTTCAACACACACACAGATGAGAATCTGCCTACGGTACAGACTCGAGATCAGTGGCATAACGTGCATCTGAACTCCCTGATCATTTATGTTTCTTGAGGATTATCGATGTTGCATATCGGTGTCAGTCAGTATTAATGGACAGTCAGCCAGGCATGATCTCAAAAACACAAGAGGTGAATAACTTAATAAATACAAAATAATGAAAGGACATTAGATGAGATTTGAGTTTTTTATAATGGAAAGACAGTCATCGGTTAAAGGGAAAGTTCACCCACAAGTCTTCATTTACTCACCCTTGTGTTGTTCAAAACCTGAATGAGTTTCTTTGTTCTGTCATCAAACATTTGCCGGTAGACAAAGACACTGGCTACCGTCAACATCTGGTTACCAGCATTCTTTAAAATATCTTATTTTGTGTTCAACAGAAAAAAACAAACCCATACAGACTTAGAAAAAACATGAGAGTGAGTAAATTATGACAATTTTCATTTTTGGGTGAATACCCCTTTAATTATACAGTTTAAGGTCATTATTCAAAAATATTTAAAGGGGTCATATAATGCCATTTTTGTACAAGTTAATATGAATCTTTAGGGTCAAAATAAAAACTTTGTAATATACTTTTATTAAAAATTCTCATTAGTATTTTAAGAAAACACTCATTTTACCTGCTCAAAAACAGCTCTGTTTTCAGCACGCCGTTTCAGTGCATATGCCTTTAAATGATAATGAGCTTTGCTCACTCCGCCCCCTCTGTTCTGTGCGTACAGTTTTTAATAACACAATAACCATAACGCGTTGTTCATTATAAACGTGGGATTATTAATTATATTGAGAACGTCGTAACATTACATAGAATACATGCCGTAATGCACCCTGAGTGTAAACATTAGCCACATTCATCGTGAAGCCTGCAAGCGGTTTGCAAAGATTCATATTTAAAGGTTAATGAAACGTTACACTCACTTCTTCTGGAGGTGCAGCAGGAACACGTATAGTTGGTATCGATTCCTTTTTCAGGAGCAGCTTCTTAGCAAAACCATACTGACCCTCCTCGTTTATAAAGCAGTCTGATGTGAAATGATTCGCGCAAACATGAACGCATTGACGTTGATCGTGGGGAATATTCCCATCGTAAACAAACTCAGCCACTGCGTCTTCAGCGGTTCGGATTTAGGAACATCAAAATGACTGTGGTGTTCGTTATTACATCCAAGAACAGAACACCACAATCGCAAGACGCCATTCTGCTCCAGTGTAAACAATGACAGACTATGAGGACAGCTCGCTCAGGGCGGGGCTGTGTTGAAACGCTGCTGTCAATCAACAATCGTGGGAGGGGCGTCCGTTTTATCTACGTCACAAAAACGAACGGCTCAATTTGAGGCAGGGGAAAACATAAGGAGATTAAAACAAAAACACTGGATGGATTTTTATCATTATATGATGGTTGTGTACAGGCACTGTCAACACACATTTCAGTACAATCAACTTGTAAAAGTGCATGTACCATTATATGACCCCTTTAAAATGCAGAAAGCCTTGATTGTCTTTAAGACAACATCCAATCAAAATTCACTATTAATAAATATTGAAGTTTTTAAACATAAAAATTCTTGCTGCTACTAATAAGCCAATAATTATTTTCATGTTATGGTCAATAATGTTTTTTTTTTTTTTTTAAATACCTGGCATTAAGATTATAAAATTGTCATAATAATAAAAAAATAAAAAATCAAATCAATTATTTTATATGCTTTATATAAATTAAGGCTTCACAACATCATGAAAAATTTATATATATTTATTATAAGATTTAAGATTTATTATTACATGCAAAAATAAGGGTGCAAAATTAATAAGCAAAGAATATTTGATAGATTATTATTAAATAAATGAATAATATTCATATACAGCTTATTCCATTACAACCAAATAAAAAAAGTATCTAAAGTCTCTGACCCAAAATAATTCCCAATTCATGTTCCGTAATAAACCAATACTATTTCATGCTGTTTTGGCTTCGTTTTTCATAGTAAACCAACATATTGATTCACTATCCAAACAAACCTTCAGGCACAGCCTGCCTAAAACACACAATCTCATTGGTTCCTCGTGTTCGCTGATCCAGGATCAGCCATGGTGTAAAAATACAGCAGCGCTGCGTCTCATTGATCTCTCTCGGACTCGAACTACAGAGGCATGTCTCCGAAACCTTTGACGGGCCGATATTTTCCCAGAATGACCTCTGACCCTCAAAGACCAGACCCGGCAAACGCCAGCTGCTCCTGTGTGATCAACACACAGCAGGACTAGAATAAACACACAAACGCTCTCGTCTTATGAGCTCAAGAACGCAGAGATGCTCATGCCTGTATATAAACATGGACTTGGTCTTTGTCAGCTCATCTGCTACTGGATCTATAAGCAGCATTCGTGCGTTTCCTCATTTACACACACAGGGTTCTCCATACAGGAATGTACAACAGCATTTATAAATAACTCTACTTTAATATTGCATAGTATATCAATTAGGGGTGGGGGAAAAAATCGATTCTTAGATGCATCGCGATGCGGACGTGGACGATTCTGAATCGATTCACAAATGTCAAAAATCGATTTTCAAAAACATTTTTTTTTTTTTTTTAGATATATATTTATAATAACGTAATATTAACGGAACGCAAAAGACGGAACTCTGAAGCGCGGAAGTGCAGTGCCCGGACCGTCTGTGGCGTGTGCACATAACAGAGACGCGAAGGCTGAGCGCGAAATCCAAACACCCTGCTCGTTAAAAGCTGACGTGTGGAAATATTTTGGCTTCTGTGAAGTTGAAGGGGGAAAGGAGGTGGACAAGAGCCATACTAGTTGTAAGCTTTGTAGAATAAAACTAAAATATTTCGGAAACAGGACAAATATGTGAAGCCATATGACACGTTTCCACCCAGAGGAGGAAAAACACTCGGCTTTGTGCTGCCTTGTCGAAAAATGCTAACGTTACCCAAGCGCGAATCGATCACAGAGAATGTTGATTCATTCTCTATTGTTTCCATAATGGTGTAAATCTCACAATATTATGACATCGTTATTTCATTTAAATTAGGGTAAGTGTATGAGGAGCATATTTTGATATTTTAAATGAACTAGCAATTATCACATTTGATATAACAAGTAAAAATGACATTATTATATGAAATACAATTATAATAAAATTTGAAGTTAAGTGTACAGTATACTGTACTGTTTTCATTTTTAAAACGGTGTGAAAAGTAAAAATTATCATCAAATATTCATCTTTGACCTGTCAAAGTTTCCTACAAGTCTCCACAGCAAGGATGCATAGATTTATGGGCGTGGTAAGCAGAAGGAAAATGAGTCTGCACATACGCATAACCAGTAAGTAGCACATCTCGATGGGTAGCATGAATCGTCAGAACGCTGGTCGTTGTTATATTATTAATTTACTACAAGTATGCTGCTAGTTCAGGCACACATTTATTTTCCTGTTGGTTCTTTGCAATGTTAATAAAATATATTGTACGTTAATTCTTTATGGGTCATTACTTTGTACTTTTAAAGCAAAGTATTTATATTCACACACACACACAAAAAGATTCAGATAATCGATAATCGCTTTAGCATCGAATCGCAGCCCTCTGAATCGTAATCGAATCGAATCGTGAGGTGCCTAGAGATTCCCACCCCTAATATCAATTGTGCAAATGATACTAATTGCACAATGCTTTCAAAGATGATCTTCTAAAAAGAACAATATTTTTGAGTTTGAGACCTTTTCTGTGTTTAAGTGCTATAATGCTTCTACCAACCCAGAAAACGTGAAAAGTGAAACCCAGTAACTTAATTTTGTGGGAAAATAAAGTCAAAAAATAAGTCAGTCAGATTTTGCTCCCCTTCTGACGTAGGAAGAGGATCTTATTATAATATTACCGGCTCTTAATCTGCACGTTTACACACACCAGCCGACAGTTGGTTTCGCAAGTGACAACAGAGACCAGTTCTAACGCAATGGCAAAAGTTCGAGCAAAGCATGAAACCGTTCTGTCGCTGAGCACAGACGATTTGACCAAAATATCACGCCGCTTATAAAGACTTATAAAGGTCTTATAAAGACCTCAGGAACTGTGTACACTTGTGTAGAAGTTAAACATGACGGTACATGCAAGTCGATGAGATTTATCAATGTAACTCCACAACACCTACATAAATCTCTCCACTAACCATTCTGAGTCTCTCCGTAAGGCTGCACTCGCTACTGGTTATTCTGGGATTCTGGATGAGTGAGATTGGCCCGTTTTGTTATTGCCGGAGTTTCTGAAGCTTGTGTAAAGAACGGAGGCGGAGCAGAAGCTCATTTGCATGTAAAGGGACACACAAAAACCTTTTTTTTTTGCTCACACCCAAAAAGGAGCAAATTGGACAAGCTGATGTAATGATCTTTACCAGATCTGTAATGATCTGATAGATTATCTGTGGGATATTTTGAGCTGAAATTTCAGACATATTCTGGGGACACCTTAGATTTATATTACATCTTGCGAAAATGGGCATAATACGTCACCTCTAAAGCTTTAAAAATCCCATGACTAAATGAGAGACGCAAAAACGCTTCCACACAGAGAGAACAGTATAAAGAACTGTTAAATGCTAGAAAGTAGTTTGAAAGAGATAGATGCCACTTTAATTGGCATAAAGCCTCGGATTAAAGAAATGAAATGAAAGTTCAAACTGAGGCTAACCGAAATAACAGTAGTGCAACATAACCCAAGACAATAAAGTGATCCTCAGGGCCCTGTGAAACTGGATAAACCACATGAACCACACTACATACAGCACACAAACCACACAGTCTCCTAAATCACTGCAACAAAGGAGCGAACAGATGTCAGCCGCTCTGTGATGTTAAGTGCATCTGTGATAAAAATCCACGGGGCAACATTTTCCAACAATTATTTTTCTCTGAAGTCTACTTATAATGTTTCTGCCACCAATAACAGTCATAATTTAGCTTTGCACTATTCTTGTGACCCTTAGAATTATTTGCGCTCGTCTTTTCTTCCCTATTGTGACATATATCGTGAGAAAAGGTTTCTCAAACAAGAATAAATGTAGGGCAGAGATCATCAGAGAAGTAAATCTGATTCAAGATTACCAGGAACATCAATTTAAAAAAATTATGATCTGCATGTACAAATCATTTATAATAAATACTGCAATATTCCTTAAAAAACGAGAATTGTCAATTTGCATTTCATAGTGAATTTAAACAGGCCTTTTTTTTTACTACTGTACCTTTAAGATTGCATGTAAATGACCTCTGTTTTGATTGGCTCACTGCCAACATGCCAACTGTGTAGCTCACATCAAGTTTGGCCAAGTTGCTGAATTCTAAAGTTATGCAAACATGGGCTGATTATGCAGATAATGAGAGGGGAAAAAAACAAAAAAAACATAACACTGATACATTTTTTTTTTAAATATGACAGGCAAAATAAGAAGATTTGGGGACATCAACTGAGGTTGACAATTGATAAACCTTTCTTTCTTTGGAATAACATGCACACCTGAATCGTTGACAATGCGAGCAGCAACATTAAAAACTACATTTTGATTTAAATTCGATTACAATCACACTTTTGCTACTTTTAAGCTAATTTAACCCACACATTAGCTTTTTTGTAAAAAGAAAAAGAAACAAATAGATAGCAACAAGTATAGTCTAACTCAGGGATCACCAACCCTGCTCCTGGAGAGCTACTGTCCTGCAGACTTCAGTTCCAACCCTGTTCCAACACACATGCATGTAATTATCAAGTAACCCTGAACAGTTTGATTAGCTGGTCCAGGTGTGTTTGATTGGGGTTGGAGCTAAAATCTGCAGGACAGTAGCTCTCCAGGAGCAGGGTTGGTGACCCCTGGTCTAACTCATGAATTAATGACTTTTAGGAGTTATTTTTAGAGAATCAAAAACAAACACGTGCAGCGAAAAACTTAAATCAGTGGTTAGTTAATGACTGGTTGTTCAAATGAAGATAAAAGTTGTCAGTAAGTTAACAAAAATAAATGAATTATATATTTTGTATTTTTATGTCTTTAATAGGTAAGGCTGATTATTGGATTGCATTAATGCCAGCTCTAAAATGTACTTTGAAGAGTTTAATAATCTTTTGAGGTTGAAACCCCCTGATTTAGTTGAACAATTTAATTCTCCTTGTTTTCTGACATCACTGAAAAGATTAATGTTTCAGGGTCATCCAAATAGTCAAATAGAAAAATCCTGTTTCCAAGATATATCCCCTTTAAACCAACGAGCGAACCATGACACCCATCCAATTGTTATGTACGTCAGCATCTCGAAATCCTTCCCAATGCACATCTCACACACACACACACACACACACACACATTCCACAGTCTATTCAGCTCTTGACAAATCAGAGTACGTTCAACATGGCCGCTGAAAAACACAAGGCCATTCAGATGTCACTCAGTGCGAGAAAACTCACTCATTTACATATCTACAGCTCTTTACAGAAAGATGCCCATCAAGACCTCGCGAGTCTTGCTTTTTCCCCTCAGGATCCATCCAGTGCCATCAGAAAACATGCTGGCTTTCCTCTAATGGATCCGCTACAACAACATGAGATAAACTACACAAGGTCGAGGGAGGAAATGGCAAGTATGAGTGGTGTAATCTGAAGGACGAAAGAGGAGTTTCACGAGGAGAGAGAACAGAAAGTCCAGACTTTCTTTAGAGATGCATTCAAAGAGAGAAACAGAGAAATAAAAGTGGAAATAGTAAACCTACCCAACAAAAACATGCTTTAGAAAAAAAACGACTACAGTACTACTTTAAGAAGAAATCCTAGACTAGACCCGTCACGGTCATGAATTTTGTGCTGACGATTAATTGTTATACAAATAAATGCTATAATGCTGTGAAAATTACTATTTACATAACACAACATATAACACTTAACAACATAACATAAAACACAATATAACATCATAATATAACATAACACAACATAAAACAGCATAACGTATAACACAACATACAACATGCATATAACAACATTACATAATATAATGTATAACACAACAAAACGTAACATACAATATAATATCGTATAATAACATAAAACAAAACGTAACATAGCATAACAACGTATAAAATAATATAACATGTTATATGTATGTTATAAGATATAACAATGTAAGACTATCTTTCTGTACTTTACAACAGTGTTTTTTTTTAAACGAAATGTGATATGTGAAATGTAAAATATAAGCTGCACAATTATTGCAGTTATCTCAAATGTTTGGCTGAATCGCGCCAGGCCTACCCTAGACTACACACACAAACAAACTAGTCTAAAAGACAGCCATGTCTGTGCTTTCCTGCAGAGGAGATGTCCAACAGCGCCAGGGACATTTCCAAAGGCAGAGGGGTCAATGCTGCGGTCGAGAGGACAAGACACACACACACACACACACATCCACGGGGGGCAAGACCCGCAACGACACACACACGGCCTCGCGCCTGCTGAGCAGCCAAAGGACAACCATACACAAACACAACAGAGTCATACTGGTTTACAGCCAAGCTATTTCATGCTCTTATCTCAGAAGTGCAACAAATTAAGTTATTTTTCTAATATTACTCTCTGGAGTGTTTTTCATATTCTTCTTTTGAAAATATAGTTGCAGCGCTCCACCAAAACAAAACATTTAGGACTAAATCTGGATTGCTAATGAATAGATCACAGGCTCAAAAATAAGGCTATTGTTCTTCTTGCAAGTCAGACAAGTAGTTTTTTACTTTACCTGACATCTTTTTCACTAGCCAAATTGCAAAAGAGCTTCCTTATAAAAAGAAAAAAATACCACAATCTGGCAAATGGTACATGCAACTCATGCAATTTATAAACACACTTCTTCTGGGAAATGATAGACAATGCAAAACAGTACTGATTGATTTGTAGTTTGACACATTCTTACTGATGGTTCAAGACTATCACAAGCCAGCCTTGTTGAATTTTACCTTTGTTGAAAATTATCCTTGTGACTACACAGCACAGCAAGCAAAGAATCCGATCACAGCATCCGAGAGAAATAAAACAATCTGTTTGGATTTCCTCCATCCTTGTAGGGAGGAAGAAAGTGAGGAAAGTTGTGCCATCGGGCTGATGAAAGGAAGAGGTGGAGCTGAACCGATTTCCAATATCCCGCAACTCAACTGAGTGCATTCTTGTACGTATACAGAACCACATGGTGACACACACTCATAAGGATGCTAATCTCTACCGGATCTCCTGGGATTCGCCGGAATACCTGCAGAGCGACAAACACACTTCACATAACGAGACCCCAAAAACTTCTCTCAGTGATAACTCGTAATGAGGCGCAGTGGGACTGGAAATCTCGTCCCATGATCCGGCTAAGACTCCTATACCTGCCTGTTCACCAGATGGGCTACAGAACCCTAGAAGATCATGAAATAAAATAACTTCACCACCTGAGCCAAATGCTCTAGTCATTCTGGAGGAATAGTCAAAGATGGCATACCTAAAATGTACTTGACAGGAACAAGTTAAAGCATTTTGGGCAGGTTTCCCAGAGTAAGACTCGATTTCAGCAGAAAATCTATCCAAGTGACGCACTTTAGATTGTGGAGCGTAATTTATAAAGCTAGGAGCCTTAAAGTTGCTTGAGTCAAAACATTAAACAATTCCTCAGAGTCAATAATCATACACACAAAAACAAACATGATAATGTATTTAGATGGTCTTCTCCTAACATTTTCCTACTAAATCATGAGCCAAATGATACCCATGTAGCCAAATAACTAAAAGAGATCTAAAAACAGCATAAACTTACATTAAATGGAAAATGCTTGCCAAATCACATATAACTTCTATTGTTAGCATTTGTGCAAACCATCTACCAAATATGAAACCATTTGGTCTGGGGAAGTTCACTATAGAGGCCTTTTAAAATGGTTGCGGTGACCATTTATTGACCACAGAGCATTGATAAGATTGTTTCCCTTCCAGAGGGTTGCAGTTTAATTAAATCTGATCATCACTTCCTCTCCTTGGTGTAACAGCCTCCCTAGAGAAAACAAAACTCATTATGCACAGTTTCCATCTTTCACTTCCTAAAACTTTCCCAGGTTTAATCAAATTTGCAGAGTCAATAACAGGAGAGTCAAAGTTCAATAGATTACCTTTCTAAAGGACAAAAACAGTTTTGGGACGGGCAATGACAAAGCAGCCATATCAAAAACATTGCTTTAACTACTTTAATGATGTTTATCAGACTATTAATTAGCAAAATTTTTAGCACTGCTAAACTTTCAGTGAAACTCAGGATGATTGACAGCGATAACAGATCACAACATTGCCCTAAATGTGAAAACATGAAACATGGCTGTAAATAGTTTAAGTCTTTTGGTGCGAGCTATTTTTGACTAAATTAACATTTGGATTCAAAGATATAGTGACTTAATGACTGTTTATCAGACCACTAATTGGCTTATATTAACACTGTTAAACTTGCAAAAACAAAAAATCAGTTCTGTGCCGGTGTAAACAAGAAACACATTCGCTAACGTGTTAAAAACCCTTTGGCTATTTTTAGACAAAATAACATTTGCAACTAGAGACGTAGCTTTGACTTTGCTGTTTATCAGACTACTAATTAACTGAAGTTAATTTCAAAAACCTCTTAACGGTTGACACTTAGCAATGCTTCAGTGTGTCGCAGGCGTAACACAGATACTAATAGTTTAACCCTTAAGGTGCCAGATTAGCACCTTAGCCATGTTATTGTAAGTAAACTACTATTGGCAGAGG
The DNA here is from genome assembly GCA_026230005.1 of Gila orcuttii. Lineage (NCBI taxonomy): Eukaryota > Metazoa > Chordata > Actinopteri > Cypriniformes > Leuciscidae > Gila > Gila orcuttii. The sequence continues at coordinate 2,695,949 of JAPDVR010000010.1, read as the reverse complement.
CAATCTCTGGACCATAATGCATGATTTGGCAGGTGGGAGCAATTACTGGCATCAACTATCTGTAAATGCAAATCTGGTCAATTTGGTTGCAGAATGAAGTAGTCTACTAAACAGTTATAATGATCCTTTTAAAGGTTTTCCTAATGTATCTGTTTGTGAAGATGGCCAATAAGAATACTTTAGGCTTTTCGAAAGGAGGGGCTTCGAAAGTCAATCCGAGCATTTCAGACAGACTGGTAATAGAGGTGCTGCAATAATGTACAGTATGTGAAAAATAATGACGATTAAAGCATGTTTTCTATTCTATTACACTTAAAATCAAGAACAATTAACTTTTAAAATAGAATCATATGACTCCTACAAAACAGAACGGTACTCTAAGGAGTTAAAAGTCAAATTATGTCACTTAAAACTCATCTTTGATCACCAAAATTATATATTTAAACGTTTTTTCCTTGGAAAAAAAAATTCTTCATGTCTTAAAATATCTTGAATGTAACTCGACACCCTTGCCTCATTTAGTATGCGTGGTTCTATGAATATGCAAATGAGCCCCGCCTCCACTCACTCAGCCAGCTCAGAGATCCACTGGTTGACGATCACACGTTGATCTGATTGGTTACAAGGTAGTTTGTGACGTCAAACACCAGCGATTTCAAACCGTGTTTTTGAGACTGTATTTGGTTCACTGCAGTTTTAAGGAGAAAATACTCAGCAATGCTGTCGACTTATGAATTTACACATGGTTTGTCTTAAAGCATATTAAAAACACCACATAGACATATAAACAACATTAAAAGCTTAATTTTCACCCCAGGGGGACTTTAAGGATATATTTTCAAATAGGGCTGGACGATTTTGGCTAAAATCATAATCGCGATTAATCGAACAAGTTACCTCGATTACGATTATTGAACGATTATTTTAAAAAAATTCTCTCTCATGTGTCACTGGCAAGGCTTATACTGTAAATATGTTCACGGTTATTTTTTTTTAATGAAAGAATGCATAATCCTATCTTTGTGATTCTAAAATAAGGAAACACACAGATAGCTTTTAATGCTTACTTATTAAATATTTCAAACAATTGAATCAAACAAAGCATAGTACAATGCTTGAAATAAAAACGTCTTATAAAAAAGTAATTAAGTTTTAATGTAAAAAAGTTTCCTAAAAATGTAGAAAATAGTTCTTTTTGTAAACAAAATAAAATATTGTAAATATTGCCATCTTAAAAGTAAAATATAACTTGTATAAAACTAAAAAAAATAATCCTTTTCATATTGTGTAGCATTTGTAAATGCTTGTGTTATCAAAACCTGCTTTGTGGAGTGGAGGCACTTGTTGCTGGGCGTTTGTCAGTCTCTCTCTTTTTTCGCGTTTTTCTTTGGTACAAGCGGCTCCTGTTGCTGAGTTGACTCAGTGTTTTAGTTCCCTTTCACACAGAGATTCCGGAAAATACACGGATAAAGTGGCCCGGGATTTGACCCGGGTTCGTTTGACTTTGGTTCATTCACACGGCCAGTGATTTTCCGGAATCAAGAGAGTGCGTTCACACAGACACACAAACCCGCAAAGACACGTGACATGTCCCAGCGGCGTCTATAGTTTGCTTATGAGCTGCGATTTCTCTCTCGAGAAACCACGCTTGTGCTTTTTTTTTTTTTCTGATTCGATCATAAACTAGCGAATTACGAACCGTTTCACGCTGGCGAACGATCCCGGCTTAGCGCCATCATTACGACACGACATTGATTACGGCTTTTGTTCACACAGAGCTCGTTCCGGGACTGAACACGGCAATGTTACTATGTCCCCAACCTGGCATCAATCCCGGGTCATGTTTGCGTTCACACAGAAGGTGTTTGTTCTGGCAATTTCCCGGGATCAACGCGCTGTGTGAAAGGGGCTCATGTTGCTTCAATGTCGCAGACTGGACGGGGCGGAGTTACGTGACTACACACGCGGTAATATGTTTTAAGGGGAAAGTAGAGTACATTAACACAAAGTGGGCGGAAATATTAATAGGATTAAAAAAAACGAAATAACCGACATGGTAAAATTACGTCGGTTATAGGCTCTGAATTTCGGTTTCGATTATTTTTCGATTAATCATCCAGCCCTATTTTCAAATCATATTTTCAAATCTAACACATTTAGACCATTTCCGCAACTGGCCCAGGAGTATGGCATCGGGAGCAATGAATTTTTAAAATACCTGCAAATCAAATCTTCTGTTCTGATCTTATAGCCCCTGATGCCAACTTCTGGACCCAAATCTGTAAAAACATCTATCTCATGTCCAAAAATGCGAATCTTCAGTTAATACAATACAAAATACTTCACAGAACACATTACACGGGAAACAGATTAGCTAAAATGGGTTTCACATCAGAAGTTTGCACACATTGCACTCAAAATTCTACAGATACATACATCCATGCAACCTGGCACTGCACTCCAATCAAACACTTTTGGGAAGAGGTCACACAGTCACTATCCACTATAGTTGGCTGCCACATCCCACTGTCGCCTTCTCTTTGCTTGCTGGGGGACCTCACAATAATCACTGATAAAACTATAAACTCTAAAATACTCCACATAGCTCTAACCATCGCCAAGAAAACTATCCTCATGAACTGGAAAACTAGAAATAAATTACACATTAACATTTGGAAAAATCTTATTACAGACTTCATTACAGTGGAATACGCTTCTCCCCTTCATAATTACACATCTGAAACTGACCTCTGCCATCCAACACTTTCTGACCTCTTACAGCTATGAATCCATTCTCTGTTTTCAACTCCGACTCCTCCCACCTTCTTAATCAACCCACGAATAGTAATGCATTTTAGTTGTTTGAACTTGTTTGTCATCATTGTTATTACTATCTTTACTGTTATTGTTATGGTTACTATTTTCACTTTTATTCTTTCATTGTTGTAATTGCTGTTGTTGCTGTCTTTTGCTTTCACCATTGCGGTCGCCACTGCCATCATCATTGTCATTTATTATTAATATTATTATTATCATTAATATTGTCATTGTCAAGGCTGTATTGGAATTAAGTGTCATTGTCATCACTACTGCAATAACTCCCCCCCTATCTCTTCATGGGCTTTTAATGCACCACAGCATAGAATAGAAAAAAAAAAAGGAATATGTATGGAAAACCTAACAAACACCAAGGCAGGCAAGACAGGCGAGAAGTGGTTTCAACGGGACAGCTTCTCTGTCCCAATTTGAGACACTCTTGCACTGTACTCCCTCTTTTAATGCACTTTAGACATTGCACATAACACACACACAAAAAAAAAAAAATTTGGAAAAGATAGGGACTGATGAGATGTGGGGGAAGGTTATCTTATATTATCTTATTATATTATCTTTTATTTTGTACGGGATTGACAATGGCAATTGTTACATAGGAGGAAGGATGGAAATAAAAATCGAATAAAAATATTGGCAATATGGTGGTAGTGGGGAGTGGGGTGGTGATGGTAGTGACAATGGTAATAGATAATAAAAATAAAAAATAAAAAAAAAAAATAAAAAAAACACCACATAGACATATAAACAAGATTAAAAGCTTAATTTTCACCCCAGGGGGACTTTAAGGATTTTCCCCCGCAACAAGGTCCTACAAGGACACAGTTGTGAATCCGTGCACTTCACTGATTCCCACCTAGATCATTTTCCTCTCCACTATGTGTCTTTGATTGAAAGTTGAGACATTGCTACCATTTCCAGTCAAAACAGATGGATTTTTTCCAGCACTTCAGCTTTGGGAATCACAGACAGTGGTATTGGCTATAGGGCTGATTAATGGGCACGTAGCAAGAAGTGGGGAAAAGTGCATCTCCCCTACTCTTTCTCCCTCGCCCCACTCTCACGAATCTACTGCCTGTCGAGAGCTCTTCACAACACAATGCAGCAAATAAAGTCCAGAGGCTAAGAAAAGCCTGATGAGGACTTTCCCCTTTTCCTTTTTTCCCCTGCAAGCTTTTGTGCTCCGATCCAGGGGGAGGGCACAACGGCACTGGCTTGGCATTGCAAATCTTTTCCTGGGCATTGATAGACGTTGCTGTGCTGGAACGTTCCCTCACAGCAGCTCGATCTCTGTAGATTTGGCACAATTGCCTCTCCTCCCTGTGAGGTTGGGCTCTTCATTTCCTTTCATTAAAGCCCCCCGGTTGAAAACGTTAATAAAGGCAGTGTCTAATTACAGAAGCACGTCTCCACAGCTCTATAGAAAATCAGACTAATGCCACTTTCCCCCCGTTCTCCTTTTGCTTTGAGCTTGATAGATTTTTCTGGAGAGCTGGATTGGTTTTGTTCTTGCTTTCTCTGTAACGGTGAATGCTGAAAAACCTGAGGTGGGTGGAAAGACCAAGTCCTGATATATTCTGAATCACTTGTATTTGGCAACCGCGATGATGGATGCTGGCCAAACTGTCTGTGACTGGGGAATTGTGAAGCCAATTTGTACACCGGTGACATGCAGAAGCCTTTCGTAGAGATCCCGATAAAAACAGACTTGGGGGAACAAATAACTTACTACCTTAGACTTCAGTTGAATATTTTGGAGGTAAGATGGAGCCCAGTCTCAGGTGTCGCACTTCTTTAACTTCGCAGTACTACTTAAAGTTACTCAAAGTTATTGACATTAATCACAATAAACCGCAAACAATGAAGAACGAAAACATATGGGAGAAAATCGGATGTGTAACTATAACCATGCATTCATTCTTAAAGGGACATTAGCCTCAAACTGTTGCCATCCGTTTCATTAATGTTAATAAAAAGAAAAACGTTTTTATCTTTAATATGAATCAATTTATTTATTTTCGATTGTATTTGTAATTTGCTTCATTCCTATTTTTAATATTAAAAAGAATTCTGTCTTGCTTTAGTACAGTGTATAATGATTGTAATGTGTGTAATGATTGTAGTCAGCTTAAAGGGCATTTGTTTTTTAATATTGAGTTGACTAAAATGGGAAGAAAAACTAAATAAATTTCAAGGTTAACATTTATTTAATTAGGATTATTTTTTTCTTCTAAACCTATAAAATGGTATACCGCGGTCAAATAAGAAAAGTAACACAAAACCGTAAACTACAATCAAATCTATGCACATATCGAATCATGACCTCAAGAATTGAATCATGAGGTACCAAAAGATTCCCATCCCTAATACATATCTATACTTCTGGCGAGGTAGTGGGTCGCTTCTGTGCTTGATTTGCCTGACTTGCCTATTGTTTGCCTGCTTTCCTCCATTTTCTAAACCGTGAGCTCGGTAAACTGAGGCTACACTGCTCTAGTTTCCGGCTATTGCCTTCCAAGCGGTTTATTTTAAGTAAAGGTCCCTTTTAAACAAATTCTGCTGACTTGGCTTTTCTTTCCCGCTGTCAAGATTCACAGGATAAATGGGTCCCCTGATGAGGTGTTGCTCACAGCAGCTGCCAAACACACGTCTAACTAGCATACGTCTTCGTTTTGTATCTCTCCGGGTCACAAGCAATGCCACTCCGGATCCAGTCGACGGAGCACCTACAATAACCGTAGTGCAACTCACTCATGTGCTAAATTACAGTCACAAATGGACTCCTTCCACCTTTGAGCCTGACATTCTCTTCCTGCTATTCAGCTTTTCACCAGCAGTTCCGGGCTTTTCCTGGAACATAATTGTATTCACTGAGTCAGCCTGCTGAAAAGACGTTTGAAAGGTAGAAAATGGAGAAAAAAAAAAGGTGAACCTGTAGCAGTTCTGACAATGTCATTAGAGAAGCGAGCTCCTGCTATCCTCTCGTGTATCTCATAATGAAGTTCTCCGGGTTGCCACGTATCCTCGCAGGCGAACAGCATAATTAAAGTTCTCTTCCTCGATCCCAGACACAGCAGAGGTTCGGGTCCTTTCCCAGGTGCATTGACTTAGAGGAATGTAATGGGTGGGCGTCAATGTTTTTGAATAACGCCCTTGAGGCAAAACCCAGCTTGGGCTCTTCAGTTCACAGAGGACACTCAGATGCTGGAAGAAATGCAACACACCATTCTTCGCCGAGAGGGTAATGGCCGCCTCAGAGGCATGGCTGTCTGCCGAGTAAGTTGACCTGAGTGTGATCTGATCCCTTCTCACAGTCGTGTGTGATTTACGGCTGTGCCCAGGGCACTAGAGGTACTGAAAAAGCTGTAAAGTCTGCCATCTGCAATCTGAAAGGGACTTAAGGCAAGTAATGGCAGAATGTCACCTTGATAAGTCGGGGTGTTTACCATCATCTTTCCATTCCTTTTTTCCATACGGACAATGTGAGGTGTTCATTTAAGCCATTAGTCGACTGGTCGCACTTTTTTATATTAATATACCGGGGGTAGGGGGGCTGGGGGGGTTGGGATATTATATCATATCGGTGTTATGCACCGATATGAACATTTTAGCCGATACCGATATTTCTTTATATTTGAAAGCCGATAACTGATATATTGGTCAATAAATCTAAATCCGAATTTTTATATAAATTGAGCCTGATTAAAATAAATAAATAAATAAATCCCATTAAAAGCCATGTCCCAAACACACAATTATAATGTTCTCATAATTTTATGTAGCCGATATTACAGACTTGTGATCCACATGTTGCTCTTTACTGTATTTTCCCTTTTTCCAATCATATTTCAAGCAATTTAAAGCCATCACAACAGTGTGCAGCTGAAGGAAATAATCCATTATTTATCGGCTTTAATATATTGGCCAAATTTTCTTATTGGGCCAATATCGATAACATTTAAAATAAACATATCGGCTGATACCGATATGGTGGCCGATATATCGTGCATCTCTATTTTAAAATATCAATTAAGTGCTCAAGCGCATGTGTAAAGTAATGATTACAAGTAATGACAAGTATATAACAAGTTATGATTATGAATGTTGCAAAAAAACCTGAAAGGAGTCTGTCTGAACATTTTACTCGTGTTTTCTGAGTTTTGACGCCGACTCGTCATCTCCACAGTATATACTATCGCGCCTATAGAAAATTGCACATTAAGTTAAACTATGCATAAGCGCAGTACTAATTCAGCTTCCACACCGCAAAAACGTTTGTATATGCGCCTAATAATGGCGCACATTTTTCTAGGTTAATTACGTTAGAGCCATGTAAAGTGTCAAACGTTAGGCTACTACTAACAGGTTTCAAATGATTAACCATGTTTGAGGTTGATGAAGGATAGGCAAACGTTTGGATTTTCCTGCCCGACAATTACCAAGGACCGCGTGACTTCGCCACTTCAAACAAGCAATTAAACTTTGGTCAACAAATCTTCAACATTATTTATTGAACAACGATCTGCTGTGACCTACGCAATGCAAAAGAGCATCTTAGTACATATACATTCATAGTACATCAGAGCACATTTTCAGCACCAGGTGTTTATTTTTTCACAGTTTGAACTGATTCTATAGGAGCATCAAGCTACTGACACCTTCAACAAGCTGGATGATTGACAGCGCACAAATCCCCACTGCGGTTATGATAAGGACAAGCAGGACCTGTCAATCATTGCCAGACATGCAGGAGACCACAGATGGCTGTAAGAAACATGTTTACAGAAACCAGAGCACCATATTAAGACAAAGGGGAAAAGTATTTTAAAGCCTTCATTTTTACAGCATAGCAAAAAACAAAACGCAGGAGCAGTGACTGTAAAAATGGCCGACAGGAGCATATTACAGAATCCTTTCAGTCTAAAATAAGTCTCCCGTTTCTGCTTCAGTTGCTTAGTGACTATAGAGCGTTATCCAAGTGACATGATACCATAAGACTTTTCTTTAGAGAAGTGAGAAGACGTTTCTAATTCACCGAATCCGTCGTTTTACTCTTGAGAATAATGCAACACGAAAAATCAATAAAGCACACTGTTAAATAAGATTTACTCTAGTGGTGAACTGAAAACAGTGGTGAAAATTTTATGAATTTATTAATCACTTTTATGACAGGCCTAGATGTGTGAAAAAATATGAGATCTCAAAGAAAGTTTACACGCACAGACCTTTAAAGAAAAAATGTTTGTGCATTTCTGCATTAAAGAACTTTCTTCTAACCCTACATGATTAAAAGATTAATATGATTAAAAGATTGATAAAATTAAAAGACTGATAAAATTAATGGATAGATGGAAGGTATAAAAACAAAAAATGGGTGGATTGTATAGAAACAAAAATATGGTTGGATGGATGGATAGTATAGAAACAAACAATTATGGATGGATAGTATAAAAACAAAAGTATGGTTGATGGGTGGTATAGAAACAAAAATATGGTTGGTTGGATGGTATAGAAAAACAATTATGGATGGATGGTATAGAAACAAAAAAGGCTGGATGGATGGCAGAATGATAGATAAGGGTATAGAAACAAAAAATGACAAACAGACGGACGGAATATAGATATATAGACAGACATATAACAGTAAATTGGAAAATGTTGTGAAAACCATTTTTTCATCAGTTTCTTTAGTGATTTTATGGATTAGTCGTTGCAACAACCCAAGAAATAATTTTATACACTTTATAAAGAAGGTTTTTCAAAATAGCACGCACATTTTTTCATTAAGACTTGAAAGATGTTCAAAAGTGATCCGAGACAAATGTCGAGTTCGAGACTCTCCCGGATCTCTTCATCTGACAGAACGAGAGAGAAAGGTCAGCATGATGACGAAAGAAATTACTCTATTTCTGACCGAGACAGACGACGATTACTATATGACCTTATCGTCAGCTTTTAAAGAATTAGTGCCATATCTAAAGACTGAATCCATTAGAGTTTCTCTTTTTTTTTTTTTTTTTCGGATCTCTGCAACAAAAAAAAGTTAATCCAAGAGGCAATTATATTTATTGGGCTTGAGCATCCATTAACGTGCACAAAATCAATGAATCAATAGCCTGTTTTTCAGCTCCATCAACAAGCTTCTAATAAGGTCAACTTTACGAGAGGCTTCCGTTGAAAGGGTTTCAGTCTCTAGACCGGCCTTGGCTAATGACATTTACTTAAACACTAGAGAGCTTTTCTGCAGCGGATGTTTAATGTTTAAGGAGGAGAGATACACAATAAAACACATCTGCATCTCGAGCTCTTAGAAAATACAGCTTGAGATACTCTACATTAGAAACAACTTTATAATGAATGTTTGTAATTCAAAATACCGGTAATACTTTATTTTACAGTGTCCTTGTTACATACGTTACATGCATTTACTATAGTAATAACAGTAAATTATACATAATTACATGCAACTAAACCAAACCATAATTATACCCTAACCCTATAGGAAGTACATGTAGTTACTTAATATTACTCTGTTTTTAAATATATAATTACACTGTAACAATGACTCCTTAAAATAAAATGTTACCATAATATCTAACATAGAATACTTCCATAACTAGAATGAAGACTTCAAATCATCATTCACATACCAAAACTGGTAAATTCAGATGGTTATTGTTGTTTTGTGACATTGAAAGCAAAAGCAGGGTCACATGTGTGGATGAAAGAGTGGACATGCCCGACAAAATTGCGAGGAAAAAAATATAAATAAAACACAGGTGCTGAATAATTCATCTTGTATTGCTGCCTGGGTTCCACATGAATGCTCACAGCAACTTATGCTCTAGTCCGAAAGCACCAGGGAACCAAACGACTGGAGTACATCACAAAAACCGGAGGGGAACATCGGGAACAGAGAGACGCTGCACCGAAAAAATGTGTTGGATAACCATATAAACCACTTAAAAGTGGCAAACATTCTCAGATTCAGCCCACACACAAGCTGGAAGTCCTGACCACATATACAGGAATACAAGGATTCATAAAAGCTGCGGAAACAATTACAGGATTCAGGGGTTATGCGAGGTCAGTGTCGATGGAGGAAGTAATGGACTTTTTCATGTGCTAAAAGATTCCTATAAGAAATGTCTCAAAGTCTGATGCCAAGCTAAATGAATGTCATCATTAAACTGGAGAAGGTACACAAACATGTCCAAAAAATACAGAAACTCTCTCCTACAAATCAATAGGGGTGGAAATGAACTTCCTATGCAGCAGGACTGTGCACTGCTCAGTGAGGAATACCAGCTGGATTTCTGAAGTTAAACTGAAACGCCAAACACAAGGCAGAACTGCAATTAGTATCTGAATGTAGGGTAGTAGACCGATAGATAGAGAGAACAATAGAACGATAGAGAGAACGATAAAAAGAACGATAGAACGATAGAGAGAATGATGGATAGATAGAGAGAACGATGGATAGAGAGAATGATGGATAGAGAGAATGATGGATAGATAGAACGATAGATAGACAGACAGAGAACGATAGATAGAGAATGATAGATAGAGAGAATGATAGATAGATAGAATGCTAGATAGAACGATAGAGAGATAGAGCGATAGATAGATAGAGAACGATAGATAGAGATAGATAGAAGGATAGAGAATGATAAATAGAATGATAGAGAGAACGATAAATAGAGAGAACGATAGATAGATAGAAAGATAGATAAAGAAAACGATAGATAGAGAGAACGATAGATCGAGAGAACGACAGATGGATAGAGAAAGATAGATAGAACGATAGAGAGAATGATAGATCGATAGAAAGAACGATAGATAGAATGATAGATAGAGAGAATGATAGATAGAGAGAACGATAGATAGAATGATAGATAGATAGAGGGATAGATAGATAGAACGATAGATAGATAGAGAGAATGATAGATAGAGAGAACGATAGATAGAATGATAGATAGATAGAACGATAGATAGATAGAATGATAGATAGAGAGAACGATAGATAGAGAGAACGATAGATAGAGAGAACGATAGATAGATAGATAAAGAAAACGATAGATAGAGAGAACGATAGATCGAGAGAACGACAGATGGATAGAGAAAGATAGATAGAACGATAGATCGATAGATAGAATGATAGATAGAGAGAACGATAGATAGAATGATAGATAGATAGAGGGATAGATAGATAGAACGATAGATAGATAGATAAAGAAAACGATAGATAGAGAGAACGATAGATCGAGAGAACGACAGATGGATAGAGAAAGATAGATAGAACGATAGATCGATAGAAAGAACGATAGATAGAATGATAGATAGATAGAGAGAATGATAGATAGAGAGAATGATAGATAGAATGATAGATAGATAGAACGATAGATAGATAGAGAGAACGATAGATAGAACGATAGATAGAGAGATCAATAGATAGAACGATAGATGGATAGAGAGAATGATAGATAGAGAGAACGATAGATAGAACAATAGATAGATAGAGAGAACAATAGATAAGATAGAATGATAGAGAGAATGATAGATAGAGAGATTGAGACAAAGAATGATACATGTCATACAGACATAGATGAAGAATGATAGAATGATATATGAAAGAATGACGACAGACTGAATGGTAGAATGAGACAAAGAACAATAATGATATAGAATGTATATGACAGAGAGATATATAGAGGAAGAATGATAGAATGATGAGATACAGACAGAGTGAGTCTTTAAATTACAGTTCAGGAAACTTCTCCTGTCATGTGGAGGACTCTACGCTTTGGATCTACGCTCCGGAAACTTAGTTTGGTATTACAGTCAAAAGTCAAACAGCGTGTCATCATCATCATCATCACTACAGTTGCAACTACTTATAAAAACAGCGTCTTATTCTCAGTGTTCTGTGTAAAAACATGTGGCCGATGACATCATCACTGCGACTGAAGCGCAGGAGGAACAGACACAACACACATCAGATTTACAGCAAAGGCCTTTTTTGCTTTGATGCCGCGAACAATGCTAACCCAGACGACACGGGTTAAAAATAAAAAAACCTATGCATCCCCTGCATGAAACGACGCCAGAGAAGCCCATCACACACGGCTCACCCTGAGCTTATGTTAAAGCGCCCTTTTGCTTTGAGACAGTCGATAACAAAGAGAGTCTCAGATCAAACTCTGCCTGATGGGAAGCCAAAGGAGTAAATCAGGAGATCGGGATCCTGGAAGAGAAGAACGAGTAATACCTGTGCACACCTCAGACTGCGTTCGTTACTGTTGGTGTTGTGCAACCACAAGCTCAAAACATGCAATGATAGTTATGATGTTTAAGTCATGTTTGCATTCGCTTTTAGTCCATGCTGAGGCGCAAAATCAATTATTATATTCATTATTGACCTTGCCCTCTTACCTGTAGTGTAAAATAATCACAGAGGAACATTAATCTGGACTGGAAATTACCCTTCTTTTTATACAAGGCAGTCAAGGTCAGAATGACCAAATCATACATAATTTATGGATCATCATTCAGCTGGCTTTATGTGATGCCTAATATATCATCCGTTTTGGCTAGGAATTCTTATGTAATGAAGCTGTATGTTTTGGAACTAATTAATTCAGATTTCAGACAAGTTAGGCCTTGAGATAACTGTGATTATTGTAATTTTTTACTTCCAAATGACATTTTGCACTTAAATTAAATTTGAACATGAATACCATTGTCTCAATTTACATTACGTTCCCACAACCCGCCAAAATAAAAGTTCGGTTTACCTTGAAGATATTGTGAACGAAATATTACTATTGTACAGTAGAATGTAACTCCCTTAATGTTCATTTGATTACATTATTTTTAAATGAAATAAATAGTTAATGTTTTATGCCAACATTTGATAGCCACACATTTATAAAACATTTCATAGGCCCCTATTATCGTAATAAAAAAAAATAATAATAAATTATTTTATATATATATATATATATATATATATATATATATATATATATATATATATATATATATATATATATATATATATATATATACTTTTTTTTTTGTAATGTACTAAAACGGAATACAGAAAAATGAAAACGGAAAAAAAATGAATTTCGGAATTCTGATTTCATAGGGCCGAAAATTACAGTTAGTATAATAAGCTCAATTTAAAAAAAAAAACTGAAAAGTGAACAAAGATTAAAGTCGATCAAAAAAAAGATACACAAATATTATAAAAATATGTAATATTATTCATTTCATTCTACCCATATAGCCCTATAGAACATTAGATGCCTCTTTTTTATGATTTCAAGTGAAATTGCCTCTTAAAGTGTTTGTGTTAGACTTACGCTGAAAGAGACGTGAAGAAAATGGATAATTTCATTAATTATTTTTAGGACAATTAATCAGCAGCCAAAATGTCATTATCATGACTGTCCTAGAACAAGTAAAAAATCCATTTAGACATCTTAAATAAATAAAAAAACAGTGTTGAACCCTGCTCTGGTCAAAGCTCTGAATCATTTGAAAAGCTTTATCTGCTACTTTGCAATCATTGACATTATTTGTAGAACATGAAAAATGTTTAAAATTAAAGGTTACAACCACTGACACCAAAAACCAAGGTCCTTTAAAGGGGTGATGAACTGAGAAATCAAATTTTCCTTGAGCTTTTGACATCTAAGAGGTCATCATATTATAAGAATATCCTGTAAATTTCAGAACTGAAAACGTCCTTGTTAGTCCGATAAATGCTTTTATTGACACCAGGCTCAGCAAACGACTCGTTTTTCAAAGTGGGGAACTATGACGTCAAAGAGGATAAAACACCACCCCCGCTGAAGAAGATCAACGCCTACTTCAACGCGGCTACTTTAGCCCCGCCCACCGATTCGCGCATTACACGCATAGCTAAATAACATGGGCCTACCTCGTGATGACAAACCGGATCGAGCTACCGAGCAATAAACATGACATTTACAAAATATTGTGCAGTGCCTGGTTGTGGAAGAAGACAGTCGCTGCATAAGCTTCCTCTGGATTCCAGTAGGAATGCTTGGTTAAACTTTATTTTTAATGACGTTCCAGCTGATGTGGGTAAAACATTGTCCGTTTGTTCGCTTCATTTCACTGAGGATTGTTTTGGAAACAAGACACAGGTCGAGACTGGATTTGCAGACCGATTAAGATTAGAAAACGGTGCTGTGCCTTCTATATTGGATCCGACAGGAATGGTGCAACACACTTATGGGAGTAAAATTTTTATTTAAAAATAATAATAATCTGATAGGCTAGTATGGCATTGTTACAGATCGTTTGATATCTAATAATTATGTGTACATGTGTATCAGTCTAATCGTTACTACTGACGAGTGAGTTGAAACTCCTTATAATATGCAAAACTGTTATCCACTCACAGCAGTGGGCGTTTACTTCCAAGTCTTCAATGCGAGACGCCCATAAAAACTGAGCGTTTTTGAGCTAGGCTCAAAACTAGGGTAGAAAATAGCTTATTACTTATTCATTTTGATGTTTTTGAATGTAAAAACCAAGCGAACGTCGTAAGTTGACCTCAGACAACAATATAACATTTTTTAAAAAGCTAGTTCATGACCCCTTTAATGACATCCATGTGAAAAACGATTTTCACTTCAAGGTCCTTTTATGTTTTTGAAGACTAGATGAAGCATCAGAATAGGGAAGTCAAAGCGAAACTTTACTCCACACTCTCTGTAAACATTCATACGTGTGTTATCTGAGACCTTGGAATAAGTAATAATTAAGCCATTACTTCCTGTGCAGGGAAAACTGCAAACTGCATCAATAAAGGTGTTAACCAAAGCTTGTCACCACTATGCTAGGGTGTTATGTGTGATTGTTGATTACTGGCTCAAGGCCAAAGAGAATTGGGAAGATTTGAACATTTTATCATCTATTACTTGGATCACTTAGTAAAGTAACAGCACATCTGTCCCTGTAGTCAAACTGTATCCCTTAAAACTCATCTTTGATCACCAAAATGACACATTTAAACGTTTTTTCCTTGAAAAATAAATTCTTCATGCCGTAAAATATCTTGAATGTAACTCGACACCCTTGCCTCATTAAGTATGCGTGGTTCTATGAATATGCAAATGAGCCACGCCTCCACTCACTCACTCAGAGATCCACTGGTTGACGATCACACGTTGATCTGATTGGTTACAAGGTAGTTTGTGACGTCAGAAACACCAGCGATTTCAAACCGTGTTTTTGAGACTGTCTTTGGTTCACTGCAGTTTTAAGGAGAAAATACTCAGCAATGCTGTCGACTTATGAATTTACACATGGTTTGTCTTAAAGCATATTAAAAACACCACATAGACATATAAACAACATTAAAAGCTGGATTTTAACCACTGACTTACTTTCTTCTAGATGATACAATGGAAGTGAATGGGGTCCAAAACAACCTCATTGGCTTTTGTTGTATTAGGGGGGAACAAAATTGTTTGTTTTTTAGTGTTTAGCAGAAGAAAATGAGCCACACAAATTTGGAACAACATGAGGGTGAATAAATCAAATTAAGTATTTTAATTTTTCATGACTTACTTACTAGATGATATTTTGAAGAATGTTTTTGACCATACAATGGAAGTCAATGGGGTCCAAAACAACCTTATAGGCTTCTATTGTATTGAAATGTTACAGGGTGTCCAACAGGTTACAGGGTGAGTAAATAATGAAAGTATTTCAATTTTTGTGAATCTCCACACGGCTCAAGCACTGAACCATAAAGTATCATGGAAACCACAATCAAGAATCGCCAGCGTCTTTTTGTGGCCTTTTGTTTGATGCCTTCCAGAATTCAAAAGCCATGGCAGAAATCAGGCTTGTTTCACACAGTTGTGAATCCGAGTTGTAATGGGGAATAACATGGGAAGTCTGAAGGGGGAGGGAAGTTGTTCCAGAGCTTTTGGCAGAGGAATGGGTTCCTGTGGGGGATGAGAAAGGGCCTCGTGTCAATAAGGCACAGGCTGCGAAAGAACCTGAGCAAACTTTTACACAAAGGATCCCCTCAGCGGCCGGGGGCAAGAGAGCCGTTTCACTGGAGAGCTAGTCAAACCAAACCATAAAACGGCTTGGGCGAGAGCCATTAGATCAGCTCGCACTTAAACAAAACGCTCTTTCTATAGCAGCCCCCCACTGTCCTATACAGTCCCAGTACACTTGCATGTATGACACACACAAAAAAGCAATAGGATTTACGCAATTCCCCTTTAAATTCCTATGAACAGAGATGAAATGTTTGTTTTTGCTCCTTGCGGTCCAAACTGAGTGACAGGGCTCTAGAGTGCGACCAATTTGGTCGCATATGCGACCAAAATTTGTAAGGGTGCGACTAAAATTTTTCCAAGGTCGCACCGGTGCACCTAACGTCCTCGCGTCCGCTGCCTCTCCACGAACCAAGCGCTTGTTCTCCTTTGTCGGAACTCACACTTATGGTTGGATCATATCGTGGTCTAAACCAATCAGAGACAGAGATAGGGCGGGTCTTTGCCTCTGATTGGCTGTGGTAGGCCTACACTGCTCCGTGCTGTGTGACTGAAATTGCGACCTGAGCACCAGAGAATCAGTTACGGCAATCAGCATCAGCAAAAGAAACGCAAGAAAACAGACGACGAACAATGAAAAGAAAAAACTCTATGGGTCTTTTTCTTTAAGAAAAGTAGGCCTGTTTCCCCCAACACTCTCCCCGGTAGGGATGGGTACCGAAACCCGGTAGGCTATTCAACTTCTGAAAGACCGCTGTATCGATCAGCTCGGACGTGATCGGTTCTGATGTCGGTAACTTACTGGAGAAATTAAGAAAATACACATACTATTTATTATTACTATAAAGACATTATTTAAAAAAAGAATTTATCTTGCGAGCCTTTTCTGTGTATAATAATATTACACCATTTTTGCTATTCGCAGTCCAAGAGAGAAAGAGAGAGAGATTTCTCACGCGGAGCCACAGCGCGCACAACACGACAGCTCTGCTTAATGAGTGACGACGGCAGAACTAAACATTCAAACGTAGCCTGGTTACACTTTAGGTCTGTGATATTAGTCTGATTTTATTTTAGATTTCGGCTTCCAAAGATTATTAAAAACAATATTGAGGTAAAACCATTAAAAACTACAGCCACATTCGGTCTTGCGCAGCTTCCTTCCCTTCGCAGCAGTGCGCTGTCATTTCTCCCTAAAACTCAAACTTAACGACAGAATCAGCTTGTGATTGTTGTAAAATGCAGTCCAGCTACTGTTGCTAAATTGCGGGACGCGTTTAATAATAAAAAGAGCTATTAAAAGCACAAAAGTCTGCACAAGAGATCCCAAGGCGACGCGCGCTCCGAAACAGACCATAACGAGACTAGGGATGCTAACCGATGACCGTTTGACCGATGGTTGACCGTCTCAACGTTAACCGATCAAAGTTGTCGGTAGTCGGTTAAAAAAAAAAAGTGATCTCTAAATTAGGCTATTATAGACCGTGGACTAAACGCTACTACAGTTAGCCATCTCATTCCAATATATTTTTGTGTGAAGTGAACAAATCCCTCACACTCAATTTTTCATAACTCGCCTGTTTGTACTTAATAAACCAATAAAAACATTTGGCGCGAGGTCACAGCGTTTGGGTTCGCGCGCTCACAAGGTTTGCGAAAAGTAAAGGCTACAGGCTAAAACACTCGCGGTTAGAGCCAGGGCAGACGACAGGATGAAGCGTGCAAAGAAACGTAGTGTGTGGGACCATTTCACCAAAAAGAATGACACAGTAAGTTGCAACTTGTGTGATACAGTGCTTAAATACAGTAGTAATACTGTAGAAATACATTACGTCTACATTTCAGTGGTAACAGATAAGGTGATGATGATCATCATCTTTCTTTTTTATTGTTACCACTACCTCAAACTAAAGCGGCGTCTCTTCGGAGCTGTCATTTTCTTAAATGAGCCGCTGCAATGTTTCAAATGAGCTTCTAACGCTAGACTAACGCCTTTATTTTCAACGCGATCACCTTGTACCCAAACCATTTCAAAACTAAGGAGCCATTTGTCCTCCGATTATATACAAGCTCCTCGGCGCCGCGTTTGCGGGACTCATGTTTCGCGCTGTTGGGGATTTACAAAAAGTGACGTGAGTGGAAGCGCGGCGCCGGGGCAGTGTGTGTGTGTGTGTGTGAACGGATAGGAGAGAGATGCGACAGAGTTGCGAAATTGCAGGCACGGCTCGAAATGGCTGTTATTTCAAATAGCGTGGCATATTTTAAACTAATCGGTTAACCGGTTTCAACCGGCTAATGAGGCTCGGTGGTCGGTCAAGAAAATTTTTAGTTTTCGCCATCCCTAAACGAGACAAGCAAATTATACTTTGGGTTTCATGTGCGTGTCTAAACTATCAAATGTACACAAAAATATGTCAAAATGACCGGCTTGTATTCACAGCTCTTGAATTAATAACTTCAGCTTTAATAAGCATTATCGATCTATGATAAAATATGCAGTGTTATTTTACATTTGATTACTTTATTAGATTTCTTTTTAGACCATACTTGAACAGTAGCTAATGTTAGTAGACCTTCCTGAAATTAAAGCACTTTGTAGGCCTATATAATGTGCATCTTTGTTTAATTGTTTATCTTTGTTTATAAAACAAAAAGAACCGATAAGAATACTGTTAAAGTACCGGATCGATAAGCAGTATCGGTAAGAGTAGTAATACCGTTAAAACCTTATGGATACCCATCCCTACTCCCCGGTCAATGCTCCGACAACAGCCCAGACATGGAGCTACTTCAGCCACCAGTCTCCCCAGTCCCTGTAAGATGCCAAACCCTGGTCCTTCGTCGGAGATGGCATCCGACTCAAGAGGTAGAGCCTACCGAGCCTGAGCTAGAGACTCAAAATAGTTAGTTTGGCAGCTCAGTGAAGCACTTTAAAAAAATAAATAAATTTATATACAGTATAATTGTGCTTCAAATAAAAAAAAAGTATTTACCTACACCTTATTCTTGTTTAAAATAATTTACATAATATATATGAATGTATATGGAGCATGATAAAAAGCTGAGCTTGATATTGTGGCGTTAAAGGCGACGCGAGCCGAGGAAACATTTGGGTGCACCTAATTTTTTGCTGGTGCACCTAAATAAAAAAGTTAGGCGCACCAGTGCAACCAAGGGAAAAAGTTAGTCTGGAGCCCTGAGAGAGCTTTGTTTCAACACTTGGTGGAGTACATGATACGACTAATAAAAGGCAACATGTCTTGCGAATTACCCTTAAGTTGTAAAAACATTGCTTTCTGATGAGCCAATCCTAATCTCTTTAAAAGTTATTCAGTCAGACAACAAGTCATGCTTCAGCTGAAATCGTGACGCACAATGTGTATTTAACCCTTTAAATTTTCAATTATGCATTGTGTCACGTATGCATCATGTACATCCCACAATTCTGAGAAATAAAGTCAGAATTGCAAGACGTAAAATCGCAATTGTGAGATAAAAAGTTGCAAAATGTTTTATTCTGTGCCGAAACAAGCTTATAGAATCGTATCTCGGTTTAAAACAAAAACAAATCCTGATTCTCAATTTATCCAGAATCGAGCAGCTGTAATTTAAAGCAAAAAACGTAATTTTTAAAATCATCTGCGACTAAAACTGCAAAAAAATAAAAAAATAAAAAAACATTGCTATGGCTGTACAGCATTTTAATACTAAATATCACCTGCACTTCCGAATGTTGCAGAATGTTTTCATGGGTCCCAGAATGAGTGCAAAGCTGGATCTGACAGGTCTGGCATTGAGGAAGGGTGGATTGATTATTTTAGCACTAAATTAACATGCAAACTGCTGTGTGACGCTGTGAGGCTGATCTAAAGACGGCAGTGGAAGACCGTCTCCACTGAGAGCTGGAGTAAACGCCATGCTAAGAGCCCAACGACACCGACGTAACGATTTCAGCTGATAAAAAACTCAAGACTGAAATGAATACTCTATGGGTGAAACCATTGGCTATTCCTTTTTTGTACACTACCATTGAAAAGTTGAAGAATTTAATATTTTTATTCAGCAAGGATGCATTAAAGTGACAGTAATTAATTTTCTTGAGCATCAAATTATCATATTATACTGATTTCTGAAGGATCATGTGACACTGAAGACTGGCGTAATGATGCTGAAAATTCAGCTTTGATCACAGGAATAAATCACATTTTTATGGAAGCTTGTTTCCGCCACAGAATACAAAATAAAAAAGGTAATTGCGACATTTTATCTCGCAATTTTTACATTTTTTTCCTCACAGTTGTGTAATATAAAGTCGCCTTTCTGAGGAAATAGTCTTTTTTTCCTTAGAATTGGTCTTAACTCGCATTTCTGACTTTATTTCTCAGAATTCCGAGATGTAAACTCGCAATTGTGAGAAGTCGCAATTATCTTTTAAGTGAAAACAAGCTCCATACATTTTACACACACACATATATATATATATATATATTTTTTTTTTTTTTTTACATAGAAAACATTTTTTTTTAATCAAAATAATAATATGACTTTTTTAATCAAGATAATTTAAAAAACCTTAACGACCCCAAACTTTTGAACGGTATATTATATTAATCGGTTTTGTATATTAATGTTGGGAGAAATTATCAAATTCTCTTACAGAATCAGTCCGGAAGAGTTTATGAACACTTCAGATCCATTTAATAATGTCCCTTAAAAAGACTGTTAGAAATCCCACTCAACGGTGAACCAATCAATGGCCTGTTTTGCAAATTCCTTTCAGTGAACATGTTTTCCTGGCGCCGCATGGTGAAGGAATGAAAGACGCTTTTCTGATTCTAAATCCCACTTATTAATTCATACTCTTCAAGAGCTCATTGACAGGCTTTGGATGAAACAAATTTTTTTTTTGTTCTGTTTTTCTCAATTACTGCCAGTTCTATCGCTACGGCTTGGACTAGATTTTAACATTTAAAACTTAACTTCAAAGCATGCTACTTTTTTCTCTCCAAGAGCTGGTTGTAGTTACACTTAGGCTAGTTAGTAATAATTGACTTATGCCAGTTTAGACTGCAACGGCCCTTTCCGAATCCGCCTGGTGGTCTTTAACTGTGGCCGGAGGGAATGTTCCTGTGTTAATCCCACTGACAGTGGGTCAGCGAGTCGGGGGACGCGGATCCCAGACAAATGGACAAAACCCACACACACAAATACACATAGAAAACCTGCTGGGATAAGATCTAGGCCTCAACCTCTCCAATATTTCAATGAGTTTTAAATGATTAAAACCCATTAAATTACAACAGAAACCTTCAAAGCTCATCTGTGAAGGAAACACTTCAAACTAAACACACAAATTACCTCCTCGCTTTAACATGCAATTTATCCAATGCTGCGATCAGATAAAGCCTGTCTTCGCCCAAGCACATTATGCACAGAAAAAATATATAATCAACTAACAGTAATTAAGCAGAACTCTATTCAGGCTAATTACCTCACATTAGCATTTGTCACACAAGCTCGGGCCACTACTTTATCTGACTGAGGTGAGATCATGAAAAATTCATGATTTATTATTAATGTGGCAAGACAACAGACACAAATAACAAAAACAGTGGGATAGCGCAGACAGAAATGCCTCATTTTAAACAAGTTAAACTACAGCCCTTCCATGAAAACAAACACTTATTCTAGAGATGCACAATATATCAGCCACCATATCGGTATCGGCCGATATATGTTTATTTTTAACGTGATCGGCCTGATGAGAAAATTTGGCCGATATATTAAAGCCGAAAAATAATGGATAATTTCCTTCAGCTGAGACACTTCCGATGCGCACGGTTCACCATGATGGTCTTGAATTGCTTGAAATATGATTGAAATCACTTAAAAAAGGAGTGATTAATCAATGCAACATGTGCAGTGCATGTCTGTCATTTAGGCTACATAAAATAATGAGAACATCATTATAATTGTGTGTTTGGGACATGAATATGAATGATGAGACTTTTGTTTTTGGAATCAGGCTCTAAAAAATTACATAAAACTTTGGATTTAGATTTATCGGCCAATATATCGGTTTTCAAATATAATGAATTATCGGTATCAGCCAATATTTTTATATTTGTGCATCTCTAACTAATGCAACTTCATCCTATTTGCCAATGTAACGCTGACATTCAGCAGAAAGCCAACCATCAACTACAGGTGGGGAAACTGGTTTGTTATCTTTTGAGTTCTTGGAATGATTAAAAAGGCTATGAGCAGGAATAAGAGATGAAATATTAAATTAGGTCCTTGCGGTGTCCTTGAATGCCCTGGTGAGGAGAAGCTAAGGGACACAGTTAATGAAGTCTGAAAAATCTGGTTAGGTATTAAATGAGAAAAAAAAAACACACGGATACTGTAAGGGAACAAATGTTGACATTGCAAATATTACCCTTCTATATTTATACAGGAACTCATTTTCAAGGAAACGAGATTAGGACGAAAAAAATAAAGTTTTAGACTATGACTGAGTCTAATAGCAGACTAAATATCGTTTGCAGCAAAGGGATTTGAAATCATTTCCTTCATCTGTATCAGATCAATGTGACAACTTCCACAAATCACACCGAGGCAGATTGGATTTCCTCCACTCGTCCAGCTGGGGAAGTGACCAGCGCTGTGCTTTTGTGACACAGTACTGAATGAATCTATTGTTTAATAACGCTTGGCACTGCTGAGTTATTCCAGCTTGGTAAATTCCAAACCGTGGCATGGAGGAATTTCAATCGCTGGGCCAAGTCTCAAAGACGAGTCTGGCATGGACCAGTGGTGCCTGAAGCCATTCAGATGCAAGTCATTTTAAAAGCTGGAAAATCATGCCGTCTAAAAAATACTTCTGGGTAACTTAAAAGAGAAGCTGAATAATATATCTTATGCTCGTGACGTCACCGTCGAGACTGCGGTTTCACCTGCGGTGTGGCAAAAAGACTGAGTGGCAGCATTGGGTTTCAGCATGAATGCCGTGAAAAACACAAAACGCAAAACAGGAAAGAGGTTTGCGATTGACTGTACAACTAGATTTGACAAGAAATCTGAGGTATATTTTTTACAGACTGCCGAAAGCTACAGAACAGAGAGGCAAATGAATCACAGAAACAACTGGCAGCGAAAGGTGGATTTGCATTGTCATTGTGAATATGCTGAATTTAGCAGTAAAATCACACCCTATATATTGTATTGACAAATCATCAATTAAATATTTACCATCGTATTCTGCATAATTAGATGTTTTTAAATAAACACTGACGAAAAAACACTATACAAGTTCACAAGTTTTAGGGCTGGATGTCGACGATATGAAATATATATATATATATATATATATATATGAAAGTGAAGTGAAAGTGACACGTGATGGCCAAGTATCGTAACCCAACCATATATAAGTGATCACTCAGATCTACCTATATTGCATTTATATGAAGTGTTCACAGGCAAATTTGCTTTATGCATTTCCCGTATCGAAATTAGGCACATATATTAATGTCAGGAAACACGATTCCTGGCTGCATGTCAATATCCATGGATCACTGGATCTTTGGTAAGTCCAAACTTTAGTTTAAACTGCTAATCGTTGATTTTCTCTATTAAATCCAGTCACTCAGCAGCTCGTCTGCCACTCAGTCCGACTGAGGGAGTGTGATCCTGTGATCAATGCATATACACTCTATAACAAGTATTTTTGAGACTGCCAAAGAAACAAAAAGTTGCAAACACCAACTATAAACCAAATTTAAAAAAAATGCATACCCGTCAAGCTGGGTCATTTTTGCATGGCTCAGCTCGCTCATGTTCCAAACAGCTGTTCTGCCCCACACACACACACGCACACACACACACACCAATTAACAGCACCACATCCTGCTGAGAAGCACCTCGGCAGCATCATGGGAGGGAGAAACATGGTGCCAAAAATATCTGCACACCGACCAGCATTAGAGCCATGACTAACCAAGAGTGAGTGGGATATAGAGCGCTGACTGAGTCTGAAATCCCATTAATGAGCACTCAGGCAGTTTTGAAGTGATATGCACCAGGTAATTACCCTCACAATGTATCAGTGAATTCTAACGGATTGTGATTCAATGTGCTTGACTATGCAATCCATCCATTTTAGAGATTGGCAACAGTTAAAAGTGGATTATTGATTAACTTCTATCTGTTTAATCAGAAATCGCAGCCAGTGTGACCGATCTAATTGTGAGCGTGTAAACATTTCAGGACAAAAAAAGATTCCAATTACGGTTTATTTACACTGGGTCAGCTTTCTAATTATGCAAGGTCGTATGCCCGTTCTCTCTGCTGAGAGAGTGTTATATTCCGAGCATATGAGACATGTCCAAACATATCCAGATTGGATTGCTAACTTGCTATAATATCTGAGACTTGGGTAAAATTCCCATGGTGGAGGTGTTTTACAATGAGTGCAATAGAGTTGAGATATTAAAAACAGCTCACTACTGTACATGGAAATGTGTTTGTCATGTCAAATGGCTTTCTATAAAGCAATAAAGGTGTCGCAATCCAGTGTAAAAACACAGGTCTGCAGGTTTCCATGGCACATGAAGCACTGCTTCAAAAATATTCAAGATGACACAACTCACTGTGACTGAAACAGCCTGTGTAAAAATGGCACATTGCTGGGTAAATTGGACAGCATGATGCTTTACAAAACATCTTTCAAGTGGCCCAGCCGTGTCCAACTGGTATTCAAAGTTATAATTACAACGGCAAGAAAGTGTAATTATGAAACAAGTACATACTTAGTATTTATGTAATTATAGAGTAGACATTGCAAACAATAAAGTAAATTGTGACCCAGTTTGCAATGTAAAGGCAACTTTCCCATTCAAAACTTTACCATGGTAACCAGTTTCCCAAAATATCACAGGCTTTTGACTGTGTGCTTTATCTTGTTTAAACATTCCTTTAAAATCTCAGGTTAAGGCCACTTATGTAAGGATACATAACCCAAAAATTAAAATTGTTACCATTTACTCTTTAGAACATTAATTGATTGATTGATTGATTGATTATCAATTTACTACCCTTTAAATTGTTCCAAACCTTTATCAGTTTCTTTCTTCTTTTGAACACTAAAGATCATATTTAGAAGAATGTTGGTAATCAAACAGTTGATAGCCATTAATAGGAAAAAATACTATGGAAGTCAATGGCTGCAAGTTACCAACATTCTTTAAAAATATCTTCCTTTTGTGTTCAACAAATGAAAGAAACTCATACAGGTTCGGAACAACTTGAGGGTGAGTAAGTGATGACAACTTTGATTTTGGGCGAACTATCCCGTTAATCAAGGTTTCACATTTGGTATTTAAAAACGTCGTTTACACCGCAATCTGGGTTGGTACTACAATGTCATAGAGAGTAGCTTAGCAACAGACAACCAATCATAAATTGCACAGGTGTTTACCTAATTAAATATTCATGCGGGCAGATAGCCTACTTTCGCGCGCAGTAAAGTTTTGAACCGTTAAAACCGTTAGAACAGTGACGACAACCAAAACAGACATTGGGTAAATGGCGACATTTTCATAGTTAAGCTATTAAGTTATCAGAACGGAGAACAATAAAATTAATTGGATTAATAGGCAATTCGTAGCATATTTACTGACCTCATACATTTTCAAATAAAAATTAAAACTTAGGTAAACTACTGAAACCTGACTAACCAGGAGAAATTTAAGTAACGTTATATTAACAGCGTGAAACACGAAGGTTAACAAGTTAATTTGTTACTTTAAAATTTAACTTCTAAGTTCCATGTGGTAAAAAAACAACTATTGTATAATTACGATTGACAGGGTAATTTCTGAAATATCGCAACCACATGAGAAAAACATAAATTTGAGGACTTACTTGTCATACTCGGCGTTGTCCTGGTCACATCGCGCGTCCTTGTGTTTCTGCCAGTCTTTGCCATGTTTGCAGGTGGTGAGAAGAACTACATCCTCGGCGTTATGAACATGATGTAAGGCATTCCTCGTGTCCGAGCCGATGCCGGTCAAATAGCGTTTCCCCTTAAATACCAACATATACTTTCTAAAAGGTGGAATGGTGTTGTATTTCAAGTACCCCCTGTCCCCTCCGGTCCTTGGGTGATCCTTGGAGAATAACGGGATGGATATGTCAAAGTTAGGTCTGAAATTCTCCATACTGATGCTTGCTTTGGCCAGCATGGCCTGACCAATGTCAAAGCCCAAGTCTTCCGTGTAGTCAGGCCATGTGCCCGAATACAAATTAAATATGAGGTGATTTCTACCATTGTTCCAAAGAGGCAAGCTCTGCACCTTGGTTTTGAGATTGTGCACGTACTGTGGCGATAATTGGTCTCGATCAAGAGTGTCCAAGCTCAGGACGAACAAACACGCTTGACCAGGGTCAGAAGTGTAAAATCTAGAGCCCTCGATGGTGGATAAAATGTTCTGGTAACTTTCCGAGATCTTCTCGCCCTTCTGCTGCGGATACACATAGACTTTGAATCCGTTCCTTTGACACTGAGTGAAGTCGAAGCATGATTGCATGCGGCACCGTTTGCCCTTGTAAACGCTCGAGTTAACGTCTCTCTTCTGCCTGGGCGATATATGCACGTTGTATTCCTCCGTGTCCGAATGGTCCCACGGGATGAAATGTTGTAAGGGATCGGAAAAGTGCGGCCACGGTTGATCGGGACGATTATATCCATGTCGGCTTCTGGACCCCGTGGCCGCCGGACCCGGGACCGCCCCTCCTCCGAAGTAAAAGAGCAAAACTAGAAAGGCGCCAGTCAAGAGCGAGATCAGATATCGTTTTTTGGCCTGCATGTGTCCAGATCGCGGTGTTTGCAAATAAATCTCAAGTTTGTATCTCAGCAGAAGCAGCCGCACCACCTCCTCCAGCTGTAGTACCGCTCCGCCATCTTCCAACCTGCGAGGATTTACAACTCTTCAGATTCCGATCAGCAAACAGCAAGCGATTGATCCAGCGCATGTGGGCGATTTTACATCGGGCTCCTCGATCTCCCTCGTCTGCCTAGAACTAGCGACATTTCACAGTGCAGCCAATACCTACAGCAAACGCACCGGTTTTGATAATTATAAACACACAATCAGGTATAAATAATCGCTGATTTAGTTTTCCCGCGGCGGATTAATAAAAACGCAACGAAACGCGTCGCACCGGAGAGTTGCGGCGGCACTGACTCATGGGGTCTTTGGAGAGCAGGGGGTCCCGTTGGAAAACATGCAAAGTCGTAAATAATAATACAACGACCGAGGTTTATCTCCGATGCTTTGCGTTTCCAAACCACACGTCCAGGCTAAACTAAAGCGTAACTCCATGCATTCACCTCAGAAACAATAACACACACGGGGCAGATCACCGTAACCTCACGAATCCCTGCATTTCTCTTATTCCTGAGCTCTCCGTGGACCTTCACACAGGCAAGAAGTGGATTTCCTCTTCATCTGGACACCGGCTCTGGAAAGCGACGTTTCCCGTTTAGCGAAAAAAACACGAGCGAGTTTCACAGGATCTTTCCTTAGCGAATAAAATCAACTGAGTTCCTTGATCCGCGAGTCCAAACACCTATTGCTCAGTTGTTCCGATTGTTACTCTGTTACATTCCAATCCCGACACGACGCCAGTGTGCGTGACGTCACGTCATGGTGCATCGTGCGTTTTCATTGGATAGAGCAACCGGATGGGGCGGGGCTTCTACAGCACCCATTCATTCCCAGAGCTTCGCACAGAATGTGGATTTGGACTTCTAACCACTACACATAAAAATTGACTAACTTTTTTCATGTAAATGTTTTCTTTTAATTCAGGTTTCACTCATTAATTTTGCCCTATAATAACATTACCACGTCAGAGCAGGATTCGATCTTCAAATAGAACAGACAGTTATTTCAATTCCATTTAAAGATTTATGTTAGTTATATTGAAGGGCGGTGGGAGTGGATTTTTTTTTTTAAATCTCTTTTTACCTCTTTCTAATGCTATTATTATTTCTATTACATTTCTCCCTTAATTATGAGCTGATTCGTTTTTTTCTTTGTGATGATGTTATTAGAGTCATAAAAGCTTTATTTGCATGACTTATTATATACAATATTGCCAATAGGCCTACTTGAAATCGACAAAACAGAAAATTAATATAGCTTAAAAAAGAAATGAAGTGAAATGAAGGAAAGCATAGGTGAAAGGAACCAGGTAACTTTGTTAAAGTTTTTATCTGACAAAATTAATTTTTTATTTTTTTTTACCATTCAAAAAAAGTGTACAGACAAACAAAAAGCTAGCAGGAGAAAGCATACATTGACAACAACATAATCAGTTATTAATATTTTTTGGTTCTCTTAGCATATGTTCAAAAGTTCTGGCCAAAAAATTGTCACACAATCTGGCATGTTTCATTGCAACATTATCACAAATAAAACAATTGACTCCAAGAACAACTATGCAGTAATTATTGTTATTGTAATTATTGTCAAAAAGCTTTTTTTGCATGACTTATTTACAATATTGCCAATAAAATACTTGAAATAGACAAACTGAAAATAAATATAGCTTAAAAAAGAAATGAAGTAAAATGAAGGAAAAAGGAACCAGGTAAATAAAATAGAAAACAGCCGAAATTAATTTACATATATCAAATGCTATGAACAGGGAGTGATGGATCAGTAATAAATGATCATCACTGGTGGTGCCGATTCTGCTAATGAAATGTGTTTTTCATTGGTTTGGTTATCTTGGAATAACTTTTGATATTGCCTTAGATTAAACCCCCATTATAATGACTTAGTCTATTATAACTAATTAATAAAAAATAACTACTGATGAACAATCACTGATAACTCTCACCATTGCTGGACAAATGACTTATTTGCTGTTTATTTAACTAATAACTGAAAGAAGACGGCTGGATTACCCAACGGATATGCTTTTATATCTTTCTGCTGATAAGAAGCCTGGCTCTATAGCACTTCCTCTTCCCAAAGCCTCTCGAAGCTTGTGATAAAAAGCCCCAAATTTGGGCCGCTGTAAACAAATACCCGTGTCTGGACGGGATAAGCCGTGAGTTCAGAGAGTTCTAAGCCCTAGGAAAGACAAAACACCCTTTGAGAGTCCTCTACCCTCCACTGTTCCAGGATCTGATAAAGCGCTCGAGATGATGTAACACACTGCATTCCCTGAGTATTGTGGGAAGGGCTGGGCTCAGTAATATGGAGAAGCTACACAGGTGAATGTTGGAAGACCACAATAGGAGGAACACCTAATAAAAGGGATATGGAACGCAAATACAAATGCTTAACGAAGCCAACATCAACTGTACTGAAAGATTAATGCCTTTCTAAGAGGATATATATAAATCATGAGAGTAAAAAAACAAAAATCAATAACAGACATATTGTGGTGGGAAATCTTTCTTTGGCCATAGAACATTGAAAACAAAAAATGTCAAATCATTTTAAAAAATAAAATAGTCATATAAACTAAAACTAAAATGTCAATAATAATAATATTTAAATACATTTAAATATAAAATAATAATATTAATTTAAAAACAATTAATACATTTAAATAAAATTATAATAATAATAATTTAAATAATTAAATACATTTAAATAATATAATATATTAATACAATTGTGGCCAAATGTGATATCCAGAGGGGATATTTGATTTTATTGTTCCAATTATCAAAATATGAGGAAAACATTATTTTAAATATGAGGGAAGAACAAACACAAAACTTGGTTAAGGTTTTCTCTGACAAAATTATTTGGTGACAAAAAGGCAAACAGCAGCTACAGGTTTACTTTTACTACGTGCAAAAATAGTGCATAGAAAAAAAAAGCTGACAGAAAAAAGCATGCATTGACTACAGCATAATCGGTAATTAATATTTAATATTAATATTTCTTTAACGTGTGTTCAAACTTTCTGCCCAAAAATGATGAAGGTGTTTCATTGCGTTAACACTAATAAAAGGACAACCACAAAGTAAGGCTTACAAAACTTTATTAATATTTAAATTTTGAATACAAGGTGAAGATGTAAATTTTCCTAGGCCAGCCACTACTGTATAATGCTTTTTTCTCGTGAAAAAGACTGAAAATTATCAGAGAAAATTATTTGTCTCTGATAATTTTTTAAAGTCGTAGTTCACCTAAAGCTGATTTACTCACCCTCGTGTCCTTCCAAACCAAAACTTTCCTTCATCTTCTGAAAATATTTTAATGAAATCTGAGAGCTTTCTGTCCCTCAATTGATAAACTATTCACCCAAAACTCTGACACTTCAAAACATTCATTAAGAGATGGTAAAATAAATCACTGGTGCTGCTCTTCAGTGGTTAACTTCATGTCTATCGGATAGACAGAAATTTGTTAGGATAGGTGAGAATCGATCCCGTACCGTCACTATTTCTCATGGTGTACCTCAAGGTTCTGTACTTGGTCCTCTTTTATTTCTCCTTTATGTGCTGCCACTAGGACAGATCATCAGACGGCATGTTCTCAACTTTCATAGTTACGCTGATGACATTCAAATTTATTTCACGGTTAAAACTAACTGAGCTTACCCACCCGCTTCTGTTATCTCTTGCCTTCAGGAACATAAAACATGGATGTCTGATAACTTCTTACAGCTTAATGCTGGCAAAACTGAAATCCTGTTGATTGGCCCTAAATCACAGTTTACCCAGGCATGACATTTTCATTGATATTGACGGTGTCCAGATTAGGCCTTCAAAAACTGTGTGGAATCTGGGAGTTTTGACCAGCCCGATCTCATGAAAGTGCGTATCTATTCAACGAATGTTATTTCTCGTGCCATTTATATGGCCAAAATAGTTTTTGCATGCATATGATACTCAGTTTTCGCGTGCATATGATACGCACTTGATGGCGTGTAATACGCACGCACGCAAGGGGTTTTCAGTGCGTAGCATATGCACGCAAAAAACATTTTTGCTGTATAAATGGCACGAGAAATAACATTCGTGGTATAGATACGCACTTTCATGAGATTGTGTTGCAGACTCACACATTGGTCAGATTGTTAAATCATTGATTTATACGAATATTGTTTGTATACGCCCCTCTCTTAATTTTGGAGATCCTGAATATGTTATCCACGTGTTTATAACCTCCAGATTGGACTACTGTAACTCCTTATATAGCGGCTTACCCAGCAGAGCTATACATCGCCTTCAAATGGTGCAAAACTCTGTTGCTCGAGCCCTTACATATAGAAAATCTGCACATATCATATCGATACCGATCACATATCTGCTCATCCTTTACAAACTTCACTGGCTTCCTGTGGTCAATCACATCCAGTTTAAACTTTTAGTCTTAGTTTATAAAGCCTAAATATCATGTCCCCAATACCATGCTGAGTTAGTGCAACAATATGTTCCTGCCCGGACCCTTAGATCTAGCAATGACAATTTGCTTGTCGAACCAAAGTATAAACTCTCTACTGTGGGTTGTAGGGCTTTTTTAGTGTTATAGGCCCTAAACTATGGAATAAATTAGCCCTAATCTTCATGCCACCCCTAACCTCCAGACCTTCAAATCTCAACTTAAAACTCATCTATTCACCATGCTCAGTAATTAATCATTACTCTGTCATCCACTTTTTCAGTATTTATGTTACATGTTTACTTTATCGAAATTGATGTTTTCTCTGATTCTATAACTTCTGATGTTAATTATTTGTAGTTATTTGTTGTCTCCATCTGCTTTTCTGCTCGTTTGATTGTTATAATAAGCAGATTGCTTGCCTCTTTGTCTGTCAATTGTTTGTATTATTTTGTGAAGCGACCTTAGGTTCTTGAAAGGCGCTATAAAAATAAACATATTATTATTATTATTATTATTATTAATAAAATCTGCCTTTGCCTTGTAAAATGTTTAAAATAAAGCATGGAAAAGCAGCATGTTTCTGTTTGATGTCTCATAGCTGTGTATTGTTGATGTGTTTCGCATTGTTCATGCTTGCACACTCTATTGTATTTTTTATCTCGCCAAAGCCAAACAAGCACAGCTGTTTAGCTGCAATGCCATGGCTATGCTTTCAGGGGATGTTAATATATCAGGATCCCGTTCTAGAGCCGACAACAGTTAAAGAATCAAGCAGCGCTCCGTGACTAACACAGACATAGCCGTTGAGTAGGTGTGGATTCTGAAGTCCTGCTCCTCTTGTTTAACTCTCTCTGGTGCCCTCCAGGCAAATGAAGCTTTAGAAGAAAAAGAAAAAGCACAAAACTGGCACACATCGTCTTTAACGCATGAGTGTGGGATGGCGAGATACCTCCTCGTTGCTTTATTTATTTAAAATGACCTTTCCGTACTGGAACGGAGTTCGCTCTTGGCAATGTGAAGGTTTAAATGTTGGAAGATGTAGGAGGGGAGAGCAGCAGAAACCAAACCCGAGAGAGAGAGAGAGAGAGAGAGAGAGAGAGAGAGAGAGAGAGAGAGAGAGAGAGAGAGAGAGAGAGAGGAGAGAGAAGGAGAGAGAGAGAGAGAGAGAGAGAAGGAGAGGGAGAGAGAAGGAGAGAGAGAGGGAGAGAGGGAGAGAGAGAGAGAGAGAGAGAGAGGGAGAGAGAGAGAGAGAGAGGGAGAGAGGGAGAGAGAGAGAGAGAGAGAGAGAGGGAGAGAGAGAGAGAGAGAGAGAGAGAGAGAGAGAAGGAGAGGGAGAGAGAAGGAGAGAGAGGGAGAGAGAGAGGGAGAGGGAGAGAGAAGGAGAGAGAGAGAGAGGGAGAGAGAGAGATTGCAAGAAAAAAAGAGCTCGAGTGACTCCAGGGAGAGCAAGGCAGTAAATGAAGCAGAACAGGTTAGATGTGTTGATAGGTTTTTGTCCTCATTAAAAAAAGCCAAGTTCTTGACTTCTGAACCCCTTCATTTGTATTCTGTGGCAATTTATTCCGCACAGATTTAGACTGGCGAATTGGGTTAGATTGCGGTGGTGAAATGAGAGTTTCTTTGCTAAACTCCAGCGAGAGGATTCTTCACATTTAGCTCTGTTTTTTCAACTTACATGATTAAGAGAGAGAGAGAGAGAGAGAGAGAGAGAGAGAGAGAGAGAGAGAGAGAGAAAGCAAAAGTAGAGGAAGAACGATGCCCAGAAGGACAACGGTACTTTAGTTTTCAAAATGAGTCATGAAAAATTACCATTAATTTAACCGCATCATAAACAAAGCTACTTTTTTCTTTAATTATTATAAATGCAGGTTCATGAGCTCATAATTAATTAATATTCAGGTGAAGGTTGTAATTCGTGCACCACTAACTAACATGGCAAAATTAATGATTGTTTTCATACTGGTTTCTCAACATTCTGCCCAGTGTGCCATTGGTTGGGTAAACGGACAGTCCTTCGCCAAATTCAGTGTTGGCATGCTGAGTGTTTAAAGTCTCCCTGTGGTGAAAATCCAGCTTTTAATGTTGTTTATGTGTCTATGTGGTGTTTTTAATATGCTTTAAAGGTTGTATCAGCGATTTCAGGCCCAAACAAAAATGATCACATTCATCTAATCTTTCCTAACGATCCGCTAGCTGCCCGCCCCATAAGCAGGCTGTCAAAAAAACGCGTCTCTGTAGGCAGCCTAGGCTCTGAGATCTGCACACAAAAACAAATGGTTACAACCACCACTCAAAATCAAAATAAACAGTGTTCTAACCAATCACCGACAGGGGCGGGTGATGTTTGTTTTTGCGCTCGTGCACGGAGCCTGCACGCGAAGTCGGAGCTGAAGAATAAGGCAGCGTCTATCAACCCTATGCTATCAACCGACCAGCAGTGATGGGATTAACGCCGTTATAAATAACGCCGTTACTAACGGCATTACTTTTTCCAGTAACGAGTAATCTAATTGATTACTCTTCTCATCTTAATAACGCCGTTACCGTTACTGCCAAAAAATGCGGCGCGTTACTATAACTGATGAAGCTGTTTTTTTTTTTCATCAGACCAACTAGATCTCTGAGCGAGAGGCAAATACTTTTTTTACTGTTCTTCCTTGGTTAGTGGGCAGAGCACGAGACAAGCGCATAAATGCTGACGATTGGCTATAAGGTAGAGTAAAATGTCATTGTAAGCCAATCAGAGGTAGAGTTGGGCGGGTGTTCGAAAGCACGCATAGTAGTGATGGACATTCAGCTCTTTTGACTCAGCTCACTGAAAAGAGCCGGCTCTTTTGGCTCACAAACGGCTCTTTAAATGACTTTGACTATAATATTTCAATTTGTATTACATAATTATTTAATTTCTATAGGCTAAATTTGTAAAAATAGAGTCGGCTCTTCAGATATGCGAGCCAGCTCCCAACGTTCACCTAAAAGAGCCGGCTCTTAGAGTCGGCTCATTCGCGAATCGCGAACGACCCATCAAAAGCTCATTCGCGAACGAGTCGATCCATCATCACTAACGCTCATTCGCGAACGACCCATCATCACTAACGGCTAACGCTCATGAATTGCGAACGACCCATCATAACGCATAGTCGGGCAGGACAGGACACACAAGGAACAACACAAGCCAGTCAGTCAACGAGAGACAGGTATGGCGACGAGCTTAACAAGCTTAATTTAATTTTGCCCAGTTGTGGCCTGTTGAGGGGCAATAAATATCAAAATTTCCAAAACATCTATTGTGTTATTTGCATTGATCCACTATATAAACATAATATCTACATACATGGCGTTTGATTGGAGGCTAGTCTCACTTTGTCCCACAGCAACATTTTTTTTTTTAGATGCGTGTACAATGTTTCATGTTTCTGTTAATAATGTATTGTATTAAGTGTCCATTTCATTATAATATTCAAATTTATCATAAATAATTGAACATGCACATGTATTTTAAGTTCCGTTAAAGAGGGGTAGAGGTGGGGTCACATTTGAGCATTTAAAATTTAATTTTACTTGAAAGTAACGCAATAGTTACTTTCATAAGTAACTAGTTACTTTTAAAATTGGTAACTGAGTTACTAATTTAGTTACTTTTTGGAAGAAGTAACTAGTAACTGTAACTAATTACTTTTTAAAAGTAACTTGCCCAACACTGCCGACCAGATACATTTAACATGGAAGAGGCAATCCCCAAGAAGAGAAGGAGGATTAGGGCGAGGGAATACCCTTGTTTTTCTCAAAGAAACGAATAATAATCGGGAAGGCTTTTGAACGGTGGAGAGAACTCAAAGAATTGAAAAATTTTAAATCGGACGCCGAGGTTGCACTGTTTCTTCTGGACAGGTGAGTAGCTTCTAGTGCTGACTTTTTGTATGTGAACTGTGTGTGAAAATATAATTCTTTAAAAAATATGAGTGAAGCTCGACTAAACTTGGATAGCTCTAGTGAATATCAGATTGTAGGGATTTAGTGTGTGAGATTGGCATGCTAGTGAGCGAGCTGATTCTGACAAATTGGAATTCGTTGAGGGAGGGGCGAGCTAACTTTGTTTGTTTGGGATCTCGCTTCAAACACAAACAGAAGTGACTTCACCCACAATCGCTGATACAACCTTTAACACAAACCATGTGTAAATTCATAAGTCGACAGCATTGCTGAGTATTTTCTCCTTAAAACTGCAGTGAACCAAAGACAGTCTCAAAAACACGGTTTGAAATCGCTGGTGTTTCTGACGTCACAAACGACCTTGTAACCAATCAGATCAACGTGTGATCGTCAACCAGTGGATCTCTGAGTGAGTGAGTGAGTGAGTGATTTTAACATGACAAACGATTTTAACAACAAAAATGACACACTTCATCTATCCAAATCTAGTGTAAATCCAAAGATTTCAGCGGGGCAGGAAGAAATGTAACATTTGGCTCGCCGTGCCCTCTCTCTCTCTCTCTCTCTCTCTCTCTCTCACTCACACACACACACACACACACACACACACACACACATTTACAGTGTCTTTGATGACCGGCAGTGTGAATGTTAATGCATTACCTCCTCAGGGTGAGATCAGAGCAAGCTTTCCTCACACCCTTTGAACTTCCTTTTGTTTTCTCTCCCAGTCATCAGGGTTCCCAGACACAGAACAGGAAAAGTTATTTGGATGGATGCCCTGTCAGCGAGAGATCCTCAGATCTTCCTGTGTATGCATTCTCATACACAGACTCACAGTCACACACACACACACACACACACACACACACACACACACACGCACACACACACACACACACACGCGCGCGCACACACACACATACACACACACACACACACACACACACACACCCACTCACGTTTACTTAGCTATCCAAATGGGGACAATTCCAAAGACGTTGATTTTTCAACTCTACAAACTGTATATTCTCTCTCCTTACACTAAACCGACCCCTAAACTTACCCATCACACACACACACACACACACACACACACACACACACACACACACACACACACTCACACTCACACACACACACACACACACACACACACACACACACACACACACACACACACACACACACACACACACACTCTCTCTCACACACACAAACTTACTCTTGTCTCTTGTCACTTTTGTCTATCTTCCTTTAATGTACATTGCCTGTTCTGTTGGGGTAAATATGAGAGTTTATATTTGGGAATTTTTAGACTCGTTAAAAAGTGAGATGATTGGAATGTCATGTAATCAGTCAGAATGAGTCGAGGGAGTGTTTGGGAGGACACAGAGCACAACAAAGCCATCAACTGAGTTAGCTGTTAGCAACTTGAGGGGAATTCTTCATTTTAAAGAAACAGCACAGAATTATTTGTCTCTGATTATTTTTTAAAGGCATAGTTCACCTAAAACTGATTTACTCACGCTCGTGTCTTTCCAAACCAAAACTTTCCTTCATCTTCTGAAAATATTTTAATGAAATCTGAGAGCTTTCTGTCCCTCAATTGATAAACCATTCACCCAAAACTCTGACACTTCAAAACATTCATAAAGAGATGGTAAAATAAATCCATATGAATCGAGATATGGTAGCTTATATCAAAATGTAGGCCTTTTTATTCAAATCTAAACATTGTTCACATCATTCAGTTGGTAAACGGAAGCTCAAGCATAAGAACCAATGAGGTTTGTTCTAATGTGTCACATGGCACGTTTGAGTTTCCGTAAGAACCAATGAGGTTTGATCGCACAAGTAAAGTTGAGCTTCTCTTTATGTTTGGTGATCAATGTTTACATGTGAATAAAAGGCCATTTTTTAAGATGTTTTTTAAAATACTTATAATGTTAATAAATAATCATAATTTAGTGTTTTGACCATTTTGAAAAAACAGGATGTTTATGTGTCTGTGTCTTTATTGTAAACACATGAAATAAGTGTCAGTGCTTTGTTGCATGTTTTGGGTTTGGGTCCAATATAGTTTTTAACAACCCAATTTTCAAATAATAGGATTATTACAGGATCACAAAACAATCTGCACTGTAATGCACAAAGCAAAATGTTCAAGTAAAATTCTTACACAAGATAACATCACAAAACACAATGTATGGCATAAAAAAGCAATAACCAAGTGATTTCTGCCAATCCAGCACTGCACTTCTGCGACTCAAACGGTGACACAAATATGCAATATACAATGTAAGACTTAATTTTGCACAATCAACTAATTAACACACAAATTGTCACAATCATCATATTATAGTGATTTCTGAAGGATCATGTGACACTGAAGACTGGAGTAATGATGCTGAAAATTCAGCTTTGATCACAGGAATAAATTACACTTTACGATATATTCACATAGAAAACAGCTGTTATAAATTGGAAAAATATTTCACAATCTTCCTGTTTTTATTGTTTTTTTTTTTTATTTAACTGTATTTTTAAATTAAATGCAGCCTTGGCGAACCGTTGAATATCTTACAGACCCCAAACTTTTAAACAATATTGCAGATCAAACTCTTGTATTTCTTATGATATGACCATTTCAAAATATTCTCTATTCTATCAATAATACAGAGTTACAGATGCCTGTCATCTCAGGGCTGGAATCATATAATCTGACAAAACAAAGATCATTTTCAGTCAACAGAAGACAAACAGAGAAGTTCACTGTGATTGAGAAACAATATGACACACACATAAAAAAGCTCAAACTGACAAGTGTGGACATGTAAGGCAACTCATGAGACGTGACAGCGAGGGTTAATTATCTTCATCATGTCGCCTGTGAACACAAACAGACCCAAACACTGCATCTTCAACACGTCCTCAGTGTCACACCCCTGCATTAACAATTCACATGCTTAACTAAACTGTGAACATGATGAAAGCCTTTTTAAAGTCAGCCAGGCGGAGCCATCAGTTGGAGGCTTGGTGAAATATTTTTAAGATTGCTTTGTGTTTTCAACGAAACAGCAGCGTTATTCAGTGTTTTAATGTAATTTTCACTGAAACAGGCAGACAGGGCGGGGCATAACGAGCAGCTCCTCCCCTTTTTAAAAATAGCCAATAGCGTTTCGTTTATATCTAGGGTTGGGTATCGGTTGGGTTTTATCCGATACCAGTACCTACTTGGTATTTTTTAAACGGTTCCGGTGCTTAAACGGTTCTTGAACCGGTACTTAAGAAAATGAAACCGCACACTTTGTCAAAAAATAATACCCTTTTATTTACATGTTTTTTTTTTTTGTTCCCACAGACTTCCCACTGAGGTGCCTTGATACAGCACTCTGGGAACAGCCTATTTGTTCAGAAATTTCTTTCTGTGTCTTACTCTCTTGCTTGAGGGTGTCAATGATGGCCTTCTGGACAGCAGTCAGGTCGGCAGTCTTACCCATGATTGCGGTTTTGAGTAATGAAACAGGCTGGGAGTTTTTAAAAGCCTCAGGAATCTTTTGCAGGTGTTTAGAGTTAATTAGTTGATTCAGATGATTAGGTTAATAGCTCGTTTAGAGAACCTTTTCATGATATGCTAATTTTTTGAGATAGGAATTTTGGGTTTTCATGAGCTGTATGCCAAAATCATCAGTATTAAAACAATAAAAGACCTGAAATATTTCAGTTGGTGTGCAATGAATCTAAAATATATGAAAGTTTAATTTTATCATTACATTATGGAAAATAATGAACTTTATCACAATATGCTAATTTTTTTAGAAGGACCTGTATATGGAAAGCAAAGCATATTTACACTGTCTGAATTGTTCCATATCCCCTATATAGTGAACTATGTGCCAATCACCATGTAGGAAACAGTAAATGTGAGAACAAATAACCAATTTCAGCAGCAGCTTCAGTGTCTATTTATAGTGTAGGGGGCGGAGCTTCAGATTCTAGAGAGCATTTGATTGGACAGAAATCTGATGAGAAGCTGAAGTGCAGAGTGATGTCATCAAAATCATTGAATCAAGTGAGAGTCTGTAAGTTTTGAATGTTTTTATCTTCTGAATGTGAATTCTGACATTGTTTTGGAGCACACTAGCTTATAGATAACAGTAAGACTAACATATATTCATACTAAAAGCTTAAAAAAACTTAAATTTTGATTTCATGGGGACTTTAAAGGCCTAATTCATCCAAAAATGGAAATTCTGTCATCATTTACTCACCGTCATGTCATTCCACCTTTCTGTGACTAAGGTTTATGATTCTTACACGGTTTGTTCATCATAGTCTCACAAATGAACAACTTTTAATCGGCAGACGTCAAAAGCTATAAACAAACTAACCTATAGTCACTCGAATTCAACAACACGATCACTAAACTTCCAACACCTCTTTCAACTTTTATTTAAAAACATTTTCCCTGAAAGTGTGAGAAAGAAGAGTTTGCAAGACTGCGATCATAAAGTGACTTTTAGTAGATGAGTTTCCCTGTTCAGCATGATGAATGCGTTTAATGCATTCAGACACTAGTTAGTCAGTAAAAGCTTAACAATCACCAGAGGGTATTACTGATGCATTTTATGCTGTAGAATAAAACGTGAAAATATCTGGAGCTTGTGTTCACCACAGACCTTATTTCAGGCATTTAACCAAAAAACCCATTGACTTCAGGATGATGGAAGAGATAAAGGGACTATAGATTTCTATAGTCATGTGATCGCTATGTGCGTTCATCATTTCCTTTCATTGCAATTAAAACAACAGGATTTTTCATTCAAATTTTTTTTAAATCTCCATTTGTGTTCCATTATAGAAAAACACAGATTTAGAGCAGCTTGAGGGCGAGTGAGCGATGTCAGAATTTTTTCATTTTAGTATGAACTACTGCTTCAATTATGCGGATCACATCATACCTACTGCTGTTATTTCATTCGAACAGAGCAAGATTACGACTGCGGTTCATCTCAGATGTCACCTGGTTTAAGCGACTGCTGTGCACAAAGACAGAAGGAGAGGGTTTGATTGGTGCGGCTCCGGGCTCTTCTTTCCAGCGAGATACTGTGCTGTAATTAGTTCACTGCAATAATATAATGCAAGCAAGCTTCCCACAGAGTGTCACTGATGTAACAGCGTCTCAGAGGGACTGGAGACATTTCTACGGACCTGAATTTTATTAAACTTGGCCATACATCAACATTCATTAAAGACCACCTATTATGTGCTTCTACAAAGTCTTGATGTTGTTTTCAGGCTCTACTAGAACAGGTTTTTCTGCTTGAATGTTGATTATTTTTCCCATTGTTGCGGCTCCTCTCTTCCCAGTCTGTCAGTAACGCTCAGGACTGTGTTTCCCGAAAGTATCATTAGCCAACTATGGTCACAAGTTCCGTCGTAATCAGCAATTCAACGAGTCTGTGTTTCCCGAAACGAACATTCACAAACAGCATCGCAGAGTTGTGTGTTTGAGCGACAGATCTCGAGCTGCGGTTAGAAGAAGAGTTTCTTGTTTGCATGACATGTGGACTCAATAAATCCGGATCTTGAGCAAAATAAGCAAGATGACATTCAGTGCAATCTCAATCTTTTATTTAGAATACATACAAATGTCATTTACGTCTTTAAGTTTGTCAAGAGATTTAAAGCGTAGTTTTTGAAGAGTGCGCATGTGTGTGTGTGTGCTCTAGTGCGTAAGAACGAGACTATGATTGAATCTGGAAATAAAGCAAAATAACTGAGAAAAATAAGAAATATTCCTCAGATGTCATGTTCGTAATTTATAGCGAAACATCTAACATTAATTCGATCTCAAACAGATTCATTAAAAGTAATTACTCCAACACCTGTGTGACATCATTAAACAACACGGTTGAACGACCAATTTGTGAAAATACAGTTTCGGGAAACAGTCGTGAACAGTCCTTCTGAAAAGCACACTGTGCTCTGATTGGTCGGCTGGAGCAGTGTGTTGTGATTGGTCGAGCGCTTCGAGTGTGTTTTGGAAATGTCCAAACGACATAACCACCAGTTTAACACACTACTAAAGGCCATTGCACACTGAGTCCGAAATTCACATCCAAAATTTTGCACGTTAAAAAAAAAATCGACCTCACGTTATTATTATTACGTCAATCACGCTTGCACACTGTCTCCGAAACTTTCGTCCGTCATAAAAAAAATCGGATCGGGTTCGATTTTCTGCGTTTTTCGCATCCGAAGCAAGCAGTTTGAATGGTGTTTTGACAATTCAGAGCCACCGA
The DNA here is from genome assembly GCA_026230005.1 of Gila orcuttii. Lineage (NCBI taxonomy): Eukaryota > Metazoa > Chordata > Actinopteri > Cypriniformes > Leuciscidae > Gila > Gila orcuttii. Next base: position 2,654,405 of record JAPDVR010000010.1, on the reverse strand, counting down.
ATTACGAATACGAAAAAACACATACGGAAATTTTGTGTGCAAGGGCCTTAACTAACTCAACCAGGCCCCGCCCCTTTATTCTGCGTATGAATTATTAAAATGAGGAATATTGTGTTCGTTCCCGGAAGAAACTCAAGACTACAATGGAGGCGTTTCAGGAGTTCAGAAACACTGGCACTGATATAGAGAAGAACTGGAGCTTTTTCATGCAGCTCAAACAACAACATGGAAAATAAGCATAATAGGTCCTCATTAATATAATTTTTAGTGTTCCTTTCAGTTAAATTTCATGGAAAACCAGTTTAGATTGCATCACATGTGTGTGAAGAACACAGCTTCGGCATCTCATGAAGGTTAAAAGATCTCTTTTGATGAACTGCCTGTGCAGTCCCTGCATAAAAGCGACTTTCTCGTGTCGCTTTAATATTTCAGCTCTGCACTGTGAGGCAGTGACAGCGAGCCCGAGGCGAACTTGCCAATTACACTAACACTGACTATTCTCTATGATGTGCCATGGAGCCTTTCATCACTGATGCATTACCGAAGCAAATTATAGATTTTACAACAAAGTTAACTCGAGAGCTGTCAACCAGATCAACCTACCTCGCCACATCCAGTCACTTTTTCCACTGAGCGTCCATCAAATACACACACTCAATCTGTCTCTGGCAGAGGAAAAAACTGACAAGAATATCTGTGCTTTACATTAATACCCTGCAACAAACACCAAAGGCCCTCTGCTGAAACCATTAAACTTGCATAAGGCTTGCTAAAAGCACTTAGCTGAAAACAAAACACAAGGAGTGTTCTGGCATTTGTTGTTTCCTCTGCTCTTTGTGTAACTTTTATTGATAAAACAGACTTGGGCTGGGTCTCTATACACATTTCCTCATTCGATTTTGATTCACAAGCTTAGAGGATTAATTCACTTCAGAATTAAAATGTCCTGATAATTTACTCTCCCCCAGGTCATCCAAGATATTCATGTCTTTCTTTCTTCAGTGGAAAAGAAATGAAAGTTTTTGAGGAAAACATTCCAGGATTTTCTCCATATAGTGACTTCAACGGGTTGAAGGTCCAAATGTGAGTTTCAGTGCAGCTTCAAAGTCTCGACACGATCCCATTTTATAACAAAATAAACATGTATATACTCTTTAACCACAAATGCTGGAATTACTGACAACTCGTTTCAGGAATCAGTTCTTTCTTTTGAGAGACAAAAACTCCATTTATCTTTGATCTTTGAAACTTTCCAGACCTTTTACATTCACAAACAGCTCTATTATTCACTGCATGAAAGGTCATATTTGAATTCAATGCCGTTTCTTTGTATTTGTTAGTGAAATTTACAAGCAATTCCTGACTGAAAGTTGTTTCTACTCCATGTTTTTTTTTTCTCAGTGCACTGCAAAAAATGCTTTTCTTACTCAGTATTTTTGTCTTGTTTCCAGTCCAAATATCAAACATTTCTTAAATCAAGATGTATTTACTAAAGTAGTAAAATGACATAAGATATTAAGTCTTTTCTGGGGAAATAAATAAAAATAAAGTGAGTTTTTGCTTAAAACAAGCAAAATGATCTGCCAATGGGGAAAGAAAAATAATGTTGTTTATGTTTGAATTAAGATTATTTTTCTCACCCCATTGGCAGATCATTTTGCTTTTTTAAGCATCAACTCACTTAATTTGATTTATTTCCCCAGAAAACAAGACATAAAATCTTATGGCATTTTACTCATCTAGTAAATGCATCTTGATTTAAGACTGGAAACAAGACAAAATACATAAGAAAAGCAGTTTTTGCAGTGATTCTCCAGACAGTCCAACTTTCAGCTCGCCTCTGCCTTGCTTTGCCTCATAAATCCTGCGCCTCAGGTATTCCTCATGCCCTGGAAAACCAGGAATTTCTGACCTTTCAGCTGTGCTTTATGTAAACACAGTGTGCTCAAACACACACTCATAGATGTGATAAACACACACACTGGGCATGATTTACCGGTGGGCACTGGAGGAATAGACAGCATGTAAAATGTAGATTGCCACTGTTGGAGGATGAGTGAGAAAAACAACACGTTTTTTTTCTCCTCTGAGAAATACATTGTCTGTGGACAGGTTTGCTCAGGAACACCGAAGAAATTCTTCATATAGATGACAGCTCCTGACGTTGAAGACTCAGGTCAGCAAACGGTCGCTTCCATGATATATGGAGCTCAACTTATTTTTTGAATGAGCTGGAAAGAAAAGCAAGTCGGGATTGTTTTTGCACTGTCGAATCTGACATTCAACTCTCTTTGTTATGAACCCAAAGCCAGAGGGCTGATGGAAATAAAATGTGAAACATCATTTGTTCCAGCCTTGGAGGAGGGAAGAATATGAAAGTGTTTGAGGACCATCAAATAGAAATTAGAGTCGTTCCCCACTGTGACTGAGAGTCGGCCGGACTTTACAAGCTCCTGAAAATCCCACAAGAGTGTCATAGATGAAGAATGGACAGAGGCCTTGTAAATTGGTAGCCCAAAAACTGTGGAAGGAATATGATGCAATAGTATATAGTATCGGAATAACAATTTTAGTGAAAAGTTGAACTTTGAAAAGTTGACATTTCAGAATGTCTTAGCATTTGTTTTTCCCCTCATTTTGCTTTAATGACAGCATGAGCTCCTTAAGTTGATGAAATACAGCATGATTTCAGTAAGATCCGAGAGCATTTTGATTTTCAACAGAAGCAAGAAGTGGCGAGGTATCCAAAGCACATCAACTGACCACAGGGGTTCCTCAGGGTTCAGTTCTTGGACCCCTCCTCTTCTCCATTTACACCACATCACTGGGACCCATCATACAGGCACATGGTTTCTCTTACCATTGCTATGCTGATGACACCCAGCTCTACCTCTCATTTCAACCAGATGATCCCACAGTAGCTGCACGTATCTCAGGCTGTCTGGCGGACATCTCGGCATGGATGAAGGAACATCACCTGCAGCTCAACCTGGCAAAGACTGAGCTTCTCGTCCTCCCTGCCAATCCGTCTCTACAGCACGACTTCACTATCCAGCTAGAGTCATCCTCAATCACACCATCAAGGTCGGTCAGAAATCTTGGAGTAATATTTGATGACCAGCTGACCTTCACAGACCACATTACAAAGACAATTCGATCATGCAGGTTTGCAATGCACAACATCGGGAAGATCAGGCCTTTCCTAACTGAGCATGCAACACAACTTCTCGTCCAGGCCCTGGTTATTTCTAGGCTTGATTACTGAAATGCTCTTCTGGCTGGACTTCCATCATGTGTAACTAAACCTCTACAAATTATCCAGAATGCTGCAGGTCGTCTCGTCTTCAACGAGCCCAAAAGGGCCACGTCACTCCTCTCCTCATCTCTCTGCACTGGCTACCACTCGCTGCTTGCATCAAGTTCAAGGTATTGACGCTTGCTTACAGATCGACCACAGACTCAGCTCCGTCCTACTTTCACTCGCTCCTATACCAGTCTACATCCCTACCAGAAGCCTACGATCGGTCAATGAGTGACGGCTCGTGGTACCATCACAGCGAGGCATTAACCCTCTGGAGTCCAGAAACGCGCCGGCGCGTTTTGCTGTTTTTTTTCCACATAGCAGCAACATAGACTTAAAATACTCCGTCATTTTTGGTCATATAAATAAAATCAATACATGATTATAAACTATAGAAGGTCTTCTTTTTTTGTGTACACTCACATTAACATCAAAACCGTGTGCTTTTGTAAAATGAAGAAAATAAACAGGGTGTGCTTTCTGCCTCTCTGTCTCCGTTAACTTTTTTTCTGGAGCACGTCTCTAAACTTAAACAAAGCTCACCGAATACTATTCACAAATCACTCTCTAGAACATTCTCATTCACGGCTCCTTGCTGGAGGAATGATCTCCCCACCCTCGTCCGTAATGCAGAATCCCTGACAGCATTCAAAAGACAACTGAAAACTCACCTCTTCCGTGAGCATTTAACATTAAAAAAATAAAAAAATTAAAATTAAAACTAAACTTATGCTACTCTGAGCAATGCCTGAACTTTGTATTTTGAGCACTTCTTGCGTTGTTTTTGCCTCTTCACAATGACTTGACTTGTCTTTAGTCCTCAGTTGTAAGTCGCTTTGGATAAGAACGTCTGCTAAATGACTACATTTAAGAACATCTACAAAGAGTTCAGATTATAAATCTATATACATATATAAGAAATAGTATTTTACATTCAGCATTTTACATTATAATGTTCCTATGTTTAAAATTTTTTAAAGTCCCCCTGTGGTGAAAATCAGGTTTTTAATGTTGTTTATGTGTCTATGTGGTGTTTTTAATATGCTTTAAGACACACCATGTGTAAATTCATAAGTCGACAGCATTGCTGAGTATTTTCTCCTTAAAACTGCAGTGAACCAAAGACAGTCTCAAAAACACGCTTTGAAATCGCTGGTGTTTCTGACGTCACAAACGACCTTGTAACCAATCAGATCAACGTGTGATCGTCAACCAGTGGATCTCTGAGTGAGTGAGTGAGTGGAGGCGGGGCTCATTTGCATATTCATAGAACCACGTAGCACGTATACTAAATGAGGCAAGCGTGTCGAGTTACATTCAAGATATTTTAAGGCATGACAAAAAAAAAATCATGGGAAAAACACTTAAATATGTCGTGTTGGTGATCAAAGATGAGTTTTAAGGGATAAAATTATTGACTACTGGGGGATTTCCTGTATTTAATCTCAAATTCAGTTTGCTCTTAGCAGGGTTATTTTTGTTACCTAAAACTAACAATAATCATCATAATAATAATAAAAACATTTCTGTTCATTGAAATATTTTTTTGTTGAAAAACATAAATAAAATTGAAAATTAGAAATGTTGCTTTAGCATTAAACTAAAATAAGTTTAAGTTGAAACACTAAAATTATTAACTGGAAATAAATAAAAACTAAAATTAAACTGATATTAAAAAAATAAACCTAAATATAAAAAAACGAATAAAATGAAAAAAGCGCATAACGAAATTACTAAAAAATTAACTCAAATGAACAAAAAGCTATTTCAAAATAGGCAAGGTAAGTTTATTTATATAGCACATTTTATACACTATGGCAATTCAAAGTGCTTTACACAAAAAGGAATTAAAATAATCCCAAAATAAAAGCAAGAAAAATTAAAACAGTTATAAAATGAATTAAAAGACTAAAAAGATGATACATAGACTTCTCATCTGGCAAAACACCGGTGTATCATATTTTTCAAAACTCCCAGTTTTATCAACTAAGCTATAATAAAACTAAAATAACACGGGCTCTTCAACATTTCTCAAGAGCACTTTGGAGATCAATCACCTTTTCATACCTGGATAACCTTAGTCGATTAAAGCCACAAACGTTTCCACAAATCAAAAGGAAATAGACGTGCATTAAATACGATGCACCATCACTGACCTACTACAGCCCAGAAGGGAACTAGAGCAATCAGTTTTATGCGCAATTAATCATTGTGAGCCCGACAAACTGCTACAATCTCAGGCACTTATAGAGGCAGAGACCACAGTAATTATGACAAGGCAGGGCGATATAATAGTCGACAAAGCCTTCCTTCACTCCCATTAGGAGAGGAGGGACAGATCCCTTCTGAACACATCAGCAGCCAACGACAGATAACAGCGGTGTAACATACAGAGAGAGAGAAAGTACAAAGGGAGAAGGAGACAACGTCAAACGACTGACCTATAAAGAGGCTCGAGGCTGTGGGTGGAGACGTTAGGAGTTAATTCCCACCACACCTCACACTCTTTCTGTTTCGGCATTCAACGCAGATTAAAAACGAGACAGAACGAGCTGTCAGAACACATCCAGCAAAGTCTTACTTTCGGATTGGGTTTCAAAGTGCAAAAAAAAAAAAAAAACTGTTGTCCCAGATATCTAAATACTTAGTTTTTTTTTCTGTTGAAAATAGTTCAGTATGAATCCAAAACTAGGCTATTACCCACTGAGCAATGTGACGTCAGAGTGACGTCTTTTCTATGTAATTTTTGGACGTCCAATTTCGGTCCACTGAAGGTTGTTTTGTAACGCCAGGCGACGTCTTTATTCAACGTCTATTGCACGTCTAATGTTGACGTCCGTGGGACCAAATGTGGTCGTTTGTGGACGTCTTTTCAACATCAAATTTAGACTAATTTTAGACGTCGTTTCTATACAACTTCTATAACTGTAGTCCCATGTTTCAAAAAGGTGGAGGACATGTTTTCTGTACCATGTATTTACGTTTACGCATTTGGCAGACGCTTTTATCCACAGTGACTTACATTGCATTACACATTTACATTCCTATCAGTTCTTGCTTTCCCTGGGAATCGAACCCATGATCTTGGCGTTGCAAGCACCAATGCTCTAATGTTTGAACTGCAGCATTACACCTTAGTGTGTGTCTCCAGTTATCAGCTGCTGCTGAGACGATCAAATGGAGTTTTTGGAAAATTATCTTAAATAATTATAAATAATCTGTATTTACATGTATTAATCATGGTGATAACAACAATGTTGATATTTGTAAATAAAAAAAATATTGCATATTAATCATGTAAATTTCCTGCACCTGTAATAGACGTCCAAATGAGGTCCAAAAAAATGACCCAGTTCAAAGGTCAAATGTTGAACGTCAACATGACATCCAAGTTGGGTCATGGTTGGACGTCCAAATAGTGGACCTAGTTTGGACGTCGAATAGATGTCCAGAATTGGTCATGGACCAACGGACCCAATATAGACATGATCTGCACGACGTCCAGTGTTTAGTGGGTAACTGAGTCACGGAGAAACACACAAATTAACGTTTTTGAATTAATCGATTGAGTAAATGATTCAACGATTCATTCACTCTGGCTGCATCTGAAATCATATATTTCCCAATAGTAGGTGAAAAACTATGTGACAAAAGTAGTATGTCTGAATTCAAAGAGTAGGTGAAAATACACGGATGATCTACTACTTCTGGTGAGATTCTGAAGTGTGTATATGATGGACACTTTAATATCCCATGAGGCCACAGGAGAGGATTTATACATACACTGAAGCGACGGTAGGTCACATGATAATGACAATATGGCAGATGTAGTACATTTAGATTACATTTATACTATGCAGAACATACTTTTTTAGCAGTTGTGAAGTAATTACTTATGAATGAATCAGTGTTTTTAAGGAATCATTTCAGTGAATGATTCAATGACTCATAATATCATTATCATCAAGACAATGGCTTAATCCAAGACCTGATTCATTTGAATAAGTAATTAGGTAATCGGCATATTAATTTCTGAAAGATCATGCATTTTCAGCATTGTTCAGAAACATTCTAATATGCTGATTTACTGCCTAAGAAACATTTCTGATTATTATCAATGTTGAAAAAAAGTTGTGATGCTTCATAAACCACCTTTGATGAATAGAAAGCTCAAAAGAACAACATTTATTTGAAATAGAACATTGTAACATTATAAATGTCTTTACTGTTATTTTTGATCAATGCATCCTTGCTTACTTTTGAACATTTGAAATGAACAATTCACACATTTAAAACAACAACAATAATTCAGACAATAGTACAGCTAGAGTGATGGGTTTGCATTATCACTACCGGATAACATTATCCAAAGGGACCTAAGAGGAAAAGGAACTGTCATTTCAGAAGATGAGCAAGTTATTCAATTTTGATTAAAAAGACAAAGACAAACGTTTTTTTTCTTAGGAATAACATGCACAGATGAATCATTCATGATAAAATCGGGAACATGTATTAAAAAAGTAAACGTGAATAAGTGCTCTTCATTTGTGCCTCATATTCCCAGCCAACAAAAATATCTTCTAAAAACATCACACCGTTCAAGTTATGAAAACGTCATTGAACGGAATGTTCTCTGAAACATCAGCTTTAAAAATATTTTTTTCTTGGTTACGCGAATGTTGAGGGAACATTCCATTTCATAATTCTTCAAAAATTATTGAAACGTTACTTTTGAGTTTTCTCTGAACATTCCGAAACAAGTAGATACATTTAAATAATGTTAGATGAACATACAACTAAAATGTTTCAGATCAAAAATATTCCATTAACAATTATGAGAACATTGTTAATGACCAGAAAACTAAAGATTTGTTTCATAAACCTGATCTACGTGTAGAAAGGAGGAATCAATCTGGACACACTTACACATGATGAATTATTGTAGAAAAATATATGTAAAAAACGTTTTAAACCAACTGTCTGGTTCATAATGTAGAGTTAGTTATTGTTTGTTTTATTAAAATTTCCTTATTATTTACATTCCCCCACTGTAAAAAAAGTTGCTGCCTTAAATTTTTAAGTGCAATCAACTTTGATGTTTAAGTCATTTCAACTTAAATTACATTGAAATGACTTAAAAAATGAGTTGAATCTTGTGTAAACTTAAAAAAAGTTGAACAATTAGTTAAAGCAATGTAAAAACATATGTTGTCATAACTTATTGATCATATAATTTTTTTACAGTGCACTAAACCTGCATTTGGGGATGTATTTTCACGAACTGTCCACTGTTTTGCGCATAAGCTTCCCTGTTTCCCCAAACAAAACCCACAAGCATCTCACATCAATTTTAAACTCGTTTGTTCTCGATTCCTCATGGATATATTGAGGTCCAGGAAGACCCTTTAGGAAAGGAAGCCATTCTTCTCTGCGTCTGGATTGGGACCCTCCAGATTGATGATGGTGTGTTTGGATGTGTCACATTGTTAGCGTTCCTCGTGTTGTGACAGCTAGTACACGAGTGGACTGGATGCCATGCCCGTTTCAGTGAGGTGTGTGTGTGTGTGTGTGTTTGGATTGAGAGCCGGAGGATGATCTTGAGAGTCCGGCGGGCAGCTGGAAGCGGTTTTATGCCTCATGGGTATCAGGACTGGCACAGTGTTGTTCTGCGCCAGCTGGGACTAGAACGACAGAACGGACAGTTTTAGCAGAGAGAAAGTTGTTAAACAACATTAATTGGGTTGTTTGATAGCTTATATATAGCAGATTGCCAATTCATTCATGTGCTTATATGGTTAAAGTCCCCCTGTAGTCAATCATTTTATCCCTTAAAATGACATATTTAAATGTTATTTCTTTGGGAAAAAAAGTCTTAAAAAAGCTTGAATGTAACTTCTATGAATATGCAAATGAGCCCCGCCTCCACTCACTCAGAGATCCACTCGTTGACGATCACACGTTGATCTGACAAGGTAGTTTGTGACGTCAGAAACACCAGCGATTCTTTGGTTCACTGCAGTTTTAAGGAGAAAATACTCAGCAATGCTGTCGACTTATGAATTTACACATGATTTGACTTAAAGCATATTAAAAACACCACATAGACATATAAACAACATTAAAATCTTGGTTTTCACCACAGGGGGACTTTAAGTTAAGACTGGAAGTTTGGTCTTTTTCTCATGTAAAGCTATATTACCGGTCAAAAGTTTGGAAGAATTAAGTTTTTTTTAGGGTAACGTGTTTAACCTGCAGGCACATCTGAACTTTTCAGGAAGAAGGAAGACTGTGTGCATTGCAAGTGATCAAATAAGATCTGTGTGTCCCGACATAACCAGCATATCTGCATGGGTTGCTTTGGTAATGATGTATGCGTTCCCACATACAGAATGTGACACAGCTTTACGGAGGTCTCACTCTCCAAATAAGTGTCCATGCATAAACTACTCCATTGCGCAGGAAAATGCCAACATCTTTGGACATCCCATTTGAACACCAGGAATACTTCTGGTTAAGAGTGACGCAAAAGACAATTTGAAATCCGATCTGAGAAGCCAGAGCGTCCAGACTGAGACGAATCTGATTGGTCATGTGCTCTAAATGTGGTTTGAGTCAGATCTGCAGGGGAAATAAATCTGATTTCATGTTTTTTTTTTTTTTTTTGCTGTCCAGACTTTTAAAACCCATCCGGATAAAATCTGGAAATTGAAAAAAAAAAAAACAGAAAAAAAAAAAAAAAACGGAGTTTTGTTAGCAGTCTGAACATATAGCCTTAAACCCTATTCGGATGGGATTAGCTTTGCAAGGGTAGATGGAGTAATGTAATTTTACAACAGGACGTTTGTAATATTATTGGCTGATTCACACGGGAAAAGATATCTCAGTAAAACTAGCTCGATTTACACACCGGCGTCACTCCTCCTGTCGTCATGTGCATATTACGTTGCTACATGATATAATGTGCGCAAACACATATAACCTATATATATATATATATATAAAACAGTTATTTTCTGTCGAACGATGTATTAATTAAACTCAGATTGGTTCTGTTGGTAATAGGCACTTCCCTAACACTGAAAGACGTTTCGTGCCTCTAAGAAGTGCTTTCGACCTTCTTTTTGATTTTAATGGTATGTGGAAAAACACTTGAGTTTGGCAACAGATTTGTCCCTGCGTCTAGAACACAACTGAATGCTTTTGTGAAGTGCCTTCATACTTGAAAAACCCTGGAAAACTACTTACAAACAGGAAATGATGGAATATTTCCGTACACAGTCGGTCTATTCGCACAATATTAGTATTACCTGAGGTAACTTTCCTGGACCTTTTTACAGAAGGTAAAAGTTGCCATAATCTTTACTGACATTGTCTGCGATGATTATGAGATGCACATTCAGACGGGACTAAAACCACTGAGAAGCTCTGGTAATAATTACTTTACCACGTTAAACTAATCCAGTCCGAATAGGGCTTTAGATACATGATAATCTGATCTGTGGGGGGAAAAAAAAATTCCTGTATTTTTTTTTTTTTGCTGTCCAGAATTTTAAAAACCAATCCGAATAAAATACGGAAATGCAGGGAAAAAAAAAAAGAGAAAAAAGTTTTGTTAGCAGTCTGAACATAGCCTTAAAGGGGTGGTAAAATGGCATTTTCATAAGATGTAAAATAAATCTCCGATGTACCCAGAGTGTGTGTGTGAAGTTTTAGCACAAAATACCCCACAGATATTTTTATATAGCATGTAAAAGTGTCACTTTTTGAGGGTTAGCAAAAACGCACCGTTTTGTGCCTGGCCCTTCAAATGCAAATGAGCTGCCTCAGGGGGCGGGGTTTCAAGAGCTCTTGTGTGTTAGCAGCTGCGATTACCTCACGCAGACACACTAAAATGACAGAAACTGTTCTGCCTTTAATGTTAAAACGGAGTCAGACAAAGATGGAGAGACTCAAGAAGAAGGGACAACATGTAGAATGCAACAGGACGTCTCTGAATGATTAGTTGATGAATTTATGTTGCTGATGTGTAGTTAACTATCTTCAATTAGGATATTCTGTCATGATAATCTATAAATCGCTCGTATAGGAACTGCTGTGAGATGCACACAGAGTGACTTTCTATTGCATGTGAAAAGAAGGATGCTAAAGTTTGAGCTGACTCACTAATGTACTCTTATACAACAACTTTTCCTCTTCTCCACATGGACTGCGTGTCCCGGGGCGGTTTATGTACATTTTAGGGTTGCTGATGTCACTAACCCGGGAGGAATGTCGTGTAGTCCCTAACAGCCGTTTGTTGTAGTCCTTTTCTTTAAAAGCACATATCTCCCTTTGCTCTGAACTTTGAGCGCTGTAACTTTGCAGATGTTTATGCTCAAACAGCAACATTACACACTAAATAAAGTTAGAAAAGTGGAATCATACTTTACCACCCCTTTAAACCCTATTCGGATGGGATTAGCTTTACAAGGGTAGAATAGGGCTATTCAGTCCGAATAGGGCTTTAGATACATGATAATCAGACTGTATTTGCATGTTGGTTTTCCATTGACCTGATATGGGAAAAGAAAAAAGAAATGCTTTTGTTTTAGTCACTGAACTTCCAAGCAGTGAAGGCACTTTGATTCCAGCCCACTATTGGATACAAATGTGGGAAAATGTGCAATTTCCTGTGGTTATGATTGGAACCAGGCCAGAAAGGTCACAACTGCACAGACTTGTCTCGAAATATAGGAAAGAAAAAGAGGCAGGGTGTGCCAGTGATGACACACATCAGATTCCTCCTCCAGAACACCTGTTCACACACACACACACACACACACACACACACACACACACACACACACACACACACACACACACACACACACACACACAGAGATGACTCACATGTGGAATCTCCAGCAGAAAATCACTCATGATTGCACAAGATCGTTAACAGGGAAAGTTGTGAAACATGATGATGGCGGCTGTTGATTAGAAGCACGACTGGATGTTCAGACAGTGCTTAGTTAGAAACATAAATTCATTCATCACCCGTTCTCTATTATGTAAAATACTTTCCTTTTCTGGGAAAAATAAAAACCAAAAGTCTGATCCGAACTCACGTTGACCACATAAGCACCACTTACAGCATGTAGACTGCTATGCCACATCTCCAACCTACACTATTACTTGATATTTAGAAACTTGAATTAATTGCTCATGAAAGCTGCTGTTGAAACGTCCATTCAATTAGGCAAATCGAGTAATTTGCACTTTATTTTGATAGTCCACTTTAGACATTCTGCAAGCTATAAGCAACTACATGCGAACTCTCATTAATTTGCAACTACATGTCAACTCTTGAGTATTAGACTGTTAGGTTAGGGTTAGTAGTATACGTTGACGTGTGCATCAAAATAAAGTGTCTTCAGATAGTAAGCACACAACTAATACTCTAATGAGAGTTAGTTGACAAGTTGCAAAGTTACTTATAGTTAGTAGAATGCCTAAAGTGGACTAACAAAATAAAGTGTTACCGTTTTTAATTTATATATGCATGCATAATCAAACTCACTATATACCCGTATCACTCATATTTGTATCACAAAATGTTCAAAATATTTGTTCGTAAATACATCAAAAACAGTGCTTTGATGGATTGAGTCCACATGAATAATTTAAGACATTTGTTTTTGTTGCAAATTTTCCACAAATTTTTCCTCTAGGTTTAATTTAATAATTACTTGTTAGAAAGCATAATTTGTTCATCTAAATCAACATAATGGAATACATTTTTGTGTAAAGTGGAATATAAGTGCTTCTGATGTGATTTATTCCATAATTTTTGTGAAACATCACCATCATCTATTATAAATGCACAAGCATTTTCATAGTAATTCTTACTGATTTAACTTACTTACTCAAGCGAAAGCTCAACTCTTCACCACAACGGTGATCATAACAAAAGCTGTTAAAACCCAACACAACCAGACATTAAACACTATTAAGTCTCCTCCCTTTCTCATCTTGTAAAAACATAAAATAATAAGATTTAATTTCATAATTTGATGTCCCCATCAAGTCCAAACCAAAGTATGCTGGGAAATGCAGATGCCATGCAACAAAAATGATTCATGCCTCAACACAAACGGATTAAGTAAACTTCCATCGTTACTGGATTGAACATAATGGACTTAATTGTGACAAAATTATCCACAATTGTTGCATTAGCTCACTTTAAGTAATTAAAATAAGCAAGTTATTTGCAATAATTTTTTGAGTGCACCCATGATTTCAGGAGAAATGCAAAAAGCAGAACTAAAGACGTAACTGGAACATAAATTGTATTCAGAAGCAAATTTGAAACATTGAAGGACAACTTCCTCAGCTTCCCATGAAAATAATGTTCTTGCTGCTTCATGACCTGTGTGTCGAGAGCCGGTGGCTTTTTGTGATGCAACTGTGCAAGAAAGTGTTTGTTTTGGTGTGTGAATGATAAAGACACACTGTGTCAGCATGAATGAAGCGCAGTAGCTGTTGGTCGAGCGAGTGAAAAAGTGATGAAGTGTGAAAGAGAGGAAATAATGAGAATGCAGAGCGTGAATGGGGCAGGAACACGAACAGGACTTCATTAGTGACCAAAGCTTTAATGTGCAGGATCACTGTAGCCTTAAGTGTCCGACGGCCCGCTGTGTGTGAAACACACACACACACACACACACACACACACACACACACACACACACACACACACACACACACACACACACACACACACACACACACACACACACACACACACACACACACAGAGAGAAGTGCATTAAAAAACTATGGTTATCTGGTATTTAATGATTTTCCTAAACCATAAGTACAAAACATTATTTATACATCAATCATGGAACATTCCAGGAACATTAATAGAATGTTCATTCAAAGTTTTTTTTAAAGTTTTTTTAATGTAACTACTTGTTTCGGAATGTTCAGAGAACATTCGAAAGCAAAGTTCTCATGTTTGCAAAATGGAATGTTCATTTAACGTTCGCATGATAACTAAGAAAAAAACTGGATGTTTTGAATGTTCAGAAATAATGTTTTCAGAACTTAATGGCAACATTAGCAAAACGTTCTTAGAACCTATTTTTGTTAGTACCAGCTGTATATGATCGAGGTGTATGGATGCATTTACATTAATACATTTAGAAGCTTTAATCTAGCGAGTTTAATTTTATAGGGATAGATTTTATTAGTTCATGTTCAATATTAACAAATCTCGCATTGACTTGAATGAATGAATGAGACTTCAAGATGTCATTTACTCCAGTCATTCAGACAACATAATCTTATTCATATAATATCATAACATGAATTAAATGCAAGAGCCATTTTTTTCAGGTGTTTCTCTCTAAAATATTATCTATTTAAAATGAAATTATCCGAAAATCCCAAACAGTCACAAATAAATAAATAAATACTATGATAATAAAACCCTCTAAAACTGCAATCTCATCAGACCTGTGACCTTGTTCAACTAAATATGATACAAACAGTCTGATTTCATCACTTGCATAAAAGCAGAGCAAACAGTGCGTCTTAAAGGCCAGATGTAAAAACCAATGAGTTATGTGCAATGTGAGAAAATAACAGGCCATCAATAATGGCAGGTGTTCATGAGTATTCCACCACACTTGCCTGGCATGAAGCGTCCCAGAAGGCTCATGCTCATATATATATATATATATATATATATATATATATATATATATATATATATACAGCATATATATATATCGCCTGTATATATCTGTGGTGGAGAGCGAAGGCTGACACATTATATTTGAGTGTGCATTTATAGATATACAGAGACTGCTGAATTTTAAGAGTCGTGACAGAGACGTGCGATTGAGGGAAGACGCGTGCAAGCATTGGGGAGCAGAGAGAAGGATTTTACATAGACAGATATGGAAACAGCACAGAAATAGATATGAGAGGACAGAGCAAGTGCAAATGCAGTCAAGAATATGAGGGAAAAGAGCACGAGACGGAGAGAGAGAGAGAGAGAGAGAGAGAGAGAGAGAGAGAGAGAGAGAGAGAGAGAGAGAGAGAGAGAGAGAGAGAGAGAGAGAGAGAGAGAGAGAGAGATGTAAAATGCTGAGAATGTCTCAGGTAGAGTCACTGGAGAGAGGGATTGAGGAGGAGTGATGTGCTGTCATATCTCTCCGTCTGTTCATCTCTCACTCTTTCCTCACCGTCAGCACCAGAACAAAGTGTGTGTGTGTGTGTGTGTGTGTGTGTGTGTGAGATGGCGTTCTCACCGCTGCCTTGTGTATGTGTGTAAGACACAGCCCAGTCAATATCAATCTAGATGAACGTCCCGGTGAAAACAGCCACAAAACATTTTATTGGCAGCACTTCTCTTTCAAAAACACTCTTAAAGCGGTTTCTTCATCCACTTTCCTCATCATTTACTGTAATTAATTAGCCAATAGAGTGCAACGGTGCCCGCTCACTTTTTCCCATGCATTTCTCCCATAGGGACTTAACAAAAGTCTTCAATAATGCTCATGAACCAAGGCAACAAGCTCTGAGGAGAATCATTACAATTACTAACTTTGATTTGAAGCAAAAAAAGGACAAAAGGACAAGACGCTTTAGTGAGGGGAAGAACTACAATCCCATGAATCATTTCGAATGACATATTCGAATTAAAAACGATCGGGGAATATGTATATATATGAACAAAAATACTTTAAGTTTATTGCAAAATATGCATATATAATACAAATAAGCGTACGAAAATCAACTTAAGTCATTCGCAGTGCTTCATGGGAGTGGGTGGAGCTACAGAGCTCTCTGCTTATCACGACTCTCTGATTGGTGGAATTTTTTGTGCAGCATTATGGGTAATGTAGTTTTTCCACCAGGAATTCTGCTGTTAACCCGATTGTTTTGAAGATATTAGGCTGACGGCTTCAACAGAAGCAAATGCCATCGATTAACAACCTCGTTGCTCTCGGTAGTTCTTTCTATAAAGGTTTATAAGTTATTGTTAATAATCAATTTCCTTATGGAGAAAATGAATGACGTTTTTAACTTCTGGAACCGAGTGTCACACTTAAATAAAGACACACATGATCACCTACTAAAGAGTTATTGGTTAAACATCTTATTCACATAGCTCTTGCGTTCAATAAGACACAAAGAATAGCCTTGTTATATTAATATGTTTATTTGAATATTAACATGTTCATAATGAGTAGGCACACTGTATGGAAAGAAAGGGCTCTGATAGTTTAGTCTGCATGCCTGCCGAATTAAAAACATAAAAAATGAACAAGAACAATAGAAAACATGCTCGCATAGTGTCAAAAATAATTTACGGGTGTATTCAGGTTAATGCAAACAGCTTTATGTATTTACATGGGTGTGTTGGTGTAAGTGAATATAGTGAATGCATCAATATAGCAATACTGCAGAAAATAAACATATACTTATGTTAGCATATCCATGAGTAGTTTGTGCAGTTTGAGGCTAACGTTCACTTGATTTGTGTGCATCTCGTTCAGAGCTGATAAAAGCTAACGTCAACAACTTCAGTGCATAATAATCCACTAAATTCAGCTGTTCAACGTGTGTTTATATTCTTTCAGATGAAACTAGAGGGAAGCGCATCTAACATCTTATTCTCTTCCTCAAAGCAGTTTTGGAGTCTATGTGGATCTAAAGGCAAATCTCACAAATAAAAGAGCAGGAAGGGAATGTTTATTCATTAATTATCCTTGGATATTTGTGCATTAGTTATGATTAATTTGTTTTTCCAAGGTCTAGCGTCTTGAATATCAAAAAGGATCCTTAGTGTTTGCCTTTTTCGTTACTTGAAGACTCTAATGAGAACATATCAAAATTCATTATATATATTTTAAAGTATAAGAACTAAGTGTCTTTTTTATGTGATTATCAAAGAGTTTTAGTATATTGTACAGCTCTAGTATATGCTATAAAATGTAATCATTAAAAAAAATTAAATAATTCCTATGCTCTTTTCTAGTAAATAACAAAAAAGCCCTAAGGCGAACTAAGTCTGAATCGACAGTATAATGCTATTGAGTTTTAGCTGAACATGTTGAATTGACTTGAACTCTGCGGTTAATGTACCATGAGATGGTCTCATAAAGTTCAAATCAAAAACATCTCACCATCTCATAATCTAATCCACATGAAAAGACCTCAAACTCTCCTTCGGTGTCTTTTAGAGCTGATTTAGAGTTACTCGTGTAATTTTTCCCACTTCTGTGGCTCATCAAGACAAATTCATTTTGAAACACACATTCTCTAATGATATCTATACTAGTTTAGCAGCTATAAACCAATGATCATTTCGTTTTTCACCCTCTCAGCCCTTCACAAGTTCCCTCGCTCCTCAAAGCCCTTTCGAAGGAAAAGGCCCCACAAAGGCATGAAATGGTAGCTAGTTTTTAATTGGAACATGCTTTTCCCCAGATTCCCAGTATTGACTCCATCCTGTGAGCCAGACAAGAGCCAATATGAGATCTAATCGACAAGGTCTAATCGATACCACTCAATTTTTGGATCTTGAAAGCATCTTACCTTCCATCATAGGCATGGCCGGACAGCATGTAACCTATTACCGTAGCCCTCAAAACATCTCTGGTTAATCAATGTCGGGTCTGCGCTGTCATGGATCGGTGTTTGCGACCGTGTCGAGGCCTTTGAGGAAGGTGTGTGATATTGCGGAGTCATGCTACAATTGAGGCAAGTCTCTAAGTGGTGAGAAGCCTTGTTGACGCCTGAGGCTTTTGTTTGATACAAAGGTGACAATGATCAAAGGCTACAAAGACACAGTTTGTCTGATTCAGAACTTGCATGTGCTTCCAGGTTAAAAAGGTAACAGTGAATGGCCATGTTGTATTAACAGTGATGCCTTTGTGAGGATCTCAATTCAAAAAGATACAGTGAATGGGAAGTTTTTTTTTTCTCCAAAATAATGCTCAGTCTCGCTTATACACATTTTAATAATGCATTTTCTTCTTTTCCTTGTCTTTCCCAATGGCAGGATGAGACTTCACAGAGACATATCATCCTTTCTCATTTCTCAGTCCTTGCAGTTTCACAGCTTCGAGCTCAGTTGCTTCATCCTTCCTTCTAATTCAATTCCACCTTGAGTCAAACCCCAAGATTGGCTCCAGATCAAGAGATGAGGGTATAATGCATTTGGTCCGGCGATGAAAGAAGGATTTGGGGTGAAACGCAGATCTCGGTGAAAGGGTGGGCTTGTCTTTTTAAGAGACCTGGTCACAGTCACAGTGCACTTCAGTCGCGGGATACATAATAACGGGCTCTTGCTTTTGATGGATGACGAGGGAATTCAAGCTCAGGGACGTACAGAGACAAAGAGACAACTAACCAAGCAAGTCGACCAGACGTCTTACATTATACTAAAAGACGGCAGACACAAGTATTGTAAGACACAAGGCAGAGACAAAGAAGTATTCAGACGTGCAAAGGGTGGAGTCCTCATGTCACTATTGTAGGTTTACATGTGAAGAGATAGATAGAAAGATAGCTTGTTTATTTATCTAGGCAGATAGATAGATAGATAGATATATAGGTGGATGATGGATAGATGGATGATTGATAGACAGATAGATAGACAGATATACAAATAGATGGATAGATAGATATATAGACAGATAGACAGAGAGATAGATAGATGATGGATATATAGATAGATAGATAGACAGACAGATAGATGATAGATAGATAGATAGATAGATAGATAGATAGATAGATAGATAGATAGATAGATAGATGATAGATGGGTGGATGATGGTTAGATGGATGATAGATGGATAGATAGATAGATAGATAGATGGATAGATAGATAGACAGATAGACGGATAGATAGATGATAGATGGGTGGATGATGGTTAGATGGATGATAGATTGATAGATGGATAGATAGATAGATAGATAGATAGATGGATAGACAGATAGACGGATAGATAGGTTTGCTAACAGGCTGTGTGTTGAGCGCTGGCAGGAATAAAGGTTAAAGTGCTACACTCCAGAATTGCATACAACAAACAACACAATTCAGCAGCAAGTCTTTCACATTGTCCACAAGTGAACATCAATAGTCCAGACGATTCTTCGAGGTTGTATTTGCTGTAAAGAGCCACTGAGGACCAGTTTTGATCAGAGGGAGGTATAGATCCGCTGGATAGAGAGTAAGGAAGACAGCAGGGGCTGAAAGTGGACGTTGTGGAAGATGGACCGGGAACGCAGGATCTCCGGGAACGCTCGAGTTACGGGGAACTCTCCAGAGAGGCTGAAAACACAGAACAGAGAAAAGACAAAAGTAAGAGAGGATCACAGACACAAACAACAGAAAGGAAATTAATAAAGAGAAATTATAGAGGAGATACTGAGAATGAGATATATACGATATCTGTAATAAAATACTTGGCCAAAAATATGTGGACATCCCCTTTAATTAACAGGTTTGGCTGGACTCCATAATTCCAGTGAAGACAAAGCAGAGTTCAGTTCACTGACACAGCGAGGTCAATAAAGAAATGATTTATAGAGTTTCGAGTAAAGAACTTGTCTGGCCTGCATAAAAGGCACCAGCTGGATGTGAAAGGTTGGGTGTAAGATCTATGCTGGGCTTTACTACAAAAAGTAAGTTAAGCCAATTGATCTGATTTCAATGCGTTAACGTTAACTAATTAGTCTTGTTTTTATATCTGAACTCCCTGTGCATTCTTACAATGCAAACGTCCTAATCATCGCTTGACATTCACTTTTTTTGCTCTCCAGCCATTTGGCTAGTGGTTCTCCAAAGTTATGAGCCACTCTGTATTTTCATTGGCCACAATTTTGACATCTATACCATGGGGAGAAACTGCCATATAGGTATTTTTAATAGTATCTCATAATTTGGCAGCAGGTTTATAAGGCTGCTGTCACTTTAAGAGCTGACGCACGGATCCATTACACTGTTACACATGCGTTTTCTTTCTCAACTGTTTACGTTCATTTTAACATAACTGCCTGTGTTTATGTGAATACTCACCAAGACTGGCATTTTGACATTATTTAGTGTTTATGTCATGTGTTTATGAGTGTTTAAGCGCAATAAGCAGCGAAAAAGAACATATTTTAGTCCTGAGAGTCTTTATGTGCGCGTACTTTTCACAAAATCTGCGGAAATGAGTAAAATTATGCGCAATACACGCAATCCCGTGCTGAAATTCAAGCCCTGTAACACCAACAATATTCATCCGGAGCAAATGAAGCGAGTGAGTGAGTGAGTGGAGGCGGGTTTGTGTGTCACTCGCTATCGGAGAGATGAGAGACAGAGAAAGAGCAGCTGGTATCCTGAATCTATTGGAAGCGTTTTAGATATTTCAATATTGATACGTGTCGGAAAATCAATATTTTTGTCAACACTACATTGCACTTAGTTTATTATTTCAGATGCCTTTTTAAAAGACTACAATTCAAAAATGTATATATTGTATATAAAATGCAGTAGCTGAAATACACACACATTTGGCAGGTTGGTGAGTGTTAATGCCAAGCCCTGATCCTAAGCATGTAAATGGTTATTTATTTAAGGTCAGGAAATGTCCATGCTTATTAATAGTGAGAGCGAGCTACGTATAAGCCTAATGCAAATGTCAAATTCTGAAGTCTGATTTATACTTTTATAAGGTATGTGCAAAACTTTATTCACCTACAGTTATTCCCCTTTATTATGTTATTTATATTTTTTTAGTACAGTAACTTAATTTAAATTATTCACTGGCTATATCGCTTGCTGTGAATGGACTTTAAGATGTGAAATATTATTCCCAAGCATACTGTCCCTCCAAGCAATGGTATACAATTTCTGCTAATAATCCCAGATATATGTTTATATTTAATATTTCCAACATAATTACACACAGAAATTGTGTGTTAGGTCAGGAAGTGTGCAGCAGACACACAAACAAAGAAGAAAATGCAACAAATTAAGTCTGTTTCGGAAAACAAAGCCAACGATCTACAAGTTGGAAAACGGGCTTAGTCTCAGACGCGAGCTACACCAAGATGGGGCACCAGGTCTTCATTTTACACAGGACTTCAAACACTTTTTGCATCAAGCCTAGTCTTAAAACCGGGTTTACTCTGTAGTCGAGAGCGTGACGGGATCAGAGACAATTTATATAGAGACATGCCACTTCCTCAATCCTCAATACAACTATATAGGGAAAACCCGTAACGCCAATGATGGCGGTTGTATGCACATGTCCCGCCCCTCCCGCTGGAAAGCCAATCGTCTGCTTTTAACAGTCAAGCCGGTAAACATTTAAGCCTATCGTCTGGTTCCACTGACGCATGCACACAGTTGAGGGTTGCGACAGCGGAGACAGCGAGTTGTGTTGTGTGCAAGATCAGATTAATCCACATGGAAGAGAGTGATAACAACGCGAATGCACCGGACTACCAAGGTAGTTAAAGCAAATGACATTGAGCATTTGTTTAAGTGCTCGGCACAACACGGCATTCTGGATAGAGGCGTAAATGAAGTTGGTGTCGTGAACCCTTGCGCATGCGCAAGTATAACCTGTGGGGAAAAAGGCGTTTTAAGCCTTATTTGGGGCAAAGTCATCAAACTTTTTCAGCGATTTTTATCATATTTTACTGCTGTTTTTATACATGCAGTTTTTATGTCCCGGTGACCAGTGAAAGTGCAGTTCTGACTCTCTGCCCATTCATTTAGATAGGAGCCTGGTCTTGTAAGTCCGAAATAGCTGCCCGGAGGCGTCGCCAAGATGGCGGCCGAGTGGTGTAAGGGTGGATTTCCTGCAGGGGTTCAGGCTGCAAGACTGCCGAATGACTAAAGAAACGTTGTCAACAAGATGGTAGAAAGCTGTACATTTCTTGTCTATTACCACCCACCACTACTTATACCAACGACGGAAATAAGCGCAGTTACAATAGCTTAATATGTGGGAGAGCGTTGCTATATAGAGTGACAATATTGTATTGCAATAGGTAGCACTTCAAAGTCAATACCAAATCAAAACTAGTTAGCACATTATTTGTAACTGAAAAGGTTTAATGACAAAATATGGTTATGGTTACACTTAAAATAGTTAAAAAGTAGATGTATGAGATGATAATACTTATATCAATAATTGTAGCCAGCATATATGTGAGAGATGGATAGATAGATAGAGATAGAGAGAGAGAGAGAGGAAGAGAGCCAGAGCATAAAAAAGAGCAGAGCATAAAAAGAGTCAGAGCAACAGTTACAATCTTCTTTTATCCTTTCCCTGACCATGTGACTAAAACCCAAATGTGAGACATTCAAACTGACCAATCAGATAAATACAACTTCCCCCATTGTACTAAAGGTGTGACAATTCATAGACCCCCAAAGTGCACACATCTCAGCCTACAGGCCTTGATCACTATCAGCCCCTCAATTCCAAATGGTCATTGGGGAAAGAGGGGGTGGAACACAGTAAAGCAAATGTCTTTGTTCATTTCAAATTTCTTGAATTATTTTCAATCCTAAAGTGGCATGACTTGCCTAAAAGGACTTTGGCGGGATGTACACGGTTTTAAGACTAGGCTTAATGTAGAATGTGTTTTAAGTCCTGCGTAAAATTAATACCTGGTGCAACCGGCCCCAGAAGTGAACCAGATTGTGACTCCTTTTCCCAACATCAGTCCCTAAATAGAAACAAATTTCTACAGCCATTCTCTAACATCAAGAACATCAAGTATAAAGCCTTGATGAAGAGCAACGTCTGAGCAACAGGACTGTCCTCTGGGGAGATTGGGAATTAAATGGGAAGTACACACTTAAAGCCCACGTGTAGAAAGAAACAGATGAACTGATATGTCCAGATGGAAAAGACAGTTAAAGATACAGAGTGCGAGAAGATAGCCGACCGTAGTGTTGGGAGATATGCTCCATTTTCATATCGTCCTATCGTCAGCCTGTGAGATCGGCGATACATGATATTATCGTGAGGGGGCGGGGCTTACTTATTTGATTATTAACTTGATTATTTACTCATTAATTTGCTTGTTTTATTACTTCATTTTATACGAGAATATTTTTCTATTTTGCTAGCAAAGGTGGAGTGTTTATTACTAGGCTAGATCAGGTTATTTCCCGGTACAGTGAGGTAAAAAAAGATTCTAATCATTTTTGTATCTGACTCGAGTATTTCAACGTCAGCGGGAAATTTATGGACACACATGATCCTCTCATGCCGTTACAAATGCAGCATTTTGACTGTACTTCTGCACGAGATGAAAACACGTTTTAATAATTTCTAAGGTCAAGAAAGAGTTGGAGTTTGCGATATGTCCTCCCAGTGCTCTCTCTGTCTGGATGCACTTCACATATGCACACTTCAATAAGCCCAAAGAACGAGAGTTAATGTGTTTTAAATGCCGGGAGAAATCAGAGTAAGGGGCAGAAATCTAGCCGAGTCGATCGGTTTATACTTAAACTTATGACTTGACTCCGATAAAGGAAAACAGGTTAATGCGTTTACATGACCACATGCATTGTCAGTTTATTCAGAATAATCGGGTTAGAACGTGCATGTAAACGCACTCATTCTCTGAAAATGAAAGTAGAAACGGACTGATCGAGCTTTCAGCATCTGTTGCTGCATTAACGCCGCGTTCTCTCAGAGACGACGTTGGATATAACGGTATAGCGACTATCTTAATTTATTGGCTTAATATTTCTCTTGTGGACCTATATGATGACAGTGAAAAAATTAGAAGAATATATCTTGTAAAACAAGTGTTTGAAGCTGCTTTTGATTTTCACAGATGGCAGAGTTGTGCTGTGTTCGTGAACTAAAGACTGGCCTTGCTATGGAAACAAAATACTGACGACGAACAACGATGCCGTTTTCATCTTGGATCTGTATAAGATATGCGTGCTTCTGTTAAAACAAGCACTCTTGACAATTTGTGAATGGATCACCTTGCAATTCAATGTTGATGTGGGATGTAGGCCTAGTTTTTTTATTCTGTTTTAAAAACATTTTCTTAGAGGAGTCCTCATAAGCGTGTGTCGTTGTTGTCGCAAGTGTTAGGCTATGTGGTCATGTCGTTATGAATTTAGGCAAGGCAAATTAATTGTAGTTCCTAATATTAATTTAATAACAATACTAGCTTTATAATAATACTACTAATAACAATTTAATACTTTCATGGTAAAACGAGCCAATTATCGTATTGATATCGTCAAAGGCATCTGCCATCGGCGAAATCTCAGACTATCGTCGATACACGATACTATCGTCTATCGGCACAACCCTAGCCGACTGGAAAAAAAAAAGGAGAGAAAGAAAACACAAAATGGTGGAGAATCTATGGCAGTGACGCTACCCAGCATTCAGTAGCAGAGAATCTGTCAGAATATCTCAAGAAGCTCATCTGACCTCTACGAGAGAAGGACAAGCAGAAAAATAAAGCCAAGAGCAAAAGTACATAACTGACATATGACATTCAGATGGAAATATGAGCATGAATTCCCCATAAAAAAGCTTATGTATAAGAATCCCGTTGTGATCTAGATTTCATTAAGCATCCACATCTCCCGGAGAGCACAAACAGTCCAAGAACACACAGGCTTCTGGGTACAGAGAGCATATCTAGCATTTGAAATTCATTATCTTGGGGTCTCCTGACAAGCTGTCAGCGCGGCGAACACAAGCTCTCCATCCCGAACATGTTGAGGAGCGGGGAGAGAGAGGCGGCTCTGGAGGCGCAGCACAAACGTAAGCCGCACGCTTTTTGTGTTTGTTTGTTGCAAATCAAGGTCAGGAATTTTCCTTCAATTTGCCGAGGACTGCTGACATGCTGCACGGAGACAGGTACATATTTAGACTCACAACGGAACACACACACACAAAAGGTGCTGCACTATGGCCATCAACATCATAGAAGAAAAAAAAAATTCAATTTATGTACAGTACAGACATCTTCACTAATTGCTACCGTGATTTTAAAGTGATTCTTCAAAATAAATAAAATGCAAATATCATGGTATGAGGACAGAATCATTCAGAACCATGGTAATACTACGGTACTTTAAGATACACCATGGTACCAATAAAATTTGGTGTTTACATATTACTCAAAGGTACCCCAACCCACAGAAAACTTACAAACAAAACCAACAACAACAACTTTATTTACTTCATTTTCTTACAAATAAGGACATCCCCAAAAGAAGGTTTTAGGAGATTATTCGTTCAGGTTTAGCTCACAATATTGTTCCCAAATTATGTTTCAGTCGATTCACACATTTGTGGGCATTTATCATTGTATTCTTGAGAAGCCAGAATGTAAATACCAAGGTTTGAATATGGTAACCATCCAGTACCATGGTGTTATGACACTCCTGATGAAAAAAGGGGTTTTAAATGTAATTTTGTATCATGCACTCTTACTTCTATCAAACGTGATATTTCTGCTGAAAATTATGCTGTGAACTTTGACACTGGATGTCTGAGACTAGAACAATATCACAGTATCACAATAATTCAAAGGATTCCCTTTAACTGAACCAGAGCTGAGGATTATAAAAATAAAAAAAAACATTGCAAATGAATCATTCCCCTTTTGATTTGTTCTTTTCTCTCTGATTAATTATCACAGGCTGAATGTGACTGAGGATTTGCTCTGAGGACTCGCTCTGTTCTCTCCATGCAAAACCGGCTTCACTGTAGCTTAGACCAAGAATGCCTTTATGAAATATTTGAACCCCAAACAACTGAAGTGGATGTCCATCAACACAACCTTCCCTTGATGTGATATATAGCACATTGAATGGGGAAAAGATGGCATTAGATGCTCTCTGAAAGATAGATCGGATTAAAATGCATCACATGAGAATGGTGTGAGAGAGAGAGAGGAAGAATAACGCAGCGCCAGGAATCCTGGAAAGCTCAAGAGTAACAGAAGCTGGAAGCAACCTATGCATTCATAATGAGTTCTTACCAGTGTTACTGAATCAGAGCACAACTCCACCAGATTCCCTGAAACAACCCTGAGATTGTGCAGCTCCACCAAAACCTGACAGCGCTTCCCTTTGTAGTTCAGCAGAGATGAGGTCTGATAACACCACGACTTCTGACAATGACCCGAGGCAATAATGCTCACACACTCTGAAGTTACATTAGCTCATGCATTTAACCCTCTGGTGCTCTTCGGTCATTTTTGACTGAAAAATGTTACGTTTTTTTGTTTTTTTTTCATCGGAATGGTACGAAACTTGGTAAAGGTTTTGGCACTTGCTGTGTGAACACACACACCAAAAATCATGGACATGATTCGAACAGGTTAAATAATCCTGAACAAAATAGTCATCAACTTGTTTAGGTTATCGTTTTGATTTTCTTGCAGTTTTAGAGTAAAATGTGTTTTTGAAAATATACATTACATATAAAAATGTACTATTTTTGTGCATTTTTCAGAAAAATAAACGTAAAATTCTGTAACTTTTTTGAAGTTCACTTTTTTAACTTCAGCAATAATCTGCCAAGTGACATCTCTGAAAAGAGATCAATCTTAAGTCTGTGCTCTAAATGGATTATAAATACAGCGTAAATATAATTTACCATAAAATCCCCTAAAAATACAAAATATAAAATAAAAAACATTATCAAACTAAAATATAGTACATTCATTACAATAAAGGATTGTCCTACAGACTTTAAGCTTGCAATGCCGTATAGACCCATCAATCATTTATTAAATAATAGCATGATCACTTCATCCTCAAATAGTCATCTGGGGTTCATTTTCAAGAGATTTGCATCTGATGAATCTGTCTGCGTGACTAGTTAAACACTAATGCAGCATCTGTTCTGTTCACACGTATGTATTTTCATCCACAGGTCCCATCTGTCACACTGTACCCTGTATAGAAGATGAACACACTGCCACATTTACAGTACACACAACACGCTCAATGCATTCTTCCTTGCTCACTGCAAAGACTTAAATAGGTCGTCCTGTTCTGCTGCGGTTTATACGTTTCTTCTTCTTCTCTCTGCCCTGATTTCCAACAACAAACAAAAGATCACTGTATCTGAGGTGAAATAAATGGGTCTATTTATGTAGGCATTTGTTCTGTTGCATCTCATGCCTTCAGTCCTCTCTCCTTACAGCAGCATCCTATGATTTACAGTGAAAGATGAACAAAAGAGACTTTTAAAGCTTACTGGTCTTGTTAGTATCGGGTTGGGCTTCAGAACCACCTTAATTCTTCATGATATAGATTTAACAAAGTGCTGGAAACATTCGTCAGAGATTTTGGTCCATATTGACATGAAAGCATCAGATGTACTGTATGTACATTTGCGAACACAGCTTTAATAGCGCCATGGCCAAGACGCAGAAAGCGTTTGACGTGAAACCGCAGTGTGTGTGTTATGTACCAAACCTGCAGTTCATCAGGTAATCAGCGCCTCCCACTATACCGTAAATTGCGATATTACCACTGCTGATGCTATGACTGTTTGAAATGATCCTGATGCCAATAATTGTAACGTAGCGAGGAGTTTAACAACTGCTGGAAAGGAATGTGAACGCTGAGTCGGAGATTCAATGTCATCTTCGATTTCTTCCAGTAACTGTAATATTGCGTAGCTGCTTAATCTGTAACGCTTAATGATTTCGTTTTCACTCAACTGAAAAAGTGTGATTCTAGTGGCAAAACTCTTTTCAGCTCGTCTCCTTAGCCTATGTCTTCGTCTTGCTCGGATTACTGCTGCCATAGGAGGCGTATGCCAGGAAACCCGCTTCCTAAGTTACACCTACTTTTAAGAGGCGGAGAATTTTCAGTGCAAAATAGAGGCGCGCTTTCACCGGCTTTTTCTGTACATAACACAGAATACAGAATTAGGTGCAGTTTACGCTTCCCCTCCCATCTCTTTATGTGACACTCCCGCTTTCCTCTTGACCATCCCATGAATGCATTTTGCCATTTTCAGTTCCGACGACAGGCAGTCTGCGCTTTCATCTCGGTGCGTCCCGTTCGTACATACCTCGCCATGGTTTTATGCGCACTTTGCGAAACAAATACGCCTGAAGTGGGCGCAAAAGAGTTAGTACATCTGGCCCTCAGTGTCTCCAGATTTGTCAGATGCACATCCATGATGAGAATCTCCCATTCCAGCACATCCCAAAACTGCTCTATTGGATTGAAATTTGGTCACTTTGGAGTTTAGTGAACACATGAAACCAGTCTGAGATGAATTGAGCTTTGTGACGGTGCATTATCCTGCTGGAAGAAGCCATTAGAAGATGCTCCACTGTGGTCATAAAGAGATGGACATGGTCAGAAACAATACTCAGGTATACTGTGGTGTTTAAGTGATGCTCAGCTGGTGCTAGTGGGCCAAAAGTGTCAAGTCACCTTCATTTATACAGCGCTTTTAACAATATGGACTGTTTCAAAGCAGCTTTACAGTGATAATAGGACATTAAAGTAACAGAGATTGTTTTGGCTTTACAGCAGCTCTAGAATAAAGTTATTGTCCAGCTAAAGTTAGTTTTGATTGATTCACTTCCGTTGCAAAGATCATTAGTTATTAACTTAGGGGCCGCTTACACCATTTTAACAGAAAACCCTTAACGTGCTCCGGCCCGAGAGAACGCAAACCTTGAAATAGGTTCCAAGGTGCAAGCCTTGGAGAAAAAAAAAAAAGAAAAAAAAAAAAAGTATATATATATATATTTTTTTTATCTCTGCGCAAGCTTTAAAAATGCAAACCTGTGAAAACGCTGACGGCGTGCACATGCGTATTATGTGTTTAGTCCATAGGTATGCACGTTTGAATATGTGTGCAGGCATGTAGTCTTTCTTTACAAATGGACCTTGTCTGGCCTTAAAAATGTATAATATAGAATTATTTATCGCTTCCGAGTAGCCATGTCAGCCAAGTGTGCCAAGAAAATATACAGCACAGCATTACAGCACCTGCAGCCTGAACTGTTGATGCGTGTCAGGATAGGTCATGTTTTCATGCTGTTTACATCCAATTTTGACCCTTCTGAATGTTGCAGCTCAAATCAAGACTCATCAGATCAGACGTTTTCCAGATCCTCTATAGTTCAGTTTGGGTGAGTCCGTGTGAGTTGTAGCCGGTGTGTTTCTTCTTCTACTTCAAGGATGCTCTTCTGTAGACCTTGGTTATAACAAGAGTTTATTTGAGTTAATGTTGCCTTTCTATCAGCTCGACCTCCAGCATCAACATGGCATTTTCACTCACAGAACTGCCGCTCGCTGGATATTTCCTCTTTTCCGGACCATGTAAACACTAGAGATGGTTGTGTGTGAAAATCCCAGTAGATCAGCAGTTTCTGAAATACTCAGACTGACAACCATGTCAAAGTCACTTAAATCACATTTATTCCCCACTGAACTTCAGCAGATCGTCTTGACCATGTCTATATGCCTAAATGCATTGTGATTGGCTGATTGGATATTTGCGTTAATGAGTCGTTGAACATGTGTCCCTAATAAAGTGAGTGTATATATAAAGTACAGTGCAAAAGTCGTAGGCACGTTAGTATTTTCACAAAAACATTGTTTTAAGCCAGTTATTTATACATTTTGCTGTAGTGTGTCAGTTGGAAATATTAGTTTACATCTCTAAATATTCCTTTTACTATTAATTGTAAGTGTGATTTTTGTATGCAAGGAGTCTGACAACAGCTGGTATGATCTGATCTGATCTCATCATCATCGAGTCTTTCTGTGATTACATGAAGAAACTGAGACCAGAAGAACTGAGGAAACGTCTTTAAGATGCTCGAAGAAACCTTCCAGCAAAGCTACAGTACTGTGAAAAGGTTTTAGGCACTTGTGTAAAAATGCGGTAAAGTAAGGATGATTTCAGAAATAATGTCATAAATAGATTTTATGTAGCAATTAACTTCTATTAACAAAATCAAATCAATATTTGCATTTTGTCCTAGAGGCACGTGCACATGGGTTTTCAGGAAGGTTTCTTCAAGCGTCATAGAGACGTTTCCTCAGTTCTTCTGGTCTCAGTTTCTTCATGTAATCACAGAAAGACTTGATGATGGTGAGATCAGATCATACCGGCTGTTGTCAGACTACTTGTGCATATACAAATCTCACTGGATTATTACAATTAATGGTGAAAGGACTGTTTGGAAATGTGGAAATGTCCTACTTACACACTACAGTAAAAGATATAAATAACTGGCTTAAAACCATTGCTTTTGGGTGAAAATAATAACATGCCTACGGTTTTGCACAGTAATATATATATACATTAACACTTCTCAAAAGTTGTACTTAAAGTCCACAACTTTTCCAAAGATCTCCATTTTTCACTTCGCTCGCCCTCACCTGACATTGATAAATACCCAAGGACCCGAGCACACATGAGAATACAGTCTCCCGTCCATCGTTAACCTTGTAAAACCAACCTTCCACTGATGATTAACAGCATGCCATTATGTGCTATTAGATTTCATTAGCAGAGGCTGAATCTTACACAAAATACAACATAATCTATGATGGAGGAGCAACGGCCACGAAAGAACATCAGGGGTGAAAGTTACAAAAGTTGCACTGATTATGCAACGCATAATGCAACTTTTCAGTGCAAACACCTTCTTCACACTGCCTATGGAAAGTAGTTGATACATTTTATTGATCATGGCATGCATAATTCGTCAAATGATGGAAAACAGCACTAGTACGGCTCACATATTTAAATTCCTTGAGTAAATTGGGTCATAAAACAATGCAACAATGCTATCGGGCGCACTTTTAGTGAATCCCCTCATCTGTCACTGTGTGGTGGCGCCATCGCAATGGCATTTGTTTAATATTTAATCTATTAACTTTTGCAATTTGTGTGACTGGTGCTGATGTTTATAGAGGAATTTACACTGGCATTCACATGAGAGGGAATAAAACAACATGGCTAATTTAAAATGAGAATGATGACACACGAAGCATGAGAGATGAGATCGAGACTCTTCTCAGCTTCTGCTCGGAGGATTACTGCATTTACACTTCAGCTTAAAAATAGCCCTGTGATCATTTATTTATCCCGTCTGCATTGTGTTCCTGGAGAAAAACTTCCTCTGCCTGAGACTGACACACTTCCACAAACCTCACATGGAAACGCAGAACCTTTCAAAACATTACAGACAAAATCTAAATTCCAATGTTGGAAATTAAATGAGGAAAAGTCTGTATGTAAACACTAGAAATCGGAGGCATTTTTCAAGAGATGATAAATATGAGAACAAATAGTGTGTAAGCGACACATTTGTCTAATGCCAGGTTCAGACTACACAGGGAAAGTCACACTGTGATTGGCTGATTGACCTGTCAATCAAATAACAACTACCTATCATGTTATGTAATAATAAAAAAAATGATTTACTTATTTTTAAAAACATTTAAACTTTTATTCAGCAAGGACACATTCAATTGATCAAAAGTGACAGAAATGATTAACATTAATATTGTTACAAAAGATTTCTATTTCAAATAATAATTGTATTCATCAAAGAATCCTGAACATCACGGTTTCCACAAAAATATAATAAGCAGCACAACTGTTTACAGTATTACAGTATTAATAATCAACAAGGATGCATTGAGTTGGTCAAAAGTGCTGTTCAAAACTTTCTATTCGTCAAAGAATCCTGAAAAATAAAATATACGACAGTTTCCACAAAGATATGAAGTGTTTTAACATTGATAATAATAATTCTAGAGCATCAAATCATCATATTATACAGATTTCCGAAGGATCATGTGACACTGAAGACTGGAGTAATGATGCTGAAAATTCAGCTTTGATCACAGAAATAAATATATTCACATAGAAAACAGCTGTTTTAAACTGTAATAATATTTCAGAATTTTTACTGTATTTTATCAAATAAATGCAGCCTTCTTTCAAAAATATTTTAAAAAATCTTACCGACCACAAACTTTTGAACATTAATGTATTAACTAGCACTGATTCACGTCTCATTCACATTTACCATCAGAATCATGTAGAACTGAAGCTGTGCTAGTGAAGTCCTGACAGCTACACACGGCTGATGTCTATAACTCCGCATATATGAAAGCAAGACACAATTAAATTAGACATTGATAAGCGTGTAAGTTCACAGTCTCGACTGCGGATGCCAAGCTCTGGTCAGTGTGTGATAATCAGCACAAGGTTCTGGATCTCATTACCCTTTCGTTGATAGGGATGAAACTCTCAAAAGAGCCCTTAAATCTGATGACTCGGCACTTTAATCAGCCGTGAACCACAGAGACCGGGAATGAGTTCAGGAAGGAGTCCTAATGTTTTGAAGCAGTGATTTATGTTCATAACCTTGAGTAATGACCCCTCTATAAGTGGACATCTTTCATATGGGGAAGGATATTGTATTTTTCCTCTTTCTCTGGCACTTCCACTTATTTGATGTGATATTATCTGGTAAAACTATTATTGAAGATTTTAAATCATCAAGCTCAAGTTCACGCTGAAGGTTGTCACTTTCTCATCGTTGTTAATGTATCACAATTTAGAACAAAATCATAGAAACCTTTACTACCCTATTAGAGCTGTTCAGTCATGATATGACATCAGTTTCAGTAACACTTTATTTCTATAGTTCACTTCAGACATTCTACTAACTACATAACTTGTCAACTACATGTCAATTAGCATTATTAGTAGTATATAGTAGAGTATAATAATAGAGTATTAGTAGACTCTATGTAATTTCAGAATCAACAGCCATTCTACTAATTTGGAGTTGCTACATAAAGTAAATACTACCACAAGTATGTGAGATTACAAATTTAACTAATCAGATATAGCTGAAGCTCTTATTTAGCTGACTAGAAACGATTTTTCTTTTTTTTTAAAAAACACAATGGTTATAAACAGAAATAGTAGTTAAAAAAACTTAAAAAAAAAAAAAAAAAAAAAGGAAATGTTTCCTTGGCAATAAACTGAAATAAGTTTCAATTTTGAAGCACTAAATTTATTAACTGGAAATAAATAAAAATGAATACTAACTGAAACTGAAATAAATAAAAAAATGAAACCTAAACAGCAATATTTTTAAAAAATAAGACTAATGAAAACAAAATTACTAAAAAATAAACTATTAACCTGAAACCTAAACTGAAACAAAAACGTACTAACTAACATTAACAAAAATGAATAAATACTGTAATAAATGCATCGCTCATTGTTAGTTAAAGCCTTAAATGATGTTAACTAATGGGACCTTATGGTAAAGTCTCTTTTACAGTCTCTTTAAGTAATTGTTTACCACAACCATCATTTACGTACATAATATATTGAAAACTGCTATTCTGAAAGCACTCTACAAAAACTAAACAGCTCTATTTTCACAATAATACAACATTCATAACCACTACAGCGTCACAACAAAAAACATTTGATATATTTTACCCGAGCTTAGTTTGCATTATGAATTGAATAAAAAAAAAAAAAACAGCTAAATAATGCAAGAAAATGTTGCATCAATGTCTTTCTATTGAGTCATCCTTACAAGCAGAACACGAAACAAACACACAGTCCGATTCACAGTCAAATGACTCTTATGAACGGATTCTTTTCACAAATCTTTTGAAAAGGCTCTAGAATGGGGTTCTCAAATCTGTTCTCAAGGTCCACTTTCCTAATCAAACGTAGGCTTACTATAAATGTCCACGCAGGCGAGATTGAGCTAAACTCTACAGAAAAGTAGACCTTGAATACCAGAGTTGAGAAAACCTGCTCTAAAACTGAGTCTCACACTGAACAAACTCACTGACTCATCAGAGCAGATGCTGAATCCACATCTGACTCATTTACAGTGTGTGAAACTTCTTCAATACTGTCTGGTTGTTCATATGACAAACATGTAAGATACAGCTTTGAAAAACGTTTCAATGTAATGAAGAACCCTGTCCTGGGTAATAGACCTTTCCTCCCCTCAAATTATTACGCATCATAAAGCTTCATGTTACATTCTACAGTCAGTAAATAAACTAAAAATTAATTTGTCTGGGAGAAGAAAGAACATTGCGGTTTGCATGTGGGTGTTGGAATCGCTTCATTACCTACAATTACAATCTTTCCTCTCGTTTCCTTCTGGTTTGTTTTCAAGTCTGCACAGGGCAAGTCTGAGCATAATTATTACACATATTTTCTGTTCACATTATAACAGAGATGAAAAAATACAAGCCTTGCATTTCCAAACAGTGACCTGAGTCAATGAACAATCTAGAAAATATTTCTCCGATATTAAAGCAAAAATAAGTAACAGAATTCAAAACTCTCAAGTGCCAACTACTCACTTGATGGCATAAACTCAATGATAAATATTAATACGACTCTGAGGAACACATGCCATCATGACAACATCATTTTTTTCCCGCTCTTTGAATATAATAACTTCAGTCTCATCCATCAGTAATGAAAGTATAAAAGCTTATTGCAGCAGTATTCCGACAAATGTTTATTGTAAGTAACAGTGTTATTTAACATGGGGACTCGAGGTAAATCTATTGAACTACTCACAAAGACAAACAGAGAAGGCAAGGAAACATTTACACAATCTGTAGTGACTAATTTGCAAACACTGAGGAACTAGAATTTGTGGCCTGATAAAACCACACTGACTAATCACAGAGAAACACACACTCAGACCACTCCTACTTCCCTGAAATCCATTCAGATGTCAGATGTGTGATTGACAAACACAGATTTTTACCACAGAACAAAACGCCCGGGTATTTTTGGTATGTGTTGGGAAATAAGAGAGGGGGAATTCACTAAAGCCTCTTTCACACAGGAAATCTCCAGAAAAGTTGTTCCAGAAATCAAAAATCAAAGTCAACAGTGAATGTTTACTTAAAGGGATAGTGAGCACAAAAATTAAATTCTGTTATCATTTACTCACCCTCATGTCTTTTGTGGAACATAAAAGAAGATATATACAAGAAAAAAAAAATCCTTAAAGGCCGTGTTGCAGGGTTAATTTTTCAACGAATTTGTGCAATTTGCTTGTTGGTAATAAACATTTAAACTGTTATCCATTGTATTTTATGTTGTTGGGTATCACAAAACGGAATATAATACGAAAAAGTAGGTACTATCTTACAGCGGTTTGCAACGATTCTCCTTTCCCCCACAATGCATTGCGTCACCTTGGGGAGAGAATTTACCAAAGCCCGCCTTGAGAGCATTGAGAGTGACTAGAGAGACGAGTAGTAGACGAGAGTATTCAGATTATAGATAAATAGATAAATATATAGATATAGATAGATAGGCTAGTATATGCGGTAACTGCACATC
This sequence comes from Gila orcuttii, assembly GCA_026230005.1. NCBI lineage: Eukaryota > Metazoa > Chordata > Actinopteri > Cypriniformes > Leuciscidae > Gila > Gila orcuttii. The sequence goes on along the minus strand of JAPDVR010000010.1, from coordinate 2,618,696 downwards.
CAATGGCGCGGGCGCCTCTGACGTGCGACCAACTCTACGTTGTGAATCTACCTACTATATATCTCCATCTATTTATCTATCTAGCTGCTAGCTATCTATGCTAACGTTATGCTATCTGGCTGTCTGCCTATCTCTCTCTATACCGCCCACACAAGCACCTGCCAAACACAGCGACAGACACGCGGTGGCTACGTTTGCAACAACATTTTCACCGGAGGAAGAGATAAAAGCTTAGAAACGCCCATATAGCTATCATGATGACTTCTATTTCTAGATGACAAAGACAAAGTTTACCCGTACTACGACACTATGACAAAGGTTACCGGTACTTATCTGAACTAATGTCATGATCACTGCCACTAGATATAAAGAAAACGTTGATTTTTCACTCTGTGCTATTCAATGACAGTAAAAAACATATGTGTAGTTATTGTGCACTGCTGCTCGTAGACTAGCTGCAGTGCTCATTGCTGCGTTGCTAAATGATAGCAACTCACCAGGACACTTCACCAACTCTCCACTCATTCTCCTCGGACCATGCATTTAATTGGCTTTGACGGCCATCAGTTCTTGGCAATTCCTCATTTGCCCTCTCACGTCTGGCAGGTTCGAAATTATATGGCTGCGGGCCATCATACATGTTAGTTCTTCTTGCCAACTCTTCCTCATCCCAGTCAGTCGCCATAGTTCTAACACTAGGCTGAGGCTACCGTACCTTTCCTCCACTTCTCCCCAACGTGACGTCATCACCGAATTGCGTAAAAAAAAAACGTTAATACCAAAAACGTAAAAAACTGGTCTTTAAGACCATTTTTGAGACATTTTAAAAATGATATACATATCTTGAGTGATTCATGTACCCATTAATCCACAGTGGTGGTTAACCTGCAACATGGCCTTTAAAGGTGCAGTAAGCGATTTCTGAGAAACGCTGTTGAAAGTGGATCGGACTGAGGACCATAACATACTTGTAGCCAATTAGCAGTAATGGGCGTGTCAAAGTATTAAGGGGGAGGAGCCTGTTTTGCATAGTGTGTTTGTGAATTTGGGGCTGGAGCAATGACAATCCAGATTCCAATGACAATCTGTCCACTTTAGATGTGACATGACTACAAGATGCAAAAAATCAAACAAATATCACAGCCAATCAGAAGAGTGTGTGGGCGGAGTCTCACTGCACTCACAACCAAATGGATAAATACATAAATATTACACCATTTTAACATTATTAATAATGCATAGTGAGTGACCGAACCAATCGTTGTCATAGAATACACTTGTTTGTTCACAGTTTTAACACTCCTTTATTGTATTTTTAAGATCTGAGGTGATTATCCGTTGTCGCTTTTAATACGACTATAAATGATAATCAAGCTCACATTAAATTCTTTTATGCTCATAATCAGCACCTGAGATTATCATTGTCATATTTGTGTGTTGTTGTTCCAGCTCCAATGTCACAGAAATAGAAGCCATTTCTAAAATATAATTGTCACGTATCGCCATCACAGCTGTTTAGGACAAAAACTCAGATTAACGTCTGGTAAGGGCACAGGCTCAAAATATAATAATGTTCTGCACTATTTCAGTTCTTTAACACCAGGGTTATTATGAATATTTTGTGCTTGTCTGGATATATTCCAGCTCCTCTCCATCATTTGATGAATAAACGCTGCACTGATCAATAGAAAATGTACACAAATATTTCTTCTAAATGAAATTGTGTTCCTTGAATTCACCCCAGAGTCACAATTACTACAAATGAGAGGCAGAAGGTGAGACAGATTCACTTGAGAGAGACAGAACCAAAACTTTTCAAAAACTTTTCCTTTAAGGGCATCAGGAGAACCGGAAATTATTTCTAATCTATTTTCTCTGTAGAACCAAATGCTAATCACTTATTTCTATACGGAAATGGCCTGATACTTTCTTTTCCTCCCAATTGTATTAAGAGACTAAACACACATAAACACACACACACACACACACACACACACACACACACACACAAGATAAACTATACCAGAGATATCTAATTACTCTTTAAAACAGAAAAGCCCATGAAAATAAGCCAACTCATTTCCAGCTCGGAAATCAGTGCAATAAGATGTTTAATCAGGCGTGACAGACGCACTGAACGCTGCGTCATAAACAACACACACAATACTTTTGTCATTTCGAGTCTATGCCATTCCTAGTAGTTTAGACCTTATATTAAGCCCTAGCTATTTGAAAGGGACTAGTTTTCAAAAGGACGTCTGTGATTTCATGTACCGATCAATCAATCAGAAATCACAATCACAATCAGAAGAGTGTGTGGGCGGAGTCTCTCTGTAAACACACTGTACTCAAAACCAAATCAATCCAAAACCACAGCCAATCAGAAGAGTGTGTGGGCGGAGTCTCTCTGTAAACACACTGTACTCACAACCAAATCAATCCAAAACCACAGCCAATCAGAAGAGTGTGTGGGCGGAGTCTCTCTGTAAACACACTGTACTCAAAACCAAATCAATCCAAAACCACAGCCAATCAGAAGAGTGTGTGGGCGGAGTCTCTCTGTAAACACACTGTACTCAAAACCAAATCAATCCAACATAACAGCCAATCAGAAGAGTGTGTGGGCGGAGTCTCTCTGTAAACACACTGTACTCACAACCAAATCAATCCAACATAACAGCCAATCAGAAGAGTGTGTGGGCGGAGTCTCTCTGTAAACACACTGTACTCACAACCAAATCAATCCAACATAACAGCCAATCAGAAGAGTGTGTGGGGGCGGAGTCTCTCTGTAAACACACTGTACTCACAACCAGATCAATCCAAAATAACAGCCAATCAGAAGAGTGTGTGGGGGTGGAGTCTCTCTGTAAACACACTGTACTCACAACCAGATCAATCCAAAATAACAGCCAATCAGAAGAGTGTGTGGGCGGAGTCTCTCTGTAAACACACTGTACTCACAACCAGATCAATCCAAAATCACAGCCACAATCAAAAGATTGGATTTCTATATGCGGGCGTTACAGAAGGTGTGCTTGCGTGGATCACACATGACGTCAATTAATTAATTATTTATTGAACAAAAATGAAATAAACTCCACATAAGTTTATATAAGAGGCTGTTTACGATAATTTTAGTGCTTCAACTTAAAATATTTCGGTTTATTGCCAAGTCAACATCCCTAATTTTCAAATAATATTTTGATTTTATTTCAGTTTTATGTCAATTAACAGAATTTTTTTTAATAGTTTGAGTTTTAGTTAATAATAATAATAATAAACCTGCAGTTTCCACGATTTGGCTCCATCTATACCTTTTTTTCTTCGTCGGATACCATCTATATTGAAATGAAATGAAAGCATGTGTAAGATCCGTGGGCAAACGGTAGCTCAGGTAAACACACGGGGAGAAGCATAATAAAGATAGAGGCATATCTCACACTGCAGTGTGGAAAATCATAATATGGGATCGATCAAACAAACACCACTGTCAAAGCTAACACTAATATTCTGTTCATCTTATGTGATTAGATAGGACTAAACATAAAACAAAAGATTCAGAAATATAGTTAACGAGCAGCACATTAATAATGAGCATGTGGCTGAATGTGTAAATGCAGCTTGCGTCTGTCTAAATATAATGTCTGTATTTGGTGATTCATACGCAGAAGGTCTCCAAATGTGTTTGGAAAGCTTCCGTCTGAAGGGAAGATGGATTGGCAGCAGGAGAAGAACGAGAAATGGCAGGATTTCACTCTTCATTAAGGGAGAGGAAAATGAGTTTGTCTTTCCTGAGCAGAGTGACACATTCATACACAGCTTTAGCTTCTGAGACACGGGGGGATTTAAAAAGCCTTTTTCTTTTATTTAAAGGAGTTTTGTTGTTGTTGTTATTGTTTTGCTGGTAATTGACAGCATCAACATAGCGCAGCTTAACTAGTTTTGAACTCAGCCCAGAATTGCCTTTAAAAGCAGTAATAATGGCAATTACAATCAAAAACAATTCACAAACTCATGCATCAGTATATGAATGGGAGATTTGTAAATGTGTAGACAGAATAGACAGGGTTGAGTAAAACCTTTCAGCCCAAGCCTACAAATGACTGAGGTAAAAGCTCTTAACACATTCTTATTGCATAGATTGCGTATGTATTTGAAACTCCAATATTACTGTAATCATTTTGTGTACACTGCACGTTCAGAGAAAGCTGTGTGTGGACGAATCACATGCTTGAATATGAATTACACAATTAAAATAAGGGGAGTCTCAGGAATACTGTACAGGTTCCTAACAATAGCCTCCAAAAACTGAAATGAAATGTCAAAGAAATGTCTTAAATGATTGCACAATAATTTCATGTTTTTCATTTTTTTTCTAGTGATAAAGTACTGTATGTTTACAAGTTTTTCAATTTAACAAAAAAAAAAAAAAAAAAAAATTAACTCTTTCCCTGCGATTTTTTAAAAAAATGTTTTTTTGTAAAGTCGCCATTAGCATTTTTGAAAATTTTCACAATTTCATGGCTCCCAGAATATTTTGTTGTATGAATATCTGAACATGCAATATACCGAAAGAAAGAGCAGAGCCTCTGCTTTTAAACAAAACAAATCAAAACAAAAAAACTTGTTTATTCTAGATTCATGCATTCTTTTTTATCAACACTTTTCTTTTTATAAAACAAAAGCAACATTTTAAACAAAAAGCTGAGAAAATAGTGTGTTTTTTGTGTGTTTTTGTCTGCTATCGCTTTTTTTGCCTGTGTTTTGATCTGGAGACTCAGTACTCTTTCAGAAATGAAAACATGGAAAGCCAGTAAATTAAACTAAATACATAAAATGATCCAAAGATGGGAACCCCTAAATGGTTCTATATATAAAGCGCCTGACGAACCCTTTAAGCTTCTATATGAACCTTTTCTTCTGAGAGTGTAGATTGTCTTTATTGATGTCAAAATAGAAAAGCACAATCACTCTTAGAACCCTAAAGGCTTAAATAACCATTAAACATGAAAGCATTATACAAGACATTTCTCCTCATATATTCAATAAGATTGAGTCAAGAACCCATATAAATCTCCACTGAACCTTTTTTTAGAGGGTTAGCTATTCCTTCAAATGCAAAAATGATTTTACTCCATGCATAAAGCCATGCATGCCTTTCATCTACAGTATGTGTCCATTTGTTGAGTTCTCTGACAAACTCTGTGTTTAGTAATTGCTTCCAGCGCTCGAGACCCTAATGAAGGTGAGGGTGGGCTGGAGGAGGTCTTGACAAGCGTTTAAAAGACTATTTCTGCTATTCATCTCATCCACCCATCTCTCAAAGCAACCCCACAATTACAGGCTTGTTTGAGGAGATCTTCCCACAGGTGAACACACACGGCATGACTCTCAGGTTTCAGGACTTCAGATTTCTGCTCTCGAATGAGTTATTTATGCTGTTAATTCAGGGTTTCTGCAGGTTTCAGTAAGTCAAATTTAAGACCTTTTTAAGACATTTTAAGACCATTAAGATTGAAATTCAAGACCTACACGACGCATTATCCAAGTTAGATAGATAGTTACCTCGGGATCATTAGAGTATCTATCTATCTATCTATCTATCTATCTATCTATCTATCTATCTATCTATCTATCTATCTATCTATCTATCTATCTATCTATCTATCTATCTATCTATGTGTGTGTGTGAGAGAAGGAGAGGTAGATATTTTTTTAATATAAAATTGTACTTTTGCATATTATACTGTAAAAACACAATTATTGTTGATTTTAGTTGATCATAGTTGATCATAACTAGAGAGGAAATGATGAGATGATTAAAGTGACCAAAATTATCAAGGTTATCACAGAATCCTGTTCAAAAAGTACTACAGAATGAAGTCAATTCAACTAGATTTATGTCGAAAAACAGCAAATAAATTGATTAGCATCAATATGCACTTTTTGTTTACATAAACATTAAAATACCATTAAAAATGATGGCTAGATTTTAAAAGAGTGTCTTGCAACATGTCATCTACTTACATGTTCAAGTTCAAATAAAGTTTTGACAAAAAAGGTTTTATACAAAGATAAACCTCATATTTCAGCCTTTAAATATTTTTTTATAAAAAGTTAAAAAGATAAATTACTGACATTTACACATTAGCTTATATTTATTAGTAGTGTTTGGGTGAACCCCCCATCCTTCATGTTGACGGAGCTTTCAATGTTGTTATGGAAAGGGGTGATTGGTTGGTTCCTGTCACATGACCTGCGGTGCGTGCATTTGCGGCATTCTGAAAAGTTTAGATTTTTTCCATCTCGTTGCGCCTGGTAAAAAAATTAACGCGTCGCTTCAATTATGAGCGTGCTTGCCGCGCGCCTACACTTGAACAAACTTGAGCGCGGAAAAGACGCGATATGTGAACGGCCTCTGGCGAGCTAGCTCATATCAAGCCACGAGCTACTGGAGCACGCGAGCGACGTGTTGGAGAACCCTGCTCTAGAGCTCCGCTTTGTAGGCTACAACTCCATACTTTTTTGCTACTTTGTAATAACTTTCTGCGGCCAGCGTTTCTGGAAATGAACGAGGGTAAACACTTTTTTAGACCTGACTAAATGAAATTTAAGACCTAGGATGAAAATCTGTCCGTTTAAATTTAAAGTCCAGAATTTTAGACTTTTTAAGACTTTTTAAGACCCCGCGGAAACCCTGTAATTGCATGTCAGCAATTATGAAGCACAAACATTGCCCTCAGAAATTAAGGAATTGCTGAATAAACTATGGTGGGTTATGAAGATGCTGACAGATGTGGATGGTCTTTTCCTCATCATTCTACAGAGTTTTTACAAGCTACAGTATGTGGTTTATGATGAGTTTTATTTCCCCATGCCGAGGTCATCCAAGCATCCGTTTATCGGACTGGTATATGATGTCCTTATATGACTTTTGTTTCATCATAATCAACAGTTCGTTCAGTATTTTTTACCCTCAATCTACATATTTTCCAGCACTGTAATTAGTCTTCTGGAAGAAAAATACTCATCTGCACAAACACACACAATTACAGATTTATCCTTTACAAAATATATAACTATATGAGAACATTATAATCTCCTTCTCCACTCCTGCAAACCATGTGATTACAATGTTGAATTTAAGTTTTTAGGCTTCAAAGGAACACAAAAACACCATCACTCCTGCACTATACACATATACAGTATGTCTTCTAAAGACATGTGATAGCTTTGTGTGATAAATGTATAATTGTTATTATACTTTGTTATAAATCACATTCAGTGGGTTGGTAACTAGTCAGTTTGACTTTGAATCAAATCATTCACTTCGATTCCGAATCAAATCAATCACTTCAATTCTGAATCAAATCAATCACTTCAATTCTGAATCAAATCAATCACTTCAATTCTGAATCAAATCATTCACTTCGATTCTGAATCACAACATTCAGACTGATTGGGAATCAAATCAATCAGAAAGATTCTGAATCAAATCATTCTGATCAATTTTGAATCTAATCACTCAGACCTATTATGAATCAAGTCATTCAGAATGATTTGTTCACAAATCAGACATTGATTCAAAACTCTCATGAATTAATGCTACTGTACGGCTTCAGATTACTTAGTATATAGTGTATGAGCTGTTTTAAGATAGTTTTGCATTATTTTTTTAAAGATTGAAAGCTTCTGTATTTCAATTTCTCATGCAAAAAAAAAAAAAAACAAGAAAAGAAAAGAAAGTCGTGCGGGTTTGAAACTGCACAAGGGTGAGTAAATAATGACAATTGTAATTTGGTTGGGTTTTTAAAGTTTCCAGATGCTTCCACAGTGTGTGTTTGAAGCGACAGAGCATCTGAATGCCAGCGTGAGTCTGGTCTCTGATAGACCCTCGACTGGGACAGAAGGTAAAAAACAACCCTCTCGTACTGTGAACCCGGGCCACTGATATCAGTCTCTGATACCGGTGTAAATTACAGTACTGAGGAAACCCTGCCACCCCTCGGTTATCCATCTTACATTTATGATTGCTCCACACGGGAGAGACGACAGAGAGAGAGAGAGAGAGAGAGAGAGAGAGAGGCTTTATTCTGTGAAGGACTGATGACACTTTCCCAGAGGGAAAAAGACAAGGAGCGATTATAACAATCGGCTCTCCTTTACTGGGATAGACGGTGTGATTGGGGTCTTTAACTCAGGGACCATCACTCACTCTTTACAGACATTAAATGCTCTTTTCTGCCTCCTCTTCCTCTCCAAAATGGCATTTGCCTCTCATGCTGAAGGATTTCTCTCTTAAAGGTCATGTGCCAACGCATTTCCTCCGTTATTCATATTTTACGGAAGAATTCTTAAAAATGAAGATGCAGATATGAACAGCATTATTTGATTGGCATTTGGCATATAAATGCAATTGGAGTGCAAATCAAAAAGAGAGGATGTCAAGAGGCCGTTTACATTTTCTCTTGTTTTTGGAAAGGTTTATAATGGAAGTGCACGGTTATAAAAAGTGTATCTGTGAAGAAGTTCACAATTCCAATAATAATTCCAATTCTGGAATCGAATACATGAGGTCAGAAATCAGATACTTGTTATAAAATAAAAACTGATTCCTCTTATCGATTCCTGTGCGAGCATTTCAATATGACTTTAAACCATTCAAGCGCTAGACGACTCACGCACTTTTCAGAGAACCAGACTGATTCTGAATCGAATCATTCAGATCAATTCTGAATCAAATCATACAGACTGATTCTGAATCGAATCATTCAGATCAATTCTGAATCAAATCATACAGACTGATTCTGAATCGAATCATTCAGATCAATTCTGAATCAAATCATACAGACTGATTCTGAATCGAATCATTCAGATCAATTCTGAATCAAATCATACAGACTGATTCTGAATCGAATCATTCAGATCAATTCTGAATCAAATTATACAGACTGATTCTGAATCGAATCATACCGACCAATTCTGAATCAAATCACTCAGACCAATTATTAATCAAATGATTCAGAATGATTCATTCAAATGATTCATCTTACATATAGCCCCTTTAAATCAGGTACCCATAATATGCTGAACACAAACTAACATGATAAATAAAAATTTAGAGTCAAAGTTGACAGAGCTCCAACTCAAATGGATTGCAAGACAAAAATGACTAGAAAGTTCATTCATGTGCATAGCCAATGCTAATCATCATGATAATGCATTCAGTACATTGCATATTTAATTATATCAGTTCATGCATCTGTGGAAGAATGCAGCCCATTAAAGCAAATGAAAATACTGTATTTTTCTAGCTATTATTACACAGGGCAGGTTTCTCTCCTTCTCCTCTTCAAACCCCTGGCGCACAAACATTTATAATTAAGGTCACGTCAGAATCGCTTCAGTCACATGACACTCATACTATATTCCTCTTTTAATTGTGTTTCGGATCAAAGCACTTGCTGGTTTCAGACTCCTGTTTTTTGGATCTCTTTAAATTGTTTGGGCTGTTTAAGCTGAAACTGAGAAAGCAAACATCAGCTGCTAATATTACAGATTTCTCAATACAATATAATACACATCATATTGATAAAGATGCCAATCAATGTATCTTTACATGCATCTTCATCTCCACATGCTTGAATTCCTTTAGAGGTGTAATTGTAATACTGGTTTTCTTCAGTTTGTGCCTCGATTCCCGAGCTGACGGTGTGGAGATATTACAGAAGTAAAATCAGAGAATGATTCCCAAACATCAAGCTTTTCTCTGCTGATGGAAAAGATACACGGATACGACACACGACTGATCGAATCTGCAATATTCTCTGAAACTGGAACACACAGTGATTTATTACCTCTTATAACTTTCATGTGAGACTTCATGAAAAGCTCAGCTGTCTTACATTTTTTATTGTGCTGACAGCATTTATCAGTCGAGGAGAGGAGGATCTGAGGGAGAGAAAAAGAGGGATCGATTGTGCCTGCTTTTCATCCTTGTAACCTTGGTTACTGCACACATGTGTGAGGGCAAGCGCGCACATACACACACACACACACACACACACGTGTGCATCCTTTACACGCATGCGCACTTTAACACAACAAGCTTTACTTTACGTTTCCGGTAACATTCTTCTAAATGCATTGATTTCCTAATCAATAATCATGGGCAAAAATAATCAAACATTGTTGGGATTTACTACTACCATGTAAAAGATTCATTTTCTTTTGAAAGAAATTAATACTTTTATTCAACAAGGATGCATTGGATTGATCAAAGTGCCATTTAATGCTGTTCTTTTTAACTTTCGATTCATCAAAGAATCCTGAAAAATAAAATGCACAAGTTTCTACAAGAATTTGAAGAGTTTTTAACATTGATAATAATAATAAATGTTTTTTTTTGCAGCAAATCATCATATTATAGTGATTTCTGAAGGATCATGTGACACTGAAGACTGAAGTAATGATACTGAAAATTCAGCTTTGATCACAGGAATAAATTAAACTTTACTATATATTCACATAGAAAACAGACGTTTTAAAATGTATAATATTTCACCATTTTTACTGTATTTTTGATCAAACAAATGCAGAATTAATGAGAAGAGAATAAAAAAAAAAATCAGACCTCAAAATCTGAATTGAATCAATCTATCTGCTCTTAAAGGGACAGTTCACCCATTATTTATATTCACCTTCATGTCGTTGCAATCCTGCACGACGTTCTTTCTTCTGTGGAACAACATAAGGGTGAGTATCTTTATTTTTGGGTGAATTAAGAAGTATGTGCATTATTTACAGTAAGTGAGACTTCAATTTTTTTTTTATCTCAACAAAACACTTTTTTTTATGGTTTCAAATCAGAAACTTGGCCTGAATGGAGAATCACAAGAAATGTCAACAGCACTTCATTAAGCTGTGAAATTTGTCTTTTCACCAAAAAAATAAGTCTTAGATTCAACGCAGATTAGATGGATGTGTTTAATGTTTTGACAAACATGAACATGTTGCTTCAAACACCAAAATAACACTCTGCTATTTTTAAGCCAATGCATAATAAAACGCATTTCAAACTGGTTTCTTGCAGAGGCTTGAAGGTTTTTAAAAGAATCCCTACCATTAATATATAAAATACTGCTGGGCAATGATTAAGTAAGGGATAATGTACATTTATTCTGAGAAAACCACCGGCTGGATGTACATTATCACGCTTATTACACGGATGCTTGCCACATAAGTAAATAATTAGACACGAAATATTGATCTAACTGCGGAGAGAGCAGTTTAGATGCAGTTTAGTTATACTGTGTATAATTATTTTGTATATATGAACACACACATATGCATGTATATATTTAAGAAAAATTAGTTATTTATAAATATATATATAAAAATATATTAATTTTGTATAAATATATATACAAGCAAATATTTACTAAATATATACATGCATATGTGTGTATTTATATATAGAAAATTATTATACACAGTACACACACATATACATATTATGTAAACACAAACCTTTATTTTAGATGCGATTAATCGTTGCCCAGCACTAAAAAAAACAACAAATATAATTAATTTTTGTTGGATTTGTGTCCCAAAAGCCAAACTGTGGATTTTGCTTTGAGAAGACAAACTACTTCATAACTATACGCTCTCCATTAGTCTCTCACGGGCTGTTACTGAGCAGGTGGCGTGAGAAAACCTTCAGTTCACCTTCATAAAACTCACTAAATTTA
>JAPDVR010000010.1:2581943-2601943 GCA_026230005.1 Gila orcuttii | reverse complement strand
AGTGACCAACAGGAACACTGATCACCATAATGGTGAAAAACAAAACAAAATATTTTAGGAAAATCAACATCAATTTATTTCTAATTTTTTTTTTTCAGTTGTATTGACAATTGAACATTTAAGATGACTGGGAAATGAGTGAATGCAAACAGAGAAAAATAACTACAGAAGTGTAGTTAATTCTTATTCTAATAAGAATTGCCCTGCCTCAAAAACTTTTTTTCTTTTTTGGGATTGACAAAATGGCACTCAAACCAATCAACTAATCTGAACTTGGGTTTTCTGAGTAAAAAAAGGCATAGTATGTGAAAAGTACAGATTACTACATTTTTACAATTAAGTTAAGACATTAAGTAAAGTTAACTAAATACAGTAGTCTTAGTTAATCACTGTTGGATTTTACAGTGTGGTAAAGAGAGAAAGTTCACTAGTGCTGACAGACGCTCTTCCTAAACATCTGCAAACGCTGAGAGGAAAGAGGAGACAGAAAGCCTGAACACTAAAGCTCTCGAGGAGGATTGGATTGTTTCCCGAAGCCTCATTCGTTCCTCTCAAGCTCAATGAAGGCGTTTTATATCGGAGTGCTCTCACATCTCCCGCTGATTAAAAAAACACACAACACAAGTGTGTAACCAGCATCACAGGAGATACAGAACGACAGGTCCTGCTGTGATGAAGAAAGATCTGCTCCATTCTCATGCCTCAATACAGAAAAATGAAGAAATGCATTGGGTTAATTAAGACGAATAGGACATCTATCTGCACGGTATCTGTAAAAATAAAAAACTGATTCAAAATATTAATAAAAGCCATAAAAGTGTCTCAATGGTAGTAAAGTAACACTGGGTTGAGTGTGTCCAATGCAATGCAGTGTTTCAATATTAGTTGCATTGTTCAAAGCAACACGGGGGCAATTTCCTCCACGTGTTTACTTTCATGTTTTATTTAAAAAAATATGTACTTCTAATTATACTTCTTCTATATTAGTACTCAATTCAAGGGTGTAGAAATTAAATATCAAAGTTATGATATTTGTGTTCCCATCATGCACTGGGTCTTGAATAATTAATAAGGTTGATTTTTCACTGTTTTCCAGCTGTATTTACACTGTTTAATCATTGCTTTTGTTGTTAGGTTTAGTAACTTGCCATTTTGTGACATTTGGAGTTGGACATTTTCTACATTCATACACAAAAACGATTAATCAAATGTTACCGTCATTGTGTACCAATATTGAGGTCTCTTTATTCAAGTTCAAACTTCAACCAAATAGATATTACTCCATCTTTAACTGGTCAAGTTAAAATTACTTATTTTCTCTTTTAATTTTACTTAACTTAAATAAGTAGAGTTTACTTAATTCCATATGTGAAATTTACCTTAAAAATATGCATGCAAAAACTTGCCAAAGAAAAATTAAGTACATTTTACTTATTGTTTTTTTTTCAGTGTAATTCTGACTTTATTTCTCAGAATTGTGTGATATAAAGTCAGAATTGCGAGATTTAAACATGCAATTCTGCGAAAAAAGTCAGAATTCCGAGTTAATTTCTCGCATATCACGCAATTCTGACTTTATAACGCAATTACGACTTTATATCACGGAATTCTGGATACAGTCAGAATTGTGAGATAAAAAGTTGCAATTATCTTTTTAATTTTTTATTCTGTGGCGAAAACAAGCTTTCCATAATTTAATGCATTTATACAAATCTTACTGACCCAAAACTTTTCAACAGGAGTGTAAAAATAAAATAAAAAGAGTGAAAAAAATGAGCTCAGTGTTTACGATGAGGATGGAAGACATGTTTGTAGTTTAGTACAGCAAGTCTTTACTTTCATATTCAGAACACACACAATACAGCATGAGCTGTGCTTTCCTGGCTGACACAAATTCAAAAGTCAACAGATAGGAAGAATAGGGAATAGAAAGGAATAAAGGGATAGAAAGAAAAAGAGAAAGGTGGTTTGTGGATAGTTACTACCAGCCCTCAAGTCGAAGAGCCTGAAGTGTATGAAACACCAAATAGTTTTGTAGTGTAATGGAAAGCTTGAACAGGCCTGAAGAGTCCAGAAGCCTGCGGCCTGAAAAGAAGAGGACAGATCCTTCATTAGCTTTATAACACACAGCAAAGTTATGAATCGCTGCTCTGAGTGTGACAAATGACTAGAAGAAGGACTATCACAATAAACCAGAGAGTGAGGAACACTCCAAACTGAAGTGTGTTACACACACACACACACTCACTCTGCAATTATGCGACAAAGGGTGTAAATAAAACAGCCTTATTGGCTTTTATCGCTGCTCTCTGTAATTGATTTGCTCGATGTGTGTGTTGCTAATGGCCAGAGGAAACATCTCTGACCCGCTCAAACACACGATGGGGGGTTGGGTTGATTTGATTTGTCGGGGTTCTGGAACGTTTGTCTCGGCTCGACTTAATCACACGGCTTAATTAAAACCTGTGAGCGTGAGGGTTTGGACGGGTGACTCCCTCGCTGCATGCAACCTGTCCAGAACACATCATTAAATAAAGGAAAAACCCCACGACTACCACTCGCGGACATGATTAAGCGGAAAATTGGGCTAATAACGAACGTGTCACGGGTGAGAATGCTATCAGATATTATAATAAGCCAGAGTTTGTTAAATCAGGGAGGTTGTGGAAGGAGTGCTATTTTAGTTTTATTAATATTTTGAATTTTATAGCTTCTATTTTTAGTTTAATTTTTAGTTGGTTCGTGCTTTTGTCATTTTAATAGTTTTTTTGGTTAAATTTTTTTTATTTCAGTTCTAGTTACTTTTATTTATTTACAGTTAATAATGTTAATAATGTTGTCCTGGTATTGCCAACACACATTTTAAATTTTCGTTTAGTTTAAGTTTTTTTTCAACTAATATTTATATTGTGTTTTATTTTAACTTTATTTCAATTAACAGAAATGTTTTTAAACATGGCTGTCAAGCAATTCAAATTTTTCATTCTAATTAATTAGATAGAACTTACACCATTCAAGTCATTATTGTGTTAAATGGGAAATGCATCAAATAGGCATTACAAAAAGTAGCTTTAGAATTTTTTTTTTTAATGTCAATCAACATTGAATTTATTATTACACATAAACTTTTAGACTCATTTTTTGTCCAGAAGCACCTGGGATTTTGGCAATTCGGAAATGCAGTTTGATGGTTTTAATTCAGCACCAGACTAGAATAGACAAGAAACAAAATAATTAATTTAAATCCCAATAAATGTGGCGTTTCCGGTGTTTGATTACAGGGTTAGTTTGCATAACACATTGAAAGCAAGCATAAATTTACACACAGGAAATTGTAAGAGATACAGAGACATAAGTCGTAAAGATATCCAAATCTTTGTGCCGCACACAATGCAAACAGAGAATATTAAATTAAGACTCTGAACACAGAGGCTGTTTTTATGCATCAAACTGTAAATAACACACCATTACTTCATTACCAGCACCATCTGTGTTTTTAAAACCATACAATGTTTTTTTCTGCCATACGCTTGCAACTGCTTCATACGCTGCAATATATTAAGCAGTAAATTCTTATTGTGTTTGATTTCACAGCCTCAGATCTGAAGAAGCTGTACACTCTGTTCTCTAGATGAACTGCAATGTATTTAGAAACTGAGATTAGCTTCAAAAAGGCAAAAAAATTTTACCTTTAGGAGTTTTACCTTAATGGGGACATTTAATTTAATATTCAACAATATTATTGATCTGCTGCATTGACACCATTATATGAGAAGTGAACTGAGCCGGACGATGACAATCACGGTTTTATATATAAGTGAACTAAATAACTTTTTTACAACAAAAATAAACCATCACTGAACTTACTTAACCCTCTGGGGTCGGCGGTATCGCCGGCGATACCAGCTCACTTTTTTCCTTATCAGTGCGAAAGAGACTCAAATTACTCTGTTGATTTTGATCTTACATATAAGTGCTGTACATCATTACATCCTGTTAAGTGTCTATTTTTTTGTGGGTACTCACAATAAAAACAAAGTGTTGTGCTTTTCGTCAAATAAAGAAAAATAAACATGATGCGCGTTTTACCTTCTCTGTCAGTGAGGTCCATTCTGAAACGCGTCCGAAAAATGAACTGTAACTCTGTCAATACTTGTCACAGAGATACGAGATTTCTCTTTATGAAGCTGAAATTCTCTTCTTTTAAATGAAGTAATTTATATAAAAAAACAAATATTCTCAGTTTATGTAATCTGTATGAAAAGAGAGAGATGTCAGTATTTTTCTTTCCAGCTCATTATACCTCATTACGCGTTAATGTGCCACGCCCACGGACAGCGCGCGGTATTCAAACGCAAATGATCTAAGGCAAGCCATGCAAACATGCCAACGCCCACCAGCTGGATTATAAAATCATGTTTAGTAAGTTTCTTACTACCGCTGTGTGTATCCCTACCCTGTGAGGAATAATACTACCTCATAACCCTGGAAAATGTACCAGAAGTGCTGTTAGTTTCATTTCGAGGAGCAACGGATCCAGCTGATGTAGTAAGCCATTTATTCTTAAGTGCTTTGTTCTAATCACGATATTGAATAGTGCCTGTAAACCGCAAAAAGACTGTTTAAATATGAATTGTGTGTCTGTGTGTAGGCTAAATGATGAATGAACGCGCGCGTTGTTTACTTCAGTTATACAGCGCGTGTCTGTGCCGTTCATTCACTCTCGCATCTACATTAGTAAACATGTTATTAAATTTACATGAACACATCCAAACTATATTGCTATAGCCTACTAAGATGAGTAAAAATAGACTGAAATATGTTGAAATAAAATGTCTGTATGAGCAACAAACTGCAAATTAACATTATGCTAATATATCATACACAATATGTTACAGACTAAATATGAATGTTTAGACAAGATTTTGTGATTAGTTTTGGATAGATTATAAAGTTTTGACTGTAAAAAAAGACTACTGTAGTAAGTTTTTTTTCATTCTCAAGTGAATCGCGTTTCTGTGTGTGAATGAATGAACGGCAGAGATGCGCTGTTTACCACAACTCGCAAAAAGAGTTTAAATTTGAATCGCATTTCTGTGTGTGAATGAATGATCCGCTTTTAGCAAACTATATTGCTATACTGAGATGAGTAAAAATCGACTGAAATATGTTGAAATAAAATGTATTTGTATAAGCAACGTATTAAACTGCAAATTAACATTTATATTTCTTATATAAACAAAAGACCTATGTTACAGACATATGAAAGACAACATTTCGTTTTCTAGTTTTGGATAGATTATACATTTTTCCTCTAAAATATTTGCCACCTCAAATAAGCTTTTGTTTGCCAATTTTTGCTCATATGTTAAATAGCCTATAGTATGTTTTGTCAAAAATAAAGTAATCAAATAATATGTTATTATGTGTTTGTTCCAATGTAGCCTAGGCTATATCCAAAGTAATGAATCCTTAACTTTGAAATATGTATGATAAAATGTATACTTTAGTTTTTACAAAGAAAGATTGCACTTGAATTGTTGTTGTAATTGTAACATTTTTAATAAAAAAAAATATTTACAAGGTAGATGTAAAAAAAATATTAAAAAGTAAATATAAGCCTTTTCTTTAAATCATTTTTATTGAGTTTTATTAGTGACAAATTTGGGGAGAGGATACATATTCCAAAACTGAAAATACAGTATGAGAATTAACTGCACAATTGCTAGACATGGAAAAATATAAAAAAAAATTAGATGCTTCCAACTGTGAACCAATTTGGTAGAATATATATATATATATATATATATATATATATATATATATATATATATATATATATATATATACACACACACACATATATATATTGCTCTTGCATTCTTTCTTGTGGCTCAGTGACACACCTGAATGAATGGCTCATTAAGTATGCGGACCCCATTGTCTCCTCAGGTGTGAACCACTAAATATGCATGATGGTGTTGAAATCGTTGACCCCCCTTGCGCATATTGCCTTTCCAAACAAAAAGTGTCTTACAAAATTTAAATCAATGTATTGTTTTATGTGAATGATTAGGCAGGATGATTTTCACATCATTTTGAAGAAAAAACTCTAGGCAACGACATCCATTAGTCAAAAGTCTTGTGGACACATATTTAGTATGTGTTTTGTGGCCTTATTTCAGAAACTTTATTTTTTTCAATAACCATGCATAAACAATATTCCCTCAAAAATACAAACATGTACATACATGTTGCTCACATATTATGGTAGCCCTGTTTGTGCTAAATAGAGTGTAATTACACCTTTACCATTAATATGTTTATAAGCAACTGAAAAAAGCACAAATGTCAGGGCATGTCAGAACATCTCAAGGACCCCAAAAATCCCTTAGACCCCAGAGGGTTAAGCTGGACTGTGATGCTATTTTCTTCTAAAAACTAACTTTGTTGCATTATTTTCCTGTCATCACTTTAAAGCTACTTTGAAACACTCTGTGCTGTAAAAAGGAGACTTGACTTCACTATACACACCCCAAGTATACTATGGTTGCAGTGTATACAGTGTGAACAAAGCTGAAGTGACTGCGGACCAGCAGAATACTACATCAAATGCCACTATATCATATAACACGTGCTTCTACTGAGAAACCCTATTTTATTTAATCTGTAAACATTAATTCATGTATGAAGTAAAATAATAATAAAAAGCTATAGTACTACTTTAGAAATTAATCAAACCAGTATGATGGGTTAAATAGACAACCCAATTTTCTGGGTAAAATTAACCCAACTGTTCTGTCCTATATTTACCCAGCCCTTGGGTTGAAAACAACCAAGTGTTTTTTTTAGAGTGTATAGTATTATTTGCAGTGTATGCTGTGCAAACAAAGCTGAAGTGACTGCAGATCAGCTAAAAACTACAACAAACTACACTACATATCATATAACACGTGCTTATACTGAGAAACCGTCAACACAGCTGGGTAATCTATTGGCTGTAACTGGAGGTGGGATAACGACCCATCCATCATGGGTTTATTGGAGCACCATTGGCTAAAAGAAGACACCATCTGTGTTCTCCGTCTGTAAGAACAGGTGACGCCAACATCACTCCTTCTGCTTCTCATCATCTCACTCTCAGACGAAACGCAACATCTCAACGATAACAGGCCGTAAAATATGACCATCTCTTGCCATGATGAGCCCACGCTGGGAACGGACAGATCACTCGACGAAAGAGAAACATCTGAGGTGGAAAGAGGAACAGCACTGACACACACGACCGGCTGCGACTGGTTCTTCGTTATCAGGACGAGAGGGAGGTGAGCAATTAAGATGGGTAATTACATAAGGGATGACAAGAAGATGGAGTGAGAGGGAGAGTGTAGCGAGTGTGCACTGCATAAAAATGTCTTCATCAGTAGTTTTGCTGAAGGCAAGGGGAAAACTGCCACTGCCATCTTAATTTTGCTACTTAACATAATGGATAGATAGATAGATGATAGATAGAAGGATGGATAGATAGACGGATAGATAAAACAACAGATAGAATAATGGCTAGAACGACAGATAGAACAATGGATAGACAGAACGATTGATAGGACGATAGGACAATGGATGGATGGAACGATGGATAGATAAAACAACAGATAGAACAATGGCTAGAATGACAGATAGAACAATGGATAGACAGAACGATTGATAGGACGATAGGACAATGGATGGATGGATGGATGGAACGATGGATAGATAAAACGATGGATAGAATGACAGATAGAACAATGGATACATAAATGGATAGATAGAATGATGGATGGATGGATAGAACAATGGATAGATAGAATGATAGAACGATGGATGTATGGATGGTTGGATGGATGGATAGAACGATGGTTGGATGGATGGATAGTTAGATATAAAAATGGATAGAACAACAGATACAACAATGGATAGATAGAACGATTGATGGATGGATGGTACAATGGATAGATAAACCGATGGATAGAATGACAGAGAACAATGGATACATAAATGGATAGATAGAAGGATAGATAGAACGATGGATGGAAGTATGGATAGAACAATGGATGGATAGATAGAATGATAAATAGAACGATAGTTGGATGGATGGTTGGATAGAATGATGGATAGATAGAAAAATGGATATAATGACAGATACAACAATGGATAGATAGAAGGATTGATGGATAGATAAACCGATGGATAGAATGACAGATAGAACAATGGATACATAAATGGATAGATAGAAGGATAGATAGAACGATAGAACGATGGTTGGATGGATGGTTGGATAGAATGATGGATAGATAGAAAAATGGATAGAACGACAGATACAACAATGGACAGATAGAACGATTGATGGATGGATTGTACGATGGATAGTAAACCGATGGATAGAATGACAGATAGAACAATGGATACATAAATGGATAGATAGAAGAATAGATAGAACAATGGATGGAAGGATGGATAGAACAATGGATAGATAGAAGGATAGATAGAACGATGGTTGAATGGATGGTTGGATAGAATGATGGATACATAGAAACATGGATAGAATGACAGATACAACAATGGATAGATAAACCGATGGATAGAATGACAGATAGAACAATGGATACATAAATGGATAGATAGAAGGATAGATAGAAGGATGGATAGAGCAATGGATAGATAGTACGATGGTTGAATGGATGGCTGGATAGAATGATGGATAGATAGAAAAATGGATAGAACGACAGATACAACAATGGATAGATAGAAGGATGGATGGATATAAAGATTTTCTTTAGAGATGTTGAGGAAACATGTAACTCTGAAACCGAGCAGAACAGCAGAAAGGCCTTTCAGAGTCTTTAATCTCCTCTCGTTTACAACAAACTGAATAAGTGAAGGGCTTTAATAACTGCCCTGTGAAGAGTGTGAATCTTTAATAGGGGTAAACTGAGCCAGCAGCAACTTCATGCAATCCTCATCTCGAAATATCCATAAACCCAATCTTATCAAGGCCCAAACTTATCTAAGCCAATTTGCTGTCCGTGAGTCAGTGAGATTCTGATCCACTGAGATCTGATGAAGAGCAAACTAGATGCAGCTGAGACATTATTCACTGCAACTGAACGAACGAGATAAAACTCACAGCCACAGTTATAGTGATTGCCAAGATGTTGCTATGTGGTTGCTAGGGGATTGGGTCACCATCCAATGATGCATTTTCATAATTCTGTCATCATTTACTCTCGTGTGTGTAAGACTTTCCTATTTCTGTGGAACACAAAATGAGCTGGTCGCTCTTCTTCATGCCATTATAATGAACGGACTAAAGCTTCAAAATAAACATGATTGTTAGGATTAGTTTGTGAATCTGATCAAATGATTCATTGATAAGATCCAACTCAAAATAATGATTGATTCATGAATCTGAATGTGACAAGTAGAGCAAAAAATGTCATATGGCTTTAGAAGACTTGGATTCAAGCATCATATAAATCAGTTTCAGTGTTATGTTAGTTTTATTAATATTTTGAATTAGCTTTAGTGTCATGTTCATTTCAGTTTAATTTCTAGTAATTTAGTTATGCGCTTTTGCCATTTTATTTATTTATTGTTAAATATTGCTAATCAGATTTAATTTATTTTTGTTTCAGGTTTAAGTTCATAATTGCATTGCTTCAACTTCAACTTATTTTAATTTATTGCCAAGGTAACATTTCTAATTTTCATTTAGTTTAAGTTTTTCAACTAATATTTTATTATATATTTTTTTAATTATATTTTATTTATTTTATATAATATTTATTTTATTTTATTTTGTTTTATTTATTTTCAGCTTTATTTCAATTAACATAAATTGTTCTAATAGTTTTAGTTAACGGTAATAACCCTGACCAGTTTAATGATACTATGGTAATTAATTATATTAATATTAAATGACTAATGATATTAATAATATAGCTTTTTAGTTCTTTTTGAATCTCTGCTCATTGCAACTGCTTTGAAAAAAAGCATTGAAAACAGTCTTCAAAATATTGACTTGGTTTTTCACTTAAGTCAGTGAAAATACATGAAAATGTTCATACTTATGTGAACTATCCCTTTAAGAAATGTGCATCGTGTCATAAGCATACAGTATACCTATAGTCATCTCTTTCTTACAACAAATGAACACTTAATATTTAAAGGAAGAAAAGTGCAAAATTTGCCGTTATAACGAGCCTGTAGACAATAATCACTTCTCCTGGCGCTCAGAGGGAGGAAAGCCATATTTTGGCAGGCAATTAAATGTGTAATGGCACCAATTATAGTTAATGATGGATTGTTGATCAGTGCACAGCAATTCTTCAGAGAAGGAATGGATGATGGGATGTGTGTGTGTGTGTGTGCCGGCACAGCAGGGAGAGTGTGTTCAATAGTCTGGTGAAAGGCCACAATCAGACTGGAGAGGTAGAGCACCTGCATTGACTGAGACCGGGAAATTAACTCTATTTGTTCAAAAACTCAGTGGAATCTCGGGAAATGCGTCATGATCAAGGCCATTTATCCAGGGAACTCAAACAGATGTTTATGTGGTTTCGAGAGGTCAGCGCTTTAGCGAGATCAGGGCATGTCCTGCGAAAAGGATATGTCAAAGGGTGAAGAAGAGTGCAATGCTGAATCTGTTGAAGAACCTGAACACACAATGCTTTCTCAATGCTGCTTATTGCACAGCGTTTGTACACGTTTTCATCGCCACGACACGAGAAAACCACGTTTAATGCACTTTATCTCCAGAAAGGACTGTGTGATATATCATTTCACTCTGGTATAAACATCTGTTTTGGGGGATCTGATCAAAATTGAACTGCACTAAATGGGTGAAACGGTCTACATATTGCCCCAGTCATATTTCACGCCAAAATAAATAGAGAATTAAAGCTAAAATATGTAAAAAAAATTTCGCCACTAGGTGTCGCTAACCTCTTACAATAACAAAGGTGTAGATTGATGATGCAGTGATGAGGGGAATGATGGGACTTGCTGTCTTACTGATGGATATAATAATGTTTATGGATGAGTGAATGCATTAATATTTTTAGCATGACTGAGGTATATAGCCGGGATGATCGCTAATGAGAGACAGATTTCACACGCGAGTCCCGCGTATATAAAGGAATAAGGACATTTCATTCTACCGAACTAACGTTAATCACAAGTGCTGGATTACTCACACACGTCAGTTTATTAGACGAGTGAAGCTTGTGCGGGAACGCAGCGCTGATTCTCTCGGTCTAACGTTACACTATCACACTAAACTGCATTTGAGTGTGTTAAAGTTATAATGTTATTCTATGTGTTAGTTCGTCTGTATGAGACTAGCAGTAAGCTAGATCAACATTAGCATAACATACTGATCATATTCTAACATTTCATCATGTTGAGCTATATAACATAGATTAGTTTTATGTAGATTTGCTCCCGTCTAATAAAGCTCATGCAGGAGCGACTTCTCTGTCAAGTGGAAGTGAGTCGCGGACGCTAGCTCTCGGCATCTCGAAAACGCCACGCTGATACTGATCCTCGTTTTAGTTCTCCTTTTGTCCCAAAGTCTGCTTGCCATGATCCATAACGTTTGAACGAAACAACAACAGTGTGAGCGCGCCGCTAGACGTAACGCAGCGGAAACCAGGGATAACGCGGATATTACGTCATTTACAGGTCCTTCTCAAAAAATTAGCATATTGTGATAAAGTTCATTATTTTCCATAATGTGATGATAAAAATTAAACTTTCATATATTTTAGATTCATTGCACACCAACTGAAATATTTCAGGTCTTTTATTGTTTTAATACTGATGATTTTGGCATACAGCTCATGAAAACCCAAAATTCCTGTCTCAAAAAATTAGCATATCATGAAAAGGTTCTCTAAACAAGCTATTAACCTAATTATCTGAATCAACTAATTAACTCTAAACACCTGCAAAAGATTCCTGAGGCTTTTAAAAACTCCCAGCCTGTTTCATTACTCAAAACCGCAATCATGGGTAAGACTGCCGACCTGACTGCTGTCCAGAAGGCCATCATTGACACCCTCAAGCAAGAGGGTAAGACACAGAAAGAAATTTCTGAACAAATAGGCTGTTCCCAGAGTGCTGTATCAAGGCACCTCAGTGGGAAGTCTGTGGGAAGGAAAAAGCGTGGCAAAAAACGCTGCACAACGAGAAGAGGTGACCAGACCCTGAGGAAGATTGTGGAGAAGGACCGATTCCAGACCTTGGGGTCCTGCGGAAGCAGTGGACTGAGTCTGGAGTAGAAACATCCAGAGCCACCGTACACAGGCGTGTGCAGGAAATGGGCTACAGGTGCCGCATTCCCCAGGTCAAGCCACTTTTGAACCAGAAACAGCGGCAGAAGCGCCTGACCTGGGCTACAGAGAAGCAGCACTGGAGTACCCACAGTCAGTGATGGTCTGGGGTGCCATGTCAGCTGCTGGTGTTGGTCCACTGTGTTTTATCAAGGGCAGGGTCAATGCAGCTAGCTATCAGGAGATTTTGGAGCACTTCATGCTTCCATCTGCTGAAAAGCTTTATGGAGAAGAAGATTTCATTTTTCAGCACGACCTGGCACCTGCTCACAGTGCCAAAATCACTGGTAAATGGTTTACTGACCATGGTATTACTGTGCTCAATTGGCCTGCCAACTCTCCTGACCTGAACCCCATAGAGAATCTGTGGGATATTGTGAAGAGAAAGTTGAGAGACGCAAGACCCAACACTCTGGATGAGCTTAAGGCCGCTATCGAAGCATCCTGGGCCTCCATAACACCTCAGCAGTGCCACAGGCTGATTGCCTCCATGCCACGCACAATTTCTTTCTGTGTCTTACCCTCTTGCTTGAGGGTGTCAATGATGGCCTTCTGGACAGCAGTCAGGTCGGCAGTCTTACCCATGATTGCGGTTTTGAGTAATGAAACAGGCTGGGAGTTTTTAAAAGCCTCAGGAATCTTTTGCAGGTGTTTAGAGTTAATTAGTTGATTCAGATGATTAGGTTAATAGCTCGTTTAGAGAACCTTTTCATGATATGCTAATTTTTTGAGACAGGAATTTTGGGTTTTCATGAGCTGTATGCCAAAATCATTAGTATTAAAACAATAAAAGACCTGAAATATTTCAGTTGGTGTGCAATGAATCTAAAATATATGAAAGTTTAATTTTTATCATTACATTATGGAAAATAATGAACTTTATCACAATATGTTAATTTTTTGAGAAGGACCTGTACAGCCGACAAGTGAACAGGGACGTGAATTTCTCTGAATTTACACATTTTTGGAAACATTTAGGATAATGGAAGTACACAACTGAAAGAAATATATAACACTGTGCAAGTGGTTTTTGGATATTTTGATACGAAATTCTTACATATTGTACCTTTAAGTCAATTTGAGGACCATTATGACATTTATTAAAACATGAGATGATCATTCTCATATTCTCATCACTTTAATAAAAAAACAAACAGATTATTTAGACTGAAAAATAAACATTAAACTAAAAACATAAATATTATAAATGTTTAAATATAAAAATATAAATATTTAATATTAAATTACAGTAAGTTATTTCATCATTGAAAATAATAGGAAAATAAATAAAAACTGTTTTCTTGCTTAATATTTTTGTCTTACTTTTCATTAAAAATTCTTGAGAAGAATTTGGGTCAGAAAAATAAACTTAATTTAAAGGGAAAACAAGATTTTTCTGATCCCACTGAGATATTTGATTTTTACTGGAAAACAAGAGAGAAACACAGAGGAAGAACATCATTTTTTTGCAGTGTTGAAAATATGACCTCAACTTAAATAACCTCAACCCAAGCCTGAAAAACAGTCACTTTCTCCAAACCATTCCTTCGCTGTGTTTTAGGATATTCCTCTCAAAACGCCTGAACTAATTAGAAGTCACCATGATGGTTTTTGTGCGGATTAATTCAAGTACGTTTCAGTATCAAATGGTATTGCCAAATGAATATGGCAATCATGCAGTACCAAAGTATATATCACAAGTGTATTACCTTCTGATAGTTCCACCACTTTACCTTTTCATAAGTGTAATATTCGACTGCAGGAAGGCTCAAATTACAGAGCTCAAGGGCCACTTCCAGACACCGCTGAGGCCAGTGAATAAAATGAACAGGTAATAGTCATTTTTTTAAGAAAGGTGCCGTAACCTACAATCACAGCCATGTGAAAGACATTTCCACCACCTCATTCATCAAAAAAAGCTTTTAAAAGTGAATTTAAACGTGTAAATCATGCCTTCATAAAATTACATGCTTTCAGTACGTTGACTTAAATATACTTATTCAAAAACACAAAATCACTATAATTCATCTATAAAGTCAAGAACGGTGCTCTCCCATACTAATTAGATGCATTGTATTAGGAATTAGCCAGGTTTATAGCAACTAGATTGAACACAGTTTAAATATGCCACAAGTGGCTTCATGATTAATAAATTAATATTATGTTATGCCCCTCATATTCTCCATTGTTGCGGCTCCTCTCTTCCCAGTCTGTCAGTAACGCTCTGTTTACTTCCTGTCTCTATGAAGCCCCTCCTTCTGAAAAGCACACTGTGCTCTGATTGGTCGGCTGGATCAGTGTGTTGTGATTGGTCGAGCGCTTCGAGTGTGCTTGGGAAATGTCCCGCCCCTTACCATAATCGCCAGTTTAACACACTACTAACTAACTCAACCAGGCCCCGCCCCTTTATTCTGCGTATTAATTATTATAATGAGGAATATTGTGACGTGTTCATTCCCGGAAGAAACTCAAGACTACAATGGAGGCGTTTCAGGAGTTCAGAAACACTGACACTGAAGAGAAGAAGAACTGGAGAAGAACTATATGGCTCGTTTCCACTGAGCGGTACGGTACGGTTCAGGTCGGTAAACCATGATCCGGCTAGCGTTTCCACCGCCAACAGTACCCTTACTTGATAGGCGTGGTGTTTGCCGGAAAGAAGCGATCGACGTCATTTTCGCGCGAAGAAGAAAGCGACATAGTAAACAACAATGGATGACATACAGCAGATCTTGTTCTTGCTTCTCGGCATGTTTGTCACAAGAAACAAGCGCTGGCATTAGCCGTTTCTCAATACCAAGTAGCCTACGCAAAGTCCGACTCAGGAGAATGACTCCCGAGGCCGCGAGTCCAGTAATTCTGCTAATGGAACAGCGCGTTCTTGAAAGCGCCACTCAGCTCGCTCTGCTACTCCGGTTATCTCTGTATGTACATTTTAGGCAACAATAAAACGAAATGTGTTATAAAACACCACTCTGCTTCTTTTCGATTTCATTTAAATACATTTTAAACATTATAAGCACACAAATGTGGTTTAGGCAACGCATAGCCTATTGATTAGGCTATATTCACTGCATGTATACGGTAGCCTATATTTATAACAAAACTAAATATAAAACACAACCCTGCCTCTTTTCGTTTAAATTTTAAAATATTAAACATATTCCAGGCAATATGTGCATTGGTACATATGTTGTAATAAACAACATTACAGATGATCTTGTAATAAAATAAAAAATGACAAAACTCAACCCTATGTCTTTTTTGTTAAATTTCAGTTTGATCAATAATAGCCATTATAAAAGTATAAGTAAAAGGTACAAAAAGATATACAGTAAAGCTTTAATAACATAAAGCAAACAATTCAGTCAAATATACAAATTCAGCGCTCAAATATATGAAACTTCACTTAGCCTTCTGCCAAATCTATTGGCCAGGGAACGAATTATAGATTCATGAGACCAAAGATCGCCTGTTAGGTCTATACAAGACGAATTATATCTCATGTTTAACCACTACAGAGACGTCAGAGTCAGCGGCAAACGACTAGCCGAGGAAAGGCTGTTCCAGGCGGGGTACATGAGCGCAGAGCGCCCGGTGATTGCTTGGATTGGATCTCAGTCAAATTATCATAAATCTATAAATAAACCACAGATTTGAGCTTTAAAAAACTACATTCTCGCCTGAAAAACTCTTAAAACTACATTTCGTGACACAATAACAGCAGTATTATATTTCAACTGTATATTAAAAAATGGCGCTTCTAATGCCCTTGTAGCACGCGCAAGTGACGATACTCTGTCAACCAATCAGCGTTCTGCAGTGAGTCTATCTCCACCTTGTAGTACCGTACAACTGTGCTAGGTACCCCAACGGAAGGGTACCCAAAAAGTGGTACGGTACGGTTCGGCTTTTTGGTACCATTCACAACTTTTGACAGTGGAAACACAAATAATTGCGTACCGTACCGAACTGTACCGTACCGTACCGCTCAGTGGAAACGAGCCAATAGAGAATAACTGAGAGCTTGTTCATGCTCAAACAGCAACATTACACACTGAAGAAAGATGGAAAAAAGGCATAATAGCTCCTCTTTTCTATAATTTTTAGTATTCTTTTCAGTTAAATTACATTGAAAATAAGTTTAGATTGCATCATATGTGTGTGAAGAACACAGCTTTAGTGTTTCGTAAAGGTTAAACGATCTCTTTTGATGAACTGCCTTTGCTTTTTTATGCTCAAACAGCAACGAAACCTTCAGTGAATTAATGCATTCCCCGATTAAACGTCGTTTCACAAAAACAGTTTTACACCTTAAACACTGCAAGCACCGCATGACAAAACTCACATGCAACATACAGAAAGCCTGTAATACTCACAATAGTTTATCTGTGCACATGAACGTGTGTGTGTGTGTGTGCACGAGTATGCATGGCCGTTATTTTTGCAAGCTCACATGTACATGTGAACATGATGAACACACTCCTGATCAGTAATTGTTTCTCTGATTTTCGACTCCCCCATTCATTTTCAATGGGCAGTCATTTTTTACCAAAAGATTGAATCCAATATTTGGTGATTATGTAGCATAATTAGAGATTTATAAGCAATATTTTGTAGGGCGGACTTTTTTGACCAGGAAGTGTTACAATGTGGAAAAACCCCACAAAAGTTACAAAAGGTGTTAAAAAATGTTTGGGAAGTTGTTAGACTCTGGACTAAAACTGACTGACTTTACTAACCCAATGCATTAACATTAATTATCATTTTCGGGTACGGGAAAAATCCTCAACACAACTGCAAGAAAGCGACATGCATGACAAAACTCACATGCAACATGTTTTGTAGACGTGCTACAATCCTGATGACTCACTTTCAGTGCAAACACAGTGACACCAAATATACAGTCAAACCAAACATTATTCAGACACCAGATATCATTTTTGATATTTTTTTACTAGTGTGTGCAGGACACTATATTTCATTTATGTAAATAGCTAAATAAAGTAAACTGTGACATATTATACCCATAAATATCTTCATACAGTGACTACCAGTAAAATATATAAAGTTCTGGAACCAAAACTGATTGGGACACTTTGAGCTGCTCATGTTTTGCTGAAGTGTTTTTTCTTTAATAACTAATGCACCTTTTTACACCACAGACTGAACAACATGAAGCATTGCTTGGTAACTGGTTGAGCTAAACTGGTATTATCTAATTGTGTAGTTAAATTTAACAGCTGACAGATATTCAACATAATTCATGTGTGAGAGTCTAACAGAAGGACGGACAAAACCAGTGAAATATCAACTGAGTTCATAACTCTGAGTTCTTGTCATATTTTATTACCATTTTCTAAACTATAGCGAATAAACTGTGATAATGTGAGAAATGTTGAAGGTGTCTGAATAAATTTTGGTTTGACTGTTTATTTGTTAACGTTTTAGTGTGTTGTAGATGAGACAAGAGAGATGCGATGGGACACAGAGAGTAAAGCTGCGCGATTAATCATTAAAAGATGGCGATCTCGATTCAAACACACATCTTATACGACAACGATTCGCTTGCGTCTATTAAACATTTGACAAAATCACAGAGAACCAGAGAGAGCAGAAGTGAAAGTCTTTTCAGCCACACAGTATCATTATATTTTAGTGTTACACTGTAAAAAATAAACCGTAATTTTTACGGTAAAAAAACGGCAGCTGTGGTTGCCAGAACTTTACCGTCAAAAATACGGTAGCAACATTATTAGTTTTACTGACTTAACTTAAAATTTACAGTAATAAACGTATTTCATTATCTGATATAGTGTTAATTTACCGATCTATTGAAGTATTAATATCTGTTTTGTACCATTGTAATACACTGACAACCAACAATCACAGCAGTGATGTCACGCAGTCACATGACCAATCAAAGCTCATCACAAGCACCACGTCAACACAAAGTTAATACTAATATATAGAACCCGCACAGTGTCCTTCGAACAAACATTAAACGCCATCATGGTAACACACATGACATTTTAAAAATGCAATAAACATTGATTTAACAACATTAAATGTAACATAAAACCCTAATGTACATAACTGATTAGAAAAAAATTAAGAAAACTATGAAGAAACAGTTATTTCAACAAAAATACATCAAATGTGAAGTGTCACGCAGGGAATTGTCGGAATGTCAATTTACGTTTTTTCACTGTAAATTATACGAGTGGTCTTTTTCACTTTCAAAAACTTAATGGTAAATTTACGTAAATTTAATGGTATTTTAGATCAATCACAGTTATTTACCGTATATAGTAAGGAAACTTAACCAATTAACAGTTTTTCACTGTAGCATTTTTACAGTCTTTTACCATTAAAATCACGATCATTTTTTACAGTGTACAAATATTCATATTATCACCGAAGTACTGGGATAAAAGTTAAGAGTGTGTATATAAACACAATACAAACAAATGTTGAAGGTGTCTGAATACATTTTTGTTTGACTGTGTATTACAGGTGAAACTCGAAAAATTAGAACATCGGGCAAAAGTTATAATTTTGATGATTATGGTTTACAGCCCAAAATCAAAATCTCAGAAAATTAGAATATTACATGAAATCAATAAAAAAAAGAATTTTAGATACAGAAAGGCCCTCTGAAAAGTATAATCATGCATATGTATATAGTTATATATACTAAATATATTAGTTTCACCTTTTAATTTTAATTACTGAAATACATGAACTGTTGCATGATAATCTAATTTTTTCGAGTTTCACCTGTATATATATATATATATATATAAATATGTCATACACAGGCCTCTGAGCTCGGACTGGCTCCTCCGCTTTAATGCCACAGTATTGATCCTGCTGGTCCGTGGCCGATTGCTGGGAAACTGATGGACAGTGTGTGTGTGTGTGTGTGTGTGTGTGTGTGTATCTTGGCGTCGGGGAGCCGGAGAGCTGCTGGTTTTGCAGACAGAGCGGAACCGGCCCGATGCGTTTCTAATGGCACCGTTGCTCTCTGGGAACTGATGTACGACTCAAACCTCCAGCCAGTTCATTTCTCATTTCTAATCCAGACAATTCTATGCTGGTCCTCTTTACGGACCGCACGGCTGCACCTGACAAACCTCCAGGGAAAACTGTTCCCAGATTTATCTCTCCGGAGTGGACCATTGTTACAGCTTAGTGGATCATGTATCAGTTTTAAAAAAAAAAAAAATTCTATCAGAATATTATTTTTAGTATTTCCATGTTTCAGACTTGGTCGTACTGGCGAACCTATGCTGTACTTTTCACAACACGCACGCAATATCAAAAGATATACAGTATAATCATGCACTACCGTTCAAAAGTTTACAGTGTAAGATTTTTTAATGTTTTTGAAATAAGTCTCTTCTGCGTATCATTTTTTAATAAAAAATACAGTAAATATATTACAATGTTTTCTATGTGAATATATAGTAAAGTGTAATTTATTCCTGTGATCAAAGCTGAATTTTCAGTATCATTACTCCAGTCTTCAGTGTCACATGATCCTTCAGAAATCACTATAATATGATGATTTGATGCTCAAGAAACATTTATGATTATTATCAGTGTTGAAAACAGTTAATATTTTTGTGG